>OU342736.1:337018724-337406224 GCA_910589765.1 Avena atlantica | reverse complement strand
TTCAATTTTGCAAATCTAATAGAACATAATTCTGTTTTTAATCCTGAGTCTGGCCACGTGGCGTGTTCTTACTGGACGATACCGGTTCGCACGGATTGAGTTCTGTGGACCGTAGGATTTAAGTGAGATCGTGCGGCACAGATGCACACATACCCCTTCGCCTAATTCTAATCTCAACCAAAGGATCAAGATCTAACGGACACGGTTCCTCTGACCATGGTTGGGCGGCGCTGGCGGCGGCGCACGCTCTGGCGGCGAGATTGCCGACGTTGCAGGAAGCGAGGAAGAGGGGGAAATGGCTTACAGCGTTCGCGTGGTCGAGGTGAAGCTCGAGGTGGCGTTGTCTTGGCGAGGGGCGCTCAGGAACGGCGACGATTGCTCGCCGGAGTAGCTCCTGACGACGGGCGGCTCTGTTTGCTGACGAAGGTGAGGCTGTAGATCGCCCTAAGGCAAGTGGAGCACATGGTTAGACGCGGGCGAGTGCGTATATGATAGGAGCATCAACGGAGAGGCTCGGGGCGGTCTGCTCTTACCAGGAAAGTTCACCGGAGCAATGGCAGACGACGGTGGCGAGTTGAGGTTGTCCTTGCCGACGCTCTGGGGCAAGCGCGGCCAAGCAGCTGGCACTGGGAGATGCGTCAGGCGATGGAGAGCATGCTAGTGTGCAGTGGGAGTTGAGGCGAGGCTGGACGGCACCGGAATTGCTCGGAGACGCTCGCCGGAGCAGAGAGTTTCGAGCTCAGAATTCCTGCAGCCTGGTGGCGGAGGGGAGGCGCTGTTTGGGGGCAAAGAGAGAGCGGAGAGGGGCGCTTATACACGCGTGGTCAGGGGCGAGAATTACTCAGCCAATTACGCGTATTGACGTCGGCAATAACTCGACAGCAATGGCAGGGCGACGTGGTCGCGAGGTTGATGATGCCTAGCTGGCGGTGGGGTCCGTCTGTCTATGAGGGAGAGAGAGTGTGAGTGGGGTCCACCTGTCTGTGTCTCTGCGGGTCCTTTTTCGAGTGAAAAACGGTTCGCTGAGAGGTGGGAAGTTGGGCTGCTGGGCCTGTTGGGTCGGGCTGTGTCTGTTTCATTTTTTTATACAAATTGCTTTTTCTTTTTCTATTTGATTTTCTGTTTTGATTTTCAAAGAAACAATTCAAATACCAATTCAAATCAAACCACCACCAAATTTTGTATTTATTTTTATTCTGTTTATCAACACAAATCAAAGCCCAAAACAAAATAATTTTTATTCTTTTTAGGATCCATTTAATAATTAAATAAATAGACCTTAGTCGTTAATTCAAATCGGATTTGATTTATTTTAAAACTCTATTTGAAATCTAAAATAATGTCAAAACCATTTCAGTAGGTTTTATTTGAAAATATAAAACACTTGGAAATCTTATTAAAAATAAATTAACAAGTTTTAGTGTTTATTTAAAATGGAAAAGCCTTTACTTTGATAAAATTGGATATTAATAAATCCTCATTATTTTATTTAAATAACCTTTACTCTTTTTATCAAATAGAAATATTTTATTTCAAAAGCTTGTCCAAGATTTAATTTGGCTCTATAAAATAATCTTTATTTATAATTCTACCTTTTCTTTTGAAAACCAAATCTTTTTATTAAAAGATCTAAAAATAGTAATTCCAACTATTATAACTTTATTTATTAATTGTTTATTTTTTTAAATCCCTTTAGGATTTTATTTGGTCAAAATAGGTTTTGATATTTCCCATTGGGATCAAAAAGTTTCTTCTCACCCTAAATTTCAACAAAATTTTATTTTATTTATTTATTTTTCACATTACAAGATTTGGAAAATCTTGGGATGTGACAATGAGCAACCGAACCAGTATCAAATACCTAGGCACTACTACTAGTACTAGTGAGATACACATCAATAACATGTATATCGGATATACCTTTCTTCTTGATGTTGCCGTTCTTAAAATCCGCCAAGTACTTGGGGCAATTCCGCTTCTAGTGACCTTCTCCCTTACAGTAAAAGCACTCAGTATCAGGCTTAGGTCCAGCCCTGTTCTTCTTCGCCGGTGCGGCAACTTTCTTACCGCCCTTCTTGAAGTTTCCTTTTTTCTTAGACTTGCCTTTCTTGAATTTGGTGGTCTTATTGACCAACAACACTTGGTGCTCTTTCTTGATCTTCACTTCTGCAGATTTCAACATGGAGAAGAGTTCTGGCAACGTCTTGTCCATGTTTTGCATATTGTAGTTCATCACAAAATTCTTGTAACTTGGTGGTAGTGATTGTAGGACAGGGTGAATCCCCAAAGAATTAGAAATCACTATACCCAAACTTTGGAGTTTGTTTGCGTGCCCAGACATCTTAAGCACATGCTCACTAACGGAGCTGCCCTCTTCCATCTTGCAGTTAAAGAACTTTTCAGAAGCCTCATAACTCTCAACTGTCGCGTGAGCCTCAAATATCATTTTGAGTTCACGGACAATATCATGTGGGTCATGGTTCTCAAACCTTTTCCGAAGCTCCGAATTCCAAACCATACAAGATAGCACACTTAACTATGGAGTACTGATTCTTCCGAGTGAGGAAAACATACTTTACCTCATCGGTAGCATCAGCTGCAGGCGGGTCACCCAGCGGTGCATCCAGCACATAGGTCAAATTACCAGCATTGAGGACAATCCTCAAATTGCGGAACCAATCCGCGAAGTTGCTTCCATTGTTTTTCAACTTTTCTTTCTCTAGGAACGCACTAAAATTGATGTTAGGGGCCGCCATTGATCTATAACATATTTACAATAGTTTTGACTAAGTTTATGACAAATTGAGTTCTAATTAATAGTTAAATTAATCTAGGTGAACTCCCACTCAAAACAATATACCTCATATTGTTTTAGTGATCACACGAACCAAATCCTCCACATCAAAACCGATCATCACGAGAGTTGATGTAGCTTCAATGGCGAACAATCAACATGTTCATCATATCTACTATATGACTCATGCTTTACTTTCGGTGATCCGTGTTCCGAGACCATGTATGTACATGCTAGGCTCGTCAAGATCAAACCTTAGCTTCTGCATGAGCAAATCTGGCTTTCTCATGTTGTATACACTCGCAGAATCTAACACACCCGATCATCACGTAGTGCTTCGAAACAACGAGCTTTTAGCAACGGTGCTTACTAAGGATGAACACTTTAAAACTTGAAATTTGTGTGCTTGAGGGATCATTTTATAATGCTACCGTCGTTAACTAAACAATACAAGATGAATAAAGGATTAACATCACATGCAATTCACAATATGTGATATGATATGGCCTTTCTTCTTTGTGCTTCCGATCTCCATCTTCAAGCACGAACATGATCTCCATCATCACCGGCATTGCATCAAGGTCAATGACGCTGTTCCATGGTTGTCGTCCACCAGCTTCAACTATTACAACTACTTTGAATAGACACGCGGGTCTTAACAGAATTTAAAGACAACCATATGGCTCCTGCCGGTTGCCAACTTACAATAAGGAACATTGCATACATCAAATATAATCACAATCATGGCCATATCACATCACATCACACCCCTGCAAAACAAAGTTAGACACCTCTAATTTTCTTTGCATATTTTACGTGGTTTGGGGCTTTCAATAAGTGTCGCTCTAACTTACGAACAAGAACCACAACGTTGATGCTTGAACTATCAAGTGCCCGTTGTAAATTGGATCTATACTATGATGGGAGAGACAGGCACCCGCAAAGCCACTTATGCAATACAAGTTGCATGTTGAGCGTGGAGCAAGTCTCATGAACGATGTCATGTAAGGTTAGCCCGGGCCGCTTCATCTCATCATACCGCAAGATGCAAAGTACACAAAAGGCAATTGATAATAAAAGCACCACCGCCCACAATGACCATTGTGTTCTACTCGTGCAACAGATCTACAAATAGACACGGCTCTGATACCACTGTAGGGGTTCGTAGCATGGAAAACAAAAAAAATTCTACCACATGCAAACAAACAAGCCAAGATCTATCTACTAGATTGTAGCAACGAGTCGATAGAGGAACTCACCCTCGAAGATTCCAAAGCGGTTAATGAGAGCAGATTCTCGTGGGTGATGTAGTCGTACTCTTTCCGATCTCAAGATCGCGTAGACGATCCTTCTGGCGTTGCGTTCCGGCAGCGCTTCCGCAGTCGGTCACACGTTCGGTACTCGATGAAGACCTTCCTCTCCCTTGTTCCAGCATGCAGCGGAGGTTGTAGCACTCTCCTCGTGATTCCGGCAGCACGACGGCGTGGTACCGGAAGTAGAGGGGAGATCTCGTAGGGCTTTGCCTTAAGCCGGAGCGAGTATGGTGGACTATGAGAGAGGCCTTGGTGATATAGGGTTTAGAGGGCACCAAGGGTAGAGTGTAGCCGGTGGCTAGGGTTTGAGATCACCCCAACTTGGTGAGTTGGTGGTGACATGGTTATACCCTACGGGTACGTAACTTCAGCATACCTATTCCAGCCCAAAGAAGGCCCACGGCAGACATACGCTGGCCCATGAAGATTTTCGGGTGGCCAAGGCCCATGACGTCTTCGGATCCTTGGAGAGCAAGACTAGGGGAGATAGGAAATTCAAAGGGGTAAAACCCTAGAACTTGTAACCGACTAGGACTACGCCCGGGACCTGCCTAAGTCTATATAAAGGCCAGGAGGGCACGTCCTAGGGAAACTCGACTCATACTTTCGCACACGCATCCACGCCAGATCGAATCTGTGCACCCTGTAACTTTCGGTTCCGCCGTAATCAAAGAGCAGACAAGCAGGAGTAGGGTTTTCCCTCCGGGGGCCTGAACCTGGGTAAATCTCGTGTCCCCTGGTTGCTTGTCTGTTAACCGTGCCACGATCTCCAGCATCCCCATCTTCTCCAAAACCCAAGTCCATAACAATGGGCATTGACGAGATTAAACCTCGTCAATTGGCGCCGACCGTGGGGATTGGGGCTGCTGATTGTGCGGTCGTGACGGTTCCGACCCGATCGATCTACAACTCCGCGGCGACAGAGAATCACCTCCTCTTCGGCGCTTTCGACTTCACCGCCCACTCGCCGGATACCATGAAGGATTTCGAGCCCGTAGGCGACGGACTCGAAATCTTGTTCGGGAGCTTCTGCTTCTGGGTGGGACAAACTGGCACCCTCCGCCTCCCTGAGCGGGTGCCCGTGCCGTCAATCAGGCCCACTTCATGGGCTCCACACCCCGTGCTACGCACGTCACCATCAACAGATGAGTTCTACAGCAGCAACAGCTGCAACTCCTATCTGTGCGATCCACCTTCGGATGAAGGGACCTACGGTTCCGGATCCGAAAGCTACGGCAGCAGCCAACCAATCTGCAGGCGCTATCTGTGCGCCGCAGTCATCCAAACCGATGAGGAAACGCCTAACCCGCCGCCCAACCCCAACCCGCAGGACAGAAACGGCGAAAACGGTGGAAACGGCGAAAACGGGGAAAACAGTGGCCACCTCATCCAACTTAGCAAAGAAGGATGGGTCGAAGCACGCCGCGCCGTCGCAGGCGAAATAGTCCTACCTCTGGACTCCCCACGTGATCTGCTGAGGGCATACCACTACCTCCTCATCGAGGAGCACAAGAAGCAAGTCAAGATGCAGGAGACGCTCGACAAACGCAAGCAAGCAGCCTCTGAGTCCAGTGCGCGACGAGCCGCGCTCTCTGCCATGGGACCCGGCTCTAGCACAAACGGAAATTAGGGAAACAAGCACCGCTCTCGGGTGGAAAACATGGACCCCAAGGAGCGGCGTGACGTGACCCGAACTCTCCATACATCGTTCATGGATATGGACGCTGACGGCAACATCATCTCGAAGACGCCACAAGCTGCGATCATGGCAGCCACTGCGTATCTCGCGGCTCACCCACCTCCAGAGGGGGACCCGAAAAGGGCCATGCATAGGTCCGCACTCACCGGACTAGGACTAATTGGAGCTGCGCTCCACGAAGACGCTCCTGCGGAACCGAAGAAGAAAGCTCCGGCCAGGCGCGACCGGAGTCCCACCCCCTCATCCGAAGAGGAAGAGGAGCACGATCTTTCCCGAAGGAAGAAGAGCTCGCACCGCCATAAAAGCGACTACGACGCCAGAGACAAGCTTACACAGCGCAAGATCGATAAAGCACGCGCTAAACGCGCATGCTCGTCTGAATCTGAGATGGATGAAGACGAAGGAGAACTCTGCGGGGCTCGATGCTTTAGCAGATCCGTCCGGCGAACACAGATGCCACGCAACTTCAAGCTTACTTCGGATACTCCGAAGTTCAACGGCACGCAAGATCCAAAGTCCTGGCTCAGTGACCATCTGTCATCCGTCAAGCTTCACGGAGGCAACAAAGAAACCGCCATGCAATGCCTTCAGCTGCAGCTGACAGGCGCAACGCGGGTCTGGCTTAGCAGCCTATCATCAGGATCCATCCGAAGCTGGGAGGATCTCGCTTACAGCTTCATCCGAAACTTCAAAGGCACCAGCAAGAGGCCCGCCTCAATTGAAGAATTGCGAGCCTGCACTCAGAGAACGGGTGAATCTATTCGCTCGTACATACTACGCTAGTCTACAACCAAGAACTCCGCAGCACACATCTCCAAATAGCGGGCCATCGACGCCTTCAGGGACAGCGTCAAACGCCCAGACTTCAAGGAGAAACTTGGACGTGTAAAGCCCAAGACACTCGACCAACTCATGGAAATCGCCAACAGTTGGGCAGACGGCGAAGATTGCTTCCAGCGGGCGCAATCAGATGAAGAGGACGACTACGACCGAAGACGCGAACGCCGCAGCAAGAGGAGATCGCGCGTCTACGAGGACCGCGACGGACCCGACATGGTCGCAGCCGGCTACGCCGACCGCCGTAACGACAACAGCCGCAACAGCGGAGGATACCGCAGCGGAAACTTCCGCGATAACGGACGACCAACGCAGTCGTGGCAACGCCGCGACCGCGACAACAGACCCTCAGCATTCGACAAACTTTCGGGTCCATGCACCATCCACTTCTACATCGACAAACAAGATGGCAAAAAGAAAGCTAGCCACATGCTCAAGGACTGCCGCGAGTTCCAGAAACTCAGCGAAGGCGTGGTGTAGATGAGGCAACAAGCTCCAATCCCTGCGTTCGGAAACGCACCTGCGCCAGGTGAAATAGCACACGGAGCTCCTCCACCGCTGCCTATTGGAGGCCCAAATCAACCAGTCGCACCAGCGCAAAACAACGCCGGGGTCGCATACCCCCCACCAAAAGGAGCACTCAATATGATATAGAAGGGACGCCCCACAAATAGGGTGCAGAAGAAAATCACCCGACAAATCAACTTGGCCGTGGCAACTCCGCCTGCAATCCCTGAGTACCTCAGCGGATCGGAGTCCTGCATCACATTCACTCGCGCGGATCACCCTTGCCAGATCCCTCACCCAGGTCATGTTGCCCTGGTGCTGGAGGCGCAGATCGGAGGCTTCGAGATGAGTCGCGTCTTCATGGACGGCGGCAGCGGCATCAACCTAATGTTCGCAAGCACTCTAGCAGCTATGCGGATCCCGCAATGCAGCCTGGAACAATCAGACACAATGTTCCACGGCATTGTCCCAGGGAAGGGCATCTTCCCCCTGGGCAAAATAGGGCTCGACGTCATCTTCGGGAAGCCGGACAACTTTCGGCAGGAGCGCCTAGAATTCGAAGTGGTGGACTGGCTGTCGCAATACCATGCCATCCTGGGACATGTAGCATTCGCAAGGTTCCTGGCCGTCCCACACTACGCATACCTACTACTCAAGATGCTAGGACCAAGGGGCGTCATCACAGTCCACGGGAGCTTCACCCGATTGGACCAATGCGACAGGGATTTCAACAAAATCTCCCAGTCCTTCGGCATGCAAGACGAGCTCGTAAGGCTCCGCGAGGTGACGGACAATGGGCTACCCCCAGTCACAAGGCAGAACGCACCCGACATGTCCTTCGACTCCACCGTCAACACCAAGAAAGTGCAGGTCCATCCGACAGACGCCTCCAAGACGGCGCTGATCACCAACGACCTCAGCACCACATAGGAAGGCGCGCTTGTCGAATTCCTCCGTGAGCGCTGGGAAATCTTCGCCTGGTGTCCTGCGGACATGCCAGGAGTTCCTAGAGAATTCGCCGAGCACGCACTCAATGTCTTCCCAGACACCAAGCCAGTCAAGCAGTCTATCCGAAGACTGTCGGATCCACGAGCCGAAGCTATCGGCAAGGAGATCAACAGATTACTCGCAGCAGACTTCATTCGGGAAATCAAGGAAAGCGAGTGGCTGGCAAATACGGTGATGGTCCCGAAGAAGGACACGGACATCCTGCGGATGTGCGTGGACTTCACGTCACTAAATAAACACTGCCCAAAGGACCACTTCCCTCTTCCTCGGATCGACCAGATCATCGATTCGACTGCAGGTTGTGAGAAGCTCTCCTTCCTCGACGCCTACTCAGGCTATAACCAGATTCGGCTCAAGGTCGAAGATCAAGAGAAAATGGCGTTCATCACACCTTTCGGAGTATTATGCTACAACACAATGCCCTTCGGGCTAAAGAACGCGGGTGCCACGTACCAGCGATGCATGCAGTCCTGCCTCAAGGACCAGATCGGTCGCAATGTCCAAGTCTATGTCGACGACATAGTCATAAAAACCAAGGAGGCAAGAACACTTATCGACGATCTCCGCGAGACGTTCGACAACCTTGATCGCTACAGGATCAAGCTCAATCCAGAAAAGTGCGCCTTCGGCGTCCCCTCGGGTCAGCTGCTCGGGTACTTCATCTCTCAACGAGGGATCAAAGCGAACCCGAAGAAAATCAAAGCTATCGTGACAATGGAGAAGCCGAAAAACCTCAAGGGCGTTCAGCAGCTCGCAGGGCGAGTAGCGGCACTAAGTAGGTTCATCAGCCGCATGGGCGAGAAGGCCCTACCATTTTACCAGCTGCTGCGCAAGGCAGACAAGTTCGAGTGGACACCAGAAGCCAACAACGCATTCGAAAGCCTCAAGCGGCTCCTCTCCACCTCGCCCGTTTTGGTCACGCCAAAAGAGCGCGAGCCCCTGTTGCTGTACATATCAGCCACACACCAGGTGGTCAGCACAGTACTCGTGGTCGAACGACCCGAAGAAGGCAAGACCCACGGGGTACAACGCCCAATTTACTACCTCAGCGAGGTTCTCACTCCAACAATACAGCGGTACCCGCACTACCAGAAGCTGTCCTATGGCGTGTTCATGATGGCTCGACGACTGAGCCACTACTTCCAGGAGCATCAGGTGATGGTCGTCAACGAGGCACCCCTGAACAGCATACTGAATAACCCAGAGGCCATAGGACGCGTGGCCCTGTGGGGCATTGAACTATCACCCCTGGACATCGTCTACGAGAAGCGACACGCAATCAAATCTCAAGTCCTTCCAGACTTCCTGGCACGCTGGATGGAGCTGCAGCTGCCTGACACCCCAGATATGTCACAGTCATGGACAATGCATTTCGATGGCTCCAAGCGCGAAGCAGGAGCAGGGGCAGGAGTCATACTGACCTCCCCGCAAGGTGACAAAATGAAGTACGTTCTTCAGATGAAATTCAGAGCCTCCAACAACGAGACCGAATACGAAGCCCTCATCCATGGCATGAAGATGGCAAAAATATGTGGCGCAACGCGCCTGGTCATCTACGGTGACTCCAACCTTGTCGTACAACAGATGATGAATGAGTGCGACGCACACGCCGAAAACATGATCGCGTACCGCGTGCTATACAACACACTCGAAGGAGAATTCGACGGCTGCGAACTTCGGCACGTTGGAAGAGAGAGAAACGAGGAGTCCGATAGACTCGCCAACATCGGCTCCACTTGTGCAAAGGTGCCACCAGGTGTGTTCCTCGAACAGATCTGCGTGCCATCCATCAAGCGAAAATCCCCCAAAGGATCACCCGAAGAAGCAGAACACTCGGGGGCTACGCTACCCGAAGGTCATGAAGGACCCGAAAAGTTGGATACCGAAGTTGCCATGGTCAACCTGATGCAGGTCATGGCAGTTGAAGAAACTTGGACACGTCCATACCTCCAGTTCCTGACAAACGGAGAATTTCCTGACAGCCCGACAGATGCCCGACGCATATCTCGTCGATCGAAAGCCTTCACCATCATCAACGGCGAGCTGTACAAATGCAACATTACGGGTGTATTGCAATGGTGCGTCACCATCAACGACGGCAAGGCCATACTCCAAGATATCCATGAAGGCATCTGCGGCCACCACGCAGGCAGTCGCTCCCTCGTCGCCAAAGCTCTGCGAGCAGGATTCTACTGGCCAACGTCCATGAGCGACGCGAAGGACATCGTCCGAAGATGCAACGGGTGCCAACGGTTCGCCGATAAACCGCACGCACCTGGGTCCGAACTTCGACCCATACCCATAGCCTGGCCTTTTTCCCAATGGGGCCTCGACATGATCGGCAAACTGCCAAAATCTTCGAAAGGAGGACACGTCTTCCTCCTGGTCGCAGTCGACAAATTCACCAAGTGGATCGAGGCCATGCCAGTCACCAACCAGAAGGGCAAAACCGCCGTCAAGTTCTTCGAATCCATTGTCTATAGGTTTGGCGTACCGCACAGCATCATCACCGACAACGGATCAAAGTTCATCTCCGAAGAATTCCAGGACTTCTGCGAAGGCCTCGGGATCAATATCACGTATGCCTCAGTGGCACACCCGCAAACAAACGGGCAAGTGGAAAAGGCCAACGGCCTAATCGGCGCTGGCATCAAGAAGCGCCTCATGAGCTCACTCGAGCACAAAGCTGGAAACTGGACGAAAGAGCTACCGTCTGTTCTGTGGAGCTTACGTACTACGCCAAACAGCTCCACCGGCTACACACCGTTCTTCATGGTGCACGGAGCTGAGGCCGTGCTACCAGCCGAAGTACGCCACCAGGCTCCACGAGTCGTCGCTTACAGCGAAGCCGAGTCCACGGCTGCACTCGAAGACACCGTCGACACACTCGACGAAGCACGGGATATAGCAGCAGCTCGATCAGCGGTGTACCAGCAGAGTCTCCGCAACTATCACAGCCGCCGGCTGCGCCCAAGGTCCTTCGTCGAAGGAGACCTCGTCTTGCGACTCAAGCAAAAGCGACCGAACAAACTCGATTCACCATGGGAAGGACCCTATGTCATCACCGAAGTCATCCCAGGTGGCGCCTATCGCCTCAAGCACGTGGAGTCTGGAGTCGCATACTCCAACCCATGGAACGTCTCGCACCTGCGACGATTCTACCCGTAGCAACCTACCCCCCTTTTTTACTTTCAATAAGGCTTTCAGCCAAGGCTACTTAGCCGAACCATCTACCTCCTCCATTACGATATAAATAAAGCTAAGTGTCTCGCCCCCAACCTTCGGTTGACCATTTTCTGCAACTTTATTACATGCTACATACGCACTTGGGGGCTCCCCCCACCTCACGATTTCATCGACCTAGGACCAAACGTGTATACCTGAGTAGCTGACTACGTCAGGCAAACGAAAAGGGCACGTACTCAATCAAAGTACTGCGTGCTCACAAACAAGCAAACCTTTACAATAAAGGGCACATAAACGCCCAGCCGCAATATACAAATTTTACATCTATCTGTTTATTTTCAGGTCCTACCTATTCTGAAGAATAACCTGAGCACGCTGCTCAAACAAATCTACAATTTGTTCGGCATACTGCCTTACAGCCGCGTAATGCGGACGCATGTTCCACTCGCCACCATCTGGTCGAGGAGGTGGCCCAGTCGCCACAGCAGCCAAATCTACGTCAGGGCGGTGCACCCTCACAAGAGACAAGGCAGCCTTCACCCCTGCGACGAGCTGCTGCCGCACCAGCTCCTTGACATTGCTGGCACTCCGAAACTTCGTCAGAATACCTGCAAGGGTCGTTGGCACGGCATCCAACGAAAACATGACGTGCAGCACCGAGGAAAGTGATGTCTGCACCTGGCGGAGCACCCGCGAAACCTGGTAGACACGATCCTGCACCGTCGCCAGAACCATGGCGCGATCACGATCCATCCAGAAGAAGCCGCCGGCCTCCATGTCCTGTTGAGTCAAGCAATTGACTCGAACAGCGATACACTCCTTTTCTTCCCTCGGAGCAAGATTGGCACCTGCGACAACCGCACAAAACAAGAATAAGGCCAGCAGGCTCACCCGAAGAACTGAGCTACAGCCCGAAAGAAGGATCAACTTACATTGCAGCTGCTCGGACAGCCGACCCAGCTCCGCCATCAAATAGTCCTTGGATTTCCAAACGTCGGCGCGACCGCATAACCCAAGCAAATCTCTCTCCAAGATGCGCACGCGATCTCGAAGAAAAGCGAGCTGCGAGGAATCATCCAATGATGGTCGCAAGGGCCTTCCGGATGAAGTGTCAACTGGGTCAGCACCCGAAGGATCCTATAGCAGCAGAAAAAAGAAGGCACACCGACATTCAGCCAAGGATAGAGCACAACTCGAAGGAATTCATTAAAATATATAAGGCCACTACGTGGCATAAGGATGGTACTACAAAAGATATTTACAACAAAAGTAGACTACAAACTACCCTACGTCTACTATGCCTAAGGCGGAGGACACTGAGTCGCCTCAGAACCAGACTGCCTAGCTTTGGCCTCGCCCTGCTGCCGCAATGCATACTCAGACAGCAAGTCAATGAGCTTGGGACCATATCGTCTGCAGCGAGCGGAGTAGGCGGCGAAGGCTACCTCGGATCCATCCGCAGCCGTAGGCATCCGAGAAGTAATCTGGGGCAGGTCCAGCTCCGCCCCAGCCGCCATGGCCGTCGCCAGCCCGACGGATGCGCCGATGCCCTTCTGCTTGCGCTTATACGCTGCAGGAGCTTCGGCTGACAGAGCCTCTGCCAGGGCATCCACATCTTCAAGGGATGCGCCCTTCGGGAAGAGCTCCTGGTAGAAGCGACCAAGGACCTCTTTTGCCTTGGCAAGGGAGTTGACGACGGTGCTGCAGCGGTCTTCGACCGCTACAGTGGCATCATCTAGAGCACTCCCGTGCTCCAGAGCACCATGGTCGAACTCGATGCCTGCGGCATCTGAGACAAAAAAGAAGAAAACATGAAGAAAGGCAACATAGAAGAAGATCCGTAGAAAAAGAAGCAAGTACAAAAGCTAACGCTCACCCGAAATAGCCTTGGCAGCAGCCATGAGCTTCTCCGCCACCCCTTTTTCACGAGCAGCCGCAACGGTGGCCAGCTGCTCCTCACGATCTGCGGCCTCCTGCTGCAGACGCTCTTTCGCTTCGGCTGCCTTCGTCAGTTCCAGCTCAAGGCGCTCTCTCGCACCAGCGGAAGCTTCGGCCTTCTACTCCGATTGGCCAAGGCTCTTCTTCAGAGCGTCGACCTCACGGAGAGAGTCGTTATGCTCCTCTGCATTTACAACAAGCAAGTTTCAAAGAACAAGACCAGGATAAGCAAGAGAAGTACTACAAGGCAGAAGAATACCTTGAAGCTGCCGCAGTTTCGCCTCCAGCGTCAGGCGTTCCTCCACCAGCCGCTTGGCCTCTAGGACAAAAGGCTGCAGCAAAAGGCAATAGTAGTAAGAACAGGACTTGGGGGCTACGCCCAACACAAAGAAGCATAAACAACATCAGCATACGAAGACACTCGGGGGCTCCCCCCGTAACATCAAGCAGAAAAACTTACGTGCTCTGAAGGCGAACCCGCAGGCCCGCCTGCGAAATTCTGAGGCGCAACCACCAGCCTCTCCTGCACAGGAGGAACTGGTGCATCATCACCAGAAGTCGCCACCGTCTGAGGAGGAGGCAACGCAATGTTCGACTCCCCCATCATCTCGCGCGCACCATCACTAGAGCCATCGGAGGATTGCCTGCATACGAACCAATCAACACAGGTGCAAAAATAACAAGGGAACAAAGGACAACAGTGGCAACAAGAAAACTTACGAGCCCGACATGCTCAGGTCGAAGATAGGAGAATCCCTTCGGGCCCTCTTCTCCTCCTTCTTTTCTTCCTTCTTCTCCTCCTTCTTTTCTTCCTTCTTCCGCTTTGCTGGCGGGTGCGGAGCAACAGCCCGCACAGGAATGGCAGGAAGGGGAGAGGAAGAACCCCCATGAACATCATCATGACGCTCAAGGCCCAGAGGATTTCTGGGAGTCGGAGGAGTCGAGGCATCTGACGACTCGCTAGAGCTCCGTGATCGCTTGCGCGCATGGTCCTCACTCGATTCGTCGGCATCCTCCGCTGGGGATCGCGCTGACGGTAGCTCGGACACGGAATCCACCACTTCATTATCCGAGGCATTCAGATACCTTTCGGGCAACGGTGGTGCCATGCCCGGCACTTTGAAGCTCTGCAAAAGGAAAAGGAACTTTGTTAGCAAACAAAGGAAAAAGTACAAAGCTGACAAAAACAAAAGGGGAGCACTACGTGCGCAAATCTACACCTTCGGTACGACCAATGTCGAAGAAAAGGGAGGAGTCAGCGACTTCCCCGGGATTTCTTCGTTGGCCTTGAACTTCAACAGCGCGCGAAGAGCCTTGTCAAGTTCCACCTCGGAGATTTTCTCACTCGAAAACCTCGTCGGATCACGGCGCCCAGAGTAAAGATGTTGGAGATATGCCCTAGAGGCAATAATAAATGTAGTTATTATTATATCTTTGTGTTTATGATAAATGTTTATATTCATGCTATAATAGTATTAACAAGGAAACATTAATACTTGTGTGAATTGTAAACTTAATTTGAAGTCCCTAGTATAGCCTCTATACTTCACTAGCTTGTTGGTTGATTAATGATTGTGGTTTCCCTATCATGAACATTGAGATGTTATCAACAACAAGATCATATCGTTAGGAGAATGATATGGTGGACATACTCCTATAGATAAGCGTAGCATAAAGATCAAGTCATTTCAATAGTTCAATTGCTATATGCTTTCTGATACATAGTAACCTAATTCCTTCGACCATGAGATCATGCATATCACCTTTACCGGATGGATGCTTTGATGACATCAAACACCACACCGTAACTGGGTGGCTATAAAGGTGGCATTAAGTGTTCGGAAAGTATTTGGTTGAAACACATGGATCAAGAGTGGGATTTGTCCATCCACATGACGGATAGATATACTCTGGGCCCTCTCGGTGGAATGTCATCCAATTGGCTTGCAAGCATGTGACTTGGTCACAAGGGATCACATATCACGGGAACGAGAAAAGAGTACTTATCGGTAACGAGATTGAACTAGGTATGTAGAGATACCGACGATCATAACCTCGGATAAGTAAACTATCGTGAGACAAAGGGAAATTGGTATCGTATGTAAGTGGTTCATTCGATCGCAAAGTAATCGTAGAAATATGTGGGAGCCATATGAATTTCCAGATTCCTCTATTGGTTATTGTTCGGAGAAGTGTCTCGATCATGTCCGCATAACGAACCGTAGGGAGACACACTTAAGGATTCGACGTTGTTTTGAGTAGTTATGGTATTATGAGAAAGAGACCGAATGTTGTTCGGAGTCTCGGATGGGATCCGGGATATCACGAGGTGATCCGGAATGGTCCGGAGAATAAGATTCATATAAGGAAAGTCCCGTTTCGGAGTTCGGGAATGATTCCGGTGTTTTCATCGGGAATGTTCTAGAAGGTTCCGGATTGTCCGGCACTCCGGGGGGGGAGGGTACATGAGTGTGTCATTGAATGATTGCATCATGTACTAAGTGTTCTTGCTGTTCCAAAAACATGAAAGTCAAATTGCCAGTTTGAAAGTCAAACGGCTAAAACAGGAAACTGTGGGAAACAAGAAACTGTGGGAAACAAGCAAGAGGAGGTTGAACCAACTTGGAGGAGGAGTTGGACTCCTCCAGGCCGGCGCTCAGCCCTAGGCCGAGTTGGGGAGGGACTCCCTCCCTCCCCTGGCGCGCCAAGGCCCCTCCACCTATATAAGGAGGGGCAGGGCTCCTCCTTGAGACACACAAGTTTCCACCTCTAATCTCAGGTTTAGAGCCGTTTGGTTTAGAGCTTCTAATTGCTTTAGCCTGCGGTTTAGAGCCTTCTAATTGGTGTGTCTAATCTCTAGGCCACTAATAGCCCTCTCTCATAATCCACCATACTCGCTCCGGCTTAAGGCGAAGCCCTGCGGGATCTCCACTCTACTTCCGGTACCACGCCGTTGTGCTGCCGGAATCGCGAGGAGAGTGCTACAACCTCCGCTGCCTGCTGGAACAAGGGAGAGGAAGGTCTTCGTCGAGTACCGGACGTGTGACCGACTGCGGGAGCGCTGCCGGAACGTGGCGCCGGAAGGATCGTCTACACGATCTTGAGATCGGAAAGAGTACGACTACATCACCCACGAGAATCCGCTCTCGTTAAACGCTTTGGAATCTTCGAGGGTAAGTTATTCCATCGACTCGTTGCTACAATCTAGTAGATAGATCTTGGCTTGTTTGTTTGTATGCGATAGAAAATTTTTGTTTTCCATGCTACGAACCCCTACAGTGGTATCAGAGCCGTGTCTATATGTAGATCTGTTGCACGAGTAGAACACAATGGTCATTGTGGGCGTTGATGCTTTTATTGTAGATTGCTTTTTGTGTACTTTGCATCTTGCGGTATGTTGGGATGAAGCGGCCCGGGCTAACCTTACATGACATCGTTCATGAGACTTGCTCCACGCTTGACATGCAACTTGTATTGCATAAGTGGCTTTGCGGGTGCCTGTTTCTCCTAGCATAGTTAAGATCCAATTTACAACGGGTGATCAACAATGCTAGTATCAATGTTGTGGTTCTTGTTCGTAAGTTAGAACGACACTTATTGAAAGCCCCAAACCACGTAAAATATGCAAAGAAAGTAGAGGCGTCTAACTTTGTTTTGCAGGGGTGTGCAGTGATGTGATATGGCCGTGATTGTGATTATATTTGATGTATGCAATGTTCCTTATTGTAAGTCGGCAACCGGCAGGAGCCATATGGTTGTCTTTAATTTATGTTAAGACCCGCGTGTCTATTCAAAGTAGTTGTAATGGTTGAAGCCGGTGGACGACAACCATGGAGAAGCGTCATTGACCTTGATGCAATGCCGGTGATGATGGAGATCATGTTCGTGCTTGAAGATGGAGATCGGAGGCACAAAGAAGAAAGGCCATATCATATCACATATATATTGAATTGCATGTGATGTTAATCCTTTATGCATCTTGTATTGCTTAGTAGACGACGGTAGCATTATAAGATGATCCCTCATGCACATCAATTTCAAATCATAAAGTGTTCACCCTTAGTTAGCACCGTTGCTAAAGCTTGTTGTTTCGAAGCACCACGTGATGATCGGGTGTGTTAGATTCTGCAAGTGTATACAACGTGAGCAAGCCAGATTTGCTCATGCAGAAACTAAGGTTTGATCTTGACGAGCCTAGCATGTACAGACATGGTCTCGGAACACGGATCACCGAAAGGTAAAGCATGAATCATATAGTAGATATGATGAACATGACGATTGTTCGCCATTGAAACTATGTCAACTCTCGTGATGATCGGTGTTGATATGGTGGATTTGGTTCGTGTGATCACTAAAACAATGTGAGGGATATTGTTTTGAGTGGGAGTTCACCTAGTTTAATTTCATTAATTAATTTGAACTCAATTTGTCATAAACTTAGTCTAAACTATTGCAAATATGTTGTAGATCAATGGCAGCCCCTACCATCAATTTTAATGCGTTCCTAGAGAAAGAAAAGTTGAAAAACAATGGAAGCAACTTCGCGGATTGGTTCCGCAATTTGAGGATTGTCCTCACAACTGGTAATTTGACCTATGTGCTGGATGCACCGCTGGGTGACCCACCTGCAGCCAATGCTTCCGATGAAGTAAAGAATGTTTACCTCGCTCGGAAGAATCAGTACTCCATAGTTCAGTGTGCTATCTTGTATGGTTTAGAATCGGAGCTTCAGAAAAGGTTTGAAGAGTCAGACCCATATGATATTGTCGAGGATCTCAAATTGATTTTTGAGACTCATGCGGCAATTGAAAGCTATGAGGCTTCTGAAAAGTTCTTTAACTGCAAGATGGAAGAGGGCAGCTCCGTCAGTGAGCATGTGCTTAAGATGTCTGGGCACGCAAACAAACTTCAAAGCTTGGGTATAGTGATTCCTAATGCTTTGGGGATTTACCGTGTCCTCCAATCACTACCACCAAGTTACAAGAACTTTGTGATGAACTACAACATGCAGAACATGAACAAGACGTTGCCAGAACTCTTTGCCATGTTGAAATCTGCAGAAGTGGAGATCAAGAAAGAGCACCAAGTGTTGTTGGTCAATAAGACCACCAAATTCAAGAAAGGCAAGTCTAAGCAAAAGGGACACTTCAAGAAGGGTGGTAAGAAAGCTACCACGCCGACGAAGAAGACCAGGGCTGGACCTAAGCCTGATACTGAGTGTTTTTACTGCAAGGGAGAAGGTCACTGGAAGCGGAATTGCCCAAAGTACTTGGCGGATTTGAAGAACGGCAACATCAAGAAGAAAGGTATATCTGATATACATGTTATTGATGTGTATCTCACTAGTACTCGTAGTAGTGCCTGGGTATTTGATACTGGTTCGGTTGCTCATATTTGTAACTCGAAAGAGGTGCTGCAGAATAAACGGAAGCTAGCGAAGAACGAGGTGACGATGCGCGTGGGAAACGGATCAAAGGTTGATGTGATCGCGGTCGGCACGCTACCCCTTCATCTACCATCGGGATTAGTTTTATACTTAAATAATTGTTATTTGGTGCCTGCGTTGAGCATGAACATTATATCGGGATCTTGTTTATTGCGAGACGGTTACTTGTTTAAATCTGAGAATAATGGTTGTTCTATTTATATGAGTAATATGTTTTATGCACATGCACCTTTGATAGATGGTCTATTCTTATTGAATCTCGATAGTGGAAATACACATATCAACAACATTGAGGCTAAACGTTTGAAATCAAGCGATAATTCGACCTATATGTGGCACTGTCGTCTTGGTCACATCGGAGTGAAACGTATGAAGAAACTCCATTCCGATGGACTTCTTGAATCACTTGATTTTGAATCACTTGAAAGATGCGAAGCATGTCTGAAAAATGACTAAGACTCCATTTTCTGGTATGATGGAGCGAGCTACGGACTTATTGGAAATCATACATACCGATGTGTGTGGTCCAATGAGTGTAGCATCGCGCGGTGGTTATCGTTATGTTCTTACCTTCACAGATGACTTGAGTAGATATGGGTATATCTATTTCATGAAACATAAGTCCGAAACTTTCGAGAAGTTTAAGGAGTTTCAAAGTGAGGTAGAGAATCAACGTAACAAGAAGATTAAATTTCTACGTTCTGATCGTGGAGGTGAATATCTAAGTTACGAGTTTGGCGAGCATTTAAAGAAGTGCGGAATACTTTCACAATTGACACCGCCGGGAACACCACAGCGTAATGGTGTGTCCGAACGTCGTAATCGAACTCTCTTAGATATGGTTCGTTCTATGATGTCACTTACAGATTTACCGCTATCATTTTGGGGTTATGCATTAGAAACAGCCGCATTCACTTTAAATAGGGCACCGTCTAAATCCGTTGAAACGACACCATATGAATTATGGTTTGGGACGAAACCTAAATTGTCGTTCCTTAAAGTTTGGGGATGCGAAGCCTATGTAAAGAAGTTACAGCCGGACAAGCTTGAACCCAAAGCGGAAAAATGCGTCTTCATAGGATACCCGAAGGAAACTATTGGGTATACCTTCTATCATAGATCCGAAGGCGAAATCTTCGTTGCCAAGAATGGATCTTTTCTAGAGAAGGAATTTCTCTCGAAAGAAGTGACTGGAAGGAAAGTAGAACTCGACGAGGTTGTCGAACCTTCTCTCGAAATTGCGAGTAGCGCAGCACCGGAAGAAGTTCCTGTGGTGCCTGCACCAATAAGAGAGGAAGCTAATGATGATGATCATGAAACTTCGGTTGAAGTTGCTACAGAGCCTCGGAGGTCAACGAGAACTCGTACCACTCCAGATTGGTATGATTCCGTTATGAATGTCATGGTGGTGGACAACACCGATGACCCCGAGACATATGAGGAAGCGATGATGAGCCTAGATTCCAATAAATGGCAAGAAGCCATGAAATCCGAGATTGGATCCATGTACGAAAACCAAGTATGGACTTTGGTGGACTTACCGGATGGCCGGAAGGCTGTCGAGAACAAATGGATTTTCAAGAAGAAAACAGATGCTGATGGTAATGTTACTGTCTATAAAGCTCGACTTGTCGTAAAAGGGTTTCGACAAATTCAAGGAGTTGACTACGATGAGACTTTCTCACCGGTAGCGAAGCTAAAGTCTGTGAGGATTATGTTAGCAATCGCTGCATATTATGATTATGAGATATGGCAGATGGATGTCAAAACAGCGTTCCTCAATGGAGACATTGATGAAGAGTTGTATATGATGCAACCCAAAGGTTTTGTCGATCCTAAAGATGCTAACAAGGTATGCAAACTTCAACGGTCCATCTATGGATTGAAGCAGGCATCCCGAAGTTGGAATCAACGTTTTGATAAGGTAATCAAAAGTTTTGGTTTTGTACAAACTTATGGAGAAGCTTGTATTTACAAGAAAGTGAGTGGGAGCTCTGTAACATTCTTAATACTGTATGTGGATGACATATTGTTGATTGGGAATGATGTAGACCTTCTTAATAGTGTCAAGGAATATTTGAATAATAGTTTTTCAATGAAGGATCTTGGCGAAGCATCTTACATATTAGGCATAAAGATTTATAGAGATAGATCGAAACGCCAAATATCATTGTCACAGAGTACATATTTGGACAAAGTTCTAAAGAAGTTTGGAATGGAAGAAAGCAAGAAAGGGTTCTTGCCCATGTTGCCCAATACGACCTTGAGTAAAACTCAAAGTCCAACATCGGCAGAAGATAGAGAAAGGATGAGTAAGACTCCCTATGCCTCAGCCATAGGATCTCTAATGTATGCCATGCTATGTACTAGACCCGACATTGCATATGCTGTTAGTTTAACTAGCAGATATCAAAGTGATCCAGGAGTGGATCATTGGACAGCGGTCAAAAACATCCTTAAGTACTTGAGAAGAACTAAGGATATGGTTCTTTCTTATGGAGGTGATGAACAACTCGTTGTTAATGGTTACACCGATGCTAGTTGGAACACCGATCCAGATGATTCTAAATCACAATCCGGATACGTATTTATTTTGAATGGTGCAGCAGTTAGCTGGAGGAGTGCAAAGCAAAGCGTTGTGGCGAGATCTTCAACTGAATCGGAATACATGGCTGCTTCGGAGGCTTCACAAGAAGCGATATGGATGAAAGAGTTCATTACAGAGCTGGGTGTGGTTCTAAGTGCGCTGGACCCAATGTCTATCTACTGTGATAACATGGGCGCCATAGCCAATGCACAAGAACCAAGGTCACACAAGAAGCTGAAGCATATCAAGCTGCGTTTTCACGCTATTCGAGAACATATCTAGGATGGGGATATAAAGATTTGCAAAGTACACACAGATCTGAATGTGGCGGATCCATTGACTAAACCTCTCCCGAGGGCAAAACATGACCAACACCAAACTGCCATGGGTGTTCGGTATATTACCATGTAATCTAGATTAGATGACTCTAGTGCAAGTGGGAGACTGTTGGAGATATGCCCTAGAGGCAATAATAAATGTAGTTATTATTATATCTTTGTGTTTATGATAAATGTTTATATTCATGCTATAATAGTATTAACAAGGAAACATTAATACTTGTGTGAATTGTAAACTTAATTTGAAGTCCCTAGTATAGCCTCTATACTTCACTAGCTTGTTGGTTGATTAATGATTGTGGTTTCCCTATCATGAACATTGAGATGTTATCAACAACAAGATCATATCGTTAGGAGAATGATATGGTGGACATACTCCTATAGATAAGCGTAGCATAAAGATCAAGTCATTTCAATAGTTCAATTGCTATATGCTTTCTGATACATAGTAACCTAATTCCTTCGACCATGAGATCATGCATATCACCTTTACCGGATGGATGCTTTGATGACATCAAACACCACACTGTAACTGGGTGGCTATAAAGGTGGCATTAAGTGTTCGGAAAGTATTTGGTTGAAACACATGGATCAAGAGTGGGATTTGTCCATCCACATGACGGATAGATATACTCTGGGCCCTCTCGGTGGAATGTCATCCAATTGGCTTGCAAGCATGTGACTTGGTCACAAGGGATCACATATCACGGGAACGATAAAAGAGTACTTATCGGTAACGAGGTTGAACTAGGTATGTAGAGATACCGACGATCATAACCTCGGATAAGTAAACTATCGTGAGACAAAGGGAAATTGGTATCGTATGTAAGTGGTTCATTCGATCGCAAAGTAATCGTAGAAATATGTGGGAGCCATATGAATTTCCAGATTCCTCTATTGGTTATTGTTCGGAGAAGTGTCTCGATCATGTCCGCATAATTCACGAACCGTAGGGAGACACACTTAAGGATTCGACGTTGTTTTGAGTAGTTATGGTATTATGAGAAAGAGACCGAATGTTGTTCGGAGTCTCGGATGGGATTCGGGATATCACGAGGTGATCCGGAATGGTCCGGAGAATAAGATTCATATAAGGAAAGTCCCGTTTCGGAGTTCGGGAATGATTCCGGTGTTTTCATCGGGAATGTTCTAGAAGGTTCCGGATTGTCCGGCACTCCGGGGGGGGAGGGTACATGAGTGTGTCATTGAATGATTGCATCATGTACTAAGTGTTCTTGCTGTTCCAAAAACATGAAAGTCAAATTGCCAGTTTGAAAGTCAAACGGCTAAAACAGGAAACTGTGGGAAACAAGAAACTGTGGGAAACAAGCAAGAGGAGTTGGAACCAACTTGGAGGAAGAGTTGGACTCCTCCAGGCCGGCGCCCAGCCCTAGGCCGAGTTGGGGAGGGACTCCCTCCCTCCCCTGGCGCGCCAAGGCCCCTCCACCTATATAAGGAGGGGCAGGGCTCCTCCTTGAGACACACAAGTTTCCACCTCTAATCTCAGGTTTAGAGCCGTTTGGTTTAGAGCTTCTAATTGCTTTAGCCTGCGGTTTAGAGCCTTCTAATTGGTGTGTCTAATCTCTAGGCCACTAATAGCCCTCTCTCATAATCCACCATACTCGCTCCGGCTTAAGGCGAAGCCCTGCGGGATCTCCCCTCTACTTCCGGTACCACGCCGTTGTGCTGCCGGAATCGCGAGGAGAGTGCTACAACCTCCGCTGCCTGCTGGAACAAGGGAGAGGAAGGTCTTCGTCGAGTACCGAACGTGCGACCGACTGCGGGAGCGCTGCCGGAACGTGGCGCCGGAAGGATCGTCTACACGATCTTGAGATCGGAAAGAGTACGACTACATCACCCACGAGAATCCGCTCTCGTTAAACGCTTTGGAATCTTCGAGGGTAAGTTATTCCATCGACTCGTTGCTACAATCTAGTAGATAGATCTTGGCTTGTTTGTTTGTATGCGATAGAAATTTTTTGTTTTCCATGCTACGAACCCCTACAAAAGAAACATCGGATGCGCCCTCGCTTGTAGAGGCTGCACCCGACGCTCAAGAAACGTCCGGATGATGTCGACACCGTTCACCTCCTTCTCAGGAATCAGTTGGAGATCCTCCACCCGACGGTACAGGGCCTCTATCTCCGCCACCTCACTGTCTAAGATTTGGTTTTTCCAGGATCTTTTTTTCTCAATCAATTGGGAGGGGTCAAAAGGAACAAGACCAAAATCTTGCCCAGGCAGTATGGAGTCACGGATGTAAAACCATTTCCTCCGCCAGTACTGGACAGATTCGGACATGGAAAAGGAAAAGAATTGGACATTGGGACTGAGGGAGATGATGAAACCCCCAATGGGGATACACACCATCCGAACCAGACTGCCTCTTCACGGAATAAAGCTTCCAGAAGAGGCCAAAGTGCGGCTCAATGCCAAGCCAACACTCGCAAAGCGTGATAAAACACGCAATGTGGAGAAGGGAGTTGGGAGACGGATGATGGAGTTGAACCCCATAGAAAAAGAGCAGTCCACGAAGGAAGTCATGGACCAGAAAAGAAAACCCACGAATCATGAAGGCAACAAACATAACCCGATACCCAGATGGGGGACGGGGGATTACCTCATTGCCGGGGAGTCTCACGGCCGTCGTGTCTTGCGGGATCAGGCTCCGCTCGCACAGTTTGCGGAGATCGCTCTCCCGCGTTTCTGATCGCCGCCAGCCACCGTCGGTGACGCGAGCAGTGGTGGTGCCCTTCTTGCCTCCGGCGGCGCTGGTCCCAACCGCAGATGAGGATTTCTTTGTTTTCCCCATGGCGCTAAGGCGGTGGTGGCGTTGCCAACGAAGAAAGACAAAGGAAATGTGGAGGAAACTCTCAGCGCGCAGCCAGAATAGCTCAAGAACGAGGAGGCAGTGAATAGATGAACTGCTGTGGTGAAAAACAAACCATGATTTCACCAGGGATTATAACAGCGAAGACGACGCACGCTGGCCGTCCATCGAGAAGACCTAACGCTAACGGTAGATCTGGTCGTACACGTGTCAGCACCAAAACGAACCGTCGTTACCACGCCGTCCACTACGTGCGGAAATCGAGGAGACGCCGTAATCATCTCCACGCCGCGCGTGACCGGTCAATTCAAAGTCAGCAAGTGGGACCCACACTTCGTCCAGTCAAGTCATCTCTGGCGTAGCAGACGCTTGAGGTCATCGACCGTAAGCATTGACATCATCAAAAGCTATACTAGCACCACTTCGTCTCCACAGTTAAAAGTACTCACTCGAATCTATGATTCGACTAAATACTTGGGGGCTACTCCTATCAGGAGCGCTGGCCGCGCACCCGACAGACAAATGAGGACAAAATTACTTATCTGAGTCCTACGTCGAGTCTACGACTCCACTACGGACTCGGGGGCTACTCCCATAGGGAGGATGAATTTAAGCATCCGAAAATTTTCGAGTCCAGTGGACCTAATGATTGAAACAATGCTTGAACTGAAAGTCTCCGTTCGAGTCTACGACTCGAACTGACACTTGGGGCTACTCCCATAGGAAGTGCTGGTCGCGCACCCTATGAAATCTTCGACTGCGATCTTCCGGATCCGCATGCAAAAACTTTTTTGGCAACTCTGCCCCAACAAAACGCTAAGTGAGCAACAATCTCCTTGGCCACCCGAAGCACCTCCGAGGTGATAAATGTTCGGATGCTGTGTCTGCGACGCAAAGATAAGACCTACAGATATCATCTGATGGCCTGGGAACGCACCTGACTGCGCTCTGATAGTATGAATCCGTACCAGCAGGTACGATGAAAAATCCTGACGGACGCGTTGGGTACACCAATTAAAATCACTGAAATTCCACTTCTATAAGTCCTCAGCGGCCTGAGTTGAATTACGCCAGCATATGTTCCAGGCCCGGGTTAAGGGACCTGAACCTGAAGAATATCGTGTTGTTTCGTCCTAAGATAGTTAACTGACCCTGATCCGTCGGGTGAGTCAGGCACACGCATCAACAATCCCTACACACATATACTATTAACATATAGCTGCCTCCGAAGGATGGAAGAGTCCTCAGCCGAATCTACGATTCGATTGATCACTCGGGGGCTACTGACATGGTTATACCCTACGGGTACGTAACTTCAGCATACCTAGTCCAGCCCAAAGAAGGCCCACGGCAGACATACGCTGGCCCATGAAGATTTTCGGGTGACCAAGGCCCATGACGTCTTCGGATCCTTGGAGAGCAAGACTAGAGGAGATAGGAAATTCAAAGGGGTAAAACCCTAGAACTTGTAACTGACTAGGACTACGCCCGGGACCTGCCTAAGTCTATATAAAGGCCAGGAGGGCACGTCCTAGGGAAACTCGACTCATACTTTCGCACACGCATCCACGCCAGATCGAATTTGCGCACCCTGTAACTTTCGGTTCCGCCGTAATCAAAGAGCAGACAAGCAGGAGTAGGGTTTTCCCTCCGGGGGCCTGAACCTGGGTAAATCTCGTGTCCCCTGGTTGCTTGTCTGTTAACCGTGCCACGATCTCCAGCATCCCCATCTTCTCCAAAACCCAAGTCCATAACAATGGGCATTGACGAGATTAAACCTCGTCAGGTGGTGCCCTAGGCGGCGGCAGCAGGGGGTGGTGGCGCCAACGGCTTAGGGTTAGGGGTGTGTTGGGTGTGAGGGAGAGGGGCAGCCCTGCCCCTCCTTTTTTAGGTGGGAGGGCGCGGCTTAGGAGGAGGGAGTCCTCCCCCAAGTCGGCCTCCTTGGCCGGCGGGTGGAGGGAAGAGGACTTCCTCCCCAAGTTGGTTTCCTACTCTCCCTCCACCAAGCAAACTCGCCGTTTGACTTTTTCAAATTGGCGTTTGACTTTCAAACTAGGATTTGATTTCTCTCTTTATTTTGCCCAGCCATGTTACCTAGTACATGATGCAACCATTCCATATTGTCATGACACATTCATGTACCCTTCCCCTCCGGAGTGCCGGACCTTCCGGACCCTTCTAGAACATTCCCGATGAAAACAACGGAATCATTCCCCAACTCTAAAACATGACTTTCCTTATATGAATCTTATTCTCCGGACCATTCCGGATCTCCTCGTGATATCCCGGATCCCATCCGAGACTCCAAACAACATTCGATCTCTTACTCATCATTCCATAACTACTCAACAATATCGAATCCTTAAGTGTGTCTCCCTACGGTTCGTGAATTATGCGGACATGATCGAGACACTTCTACGATTAATAACCAATAGAGGAATCTGGAAATTCATATGGCTCCCACATGTTTCTACGATTACTTTGGGATCGAATGAACCACTTACATACGATACCAATTTCCCTTTGTCTCACGATAGTTTACTTATCCGAGGTTTTGATCGTCCGTATCTCTACATACCTAGTTCAACCTTGTTACTGATAAGTATTCTTTTCTCGTTCCCGTGATATGTGATCCCTTGTGAACCAGTCACATGCTTGCAAGCTAACTGGATGAAACTCCACCAAGAGGGTCCAGAGTATATCTATCCGTCATATGGATGGACAAATCCCACTCTTGATTCATGTGTCTCAACCCATACTTTCCGAACACTCAATGCCACCTTTATAGCCACCCAGTTACGGTGTGGTGTTTGATATCATCAAAGCATCCTTCCGGTGATGGTGATAAGCATGATCTCATGGTCGAAGGAATTAGGTTACTATGTATCAGAAAGATTATAGCAATTGAACTATTAAAATGACTTGATCTTTATGCTATGCTTATCAAATAGGAGTATGTCCATCATACCATTCTCCTAATGATATGATCTTGTTGTTAATAACATCTCAATGTTCATGATAGGGAAACCACAATCATCTATTAACCAACAAGCCAGTATTATGAAGAGGCTTTACTACGGACTCTAATTTAGTTTACAAATCACACAAGTATTAATGTTTCCTGGTTAATACTGTTATAGCATGAAAGTAAACACTTATCATAAACACAAAGATATAATAATAACTACATTTATTATTGCCTCTAGGGCATATCTCCAACAATTATAGCAACTGAACTATATTAAATGACTTGATCTTTATGCTACGGTTAACTATAGGAGTATGTCCATCACAACATTCTCCTAATGATATGATCTTGTTGTTAGTAACATCTCAATATTCATGATCAGGAAACCATGATCATATATTAACCAACAAGCTAGTTTAACAAGAGGATTTACTAGGGACTCTTTTATGTTTACAAATCACACAAGTATTAATGTTTTCGGTTAATACAATTATAGCATGGTATGTAAACATTTATCATAAGCATGAAAATATGATAATAACCTCTTTAGTATTGCCTCTTGGGCATATCTCCAACAGTCTCCCACTTGCACTAGAGACAATAATCTAGTTTCAAATCTTTGTGTATTCAACACCTATGGCTTTCCGGTGTTGTATGTACACAATTGCTAGTGATCAACCGATCTTTGGATCCGACACTTTCAGGCCCGTGTGCAATTGCATATCTTTGCGTCTCTACGCATCACTCATTCTCTAATGAGATGACTTTGTATAAATTTGGTCCTTTGGCAAGACCTTTAGTTCCTCGGGGTTAAAACATGTTAAAAATATTGTCGTACAATATATCTTCATATTATTATCCCGCTATGAACTACACCTAGTTTGATAACAAACTACCTGACACAAATGCCCTCTTTTGCTGCTATAATAGCAGTCATATACTTATCCTTTTGTTGTAGTATTTGTCAGAATGTCTTAACTTTAAAACTCATCCAAATCCATTATGGAACTTACTTTCCATTATATTGTGTCACCCTTAGTTTAGATCGTGATAAACTTAATTTGTACTTTGTGACAAAACTAGTATCAATGTAGTACCTTTTACAATGAACTAACCATCTATTTGTCACTTCTACAAAATAATATATTCTTAGTTATTCCAAAATATCATAAGAATATCCTTACTATCATCCAATATTTATCTTATAAATCATTCTGGTATATGCTCATAACATTTAGAGCATAGGACATATCTGGATTTGTACATATCACAGTATGATTGATATAAATACTATTTGTGATTTCACACATCAAGTATCAATCTATACTTGAATCTTTGTTTCACTTACCAAGTGTCGATACACTTGAATTTCGATTTAATCCTTTTTGTGTGGCAAGAACCTTTCTTGTCATTTCCATAATGAACTCATTCAATATCTCATCTATGTACATTTGGCACAACCATATTAGCGTCTCAATCTATCTATATAGATATTGATGCCAAATATTCGGGTTTTGCCTAAGTCTTTCATCGAGATGAAATTATTAACATGTGTTAATAAAAGATACATCATTTCCATCAACAATATGTCTTACATATAATGTATTAGAAATATGTCTTAGCGCTCCCACTTAATTTCTTGCAAATGCAAGCATCTTCATCGTATCTGATGAAATTTAAACTCTTTTAACAGTTTCATCATGGTGAAGATTCCAACTCTGCGATGCTCACTTCAACCATTAAAATTTGCATATTCTTTTAGCATCCTTTGAATTAACAAAAACCTTTGGAACGTGTTATGCACACGTCCTAGATAACAATTCTATTAGAAAAACTTGTTTTATTTATTCAACTACCACATAACAAAATTATATGTAGTGGTTGCTACATTAATCCATCTATACTAAATATCGCTATGAAAGATCAAATCTTGTCATAGTCAACCTTTGAACATTGTTGTAAACTCTTTCCCAACATGTCGACTATTTCATAGATGTAAAACATCCATGTCTATTTTTTTATAGATCCAAACACGACTGTAAGGTCTTACACCTTTCCAGAGGGTCTTTCAAGTTCAAAGCTTGATTTCTCGTGTACGGAACTATTACGAATTTTATAGCTTCAAGCCATTTGACAGAGTCAAGGCCCATCATCGCTTCTTTGCATGTAGTCTGTTCATTATTGTCAAATAATGATTCAACCCTCAAATCTTGGTATTTGATTGTTTAACCGACCTACTTGGTTCAATAGGAACTTTGACCTCCGTGATCACAACCTTTGAGGCACGTGAGCCATGAGCAATGTTGTTGCCTCCGGAACACTTTTTGGTGCCGCGCAACTTTGCACATATAGCTAAGGTTCTTTTAACCTTATCAAAGTTCTATTGTCCTCCCACTTAACTTTTGACGGAAAATTCCTTCTCAAAGAAACTTGACGTTCCAAGAGACAAACATTTTTATCTTCGATGTTATGGAGGAATACTCAACGGTTATTCGAAATAACCTACAAATACACACTCATCCGACTTTGGTTGTAACATCTTACTTATGCATAGCATACCAATGTTTAAGAAAGGACAACTTAGGTTTTATCCCCAAACACAACTTTATATGGTGTCATTTCAACGGATCATGATGGAGCTCTTTTTAGTGGAAAAGCGGTAGTCTCTAAAGCTTTAGTCTTCAAAATATAATGACAGTTTTATAAATGACACCTTTGATCTTACCATGTCACACAAGGTTTTATTACATATCTCGATCACTCCATACTACTATGGTGTTTTTGGGAAACATAAATCTATGGAACGAATCCTCAAATATTAGGTGTTATGCTAAACTTGTAACTCAAAAATCTTCCTTTATGATCCTATCATAAATTCTTTATTTTCTTATTACATTAATTTTGCACTTCATCTTGAAAGTCTTTGAACTTTTCAAATGTTTCACACTTCATCCTTATTAAGTAAATATTCATATATTCACTCAAATTTTTGGAGAAAGCATATGAAGTTGAATTCCATCGCTCTTGACTATACATAATGGACTTTATACAACAATATGTACAAGTTCCAATAAGCTAGTCATCCATTCCCTTTTGGCCTATAAACAAAGTTTTAATTATCTCTTGGAAAGTTTCACAAGCGTCATTTGATCAAAAGTCAAAAGACTCCAAAATTCCATCCACGTGGAGTTTCTTCATGTTTTCTTTCCAATATAATTTAAACGGCGATGTCACTTTCTAAGTGATATTTCAATCAATTTGTCTTTTGACATTTTTAGCACTAGTTTTATGGATGTGATTTCTCCAACGATATTTATAAATCATCCATCTTTTATGGATTACGACAATTATTTGAACAACCCTTTTGTTCTCGTAATACCTTATAAAACAAATCTTGAAGGCAAGCTTTGATTTTAACGAGCAACACAATAACCCTTTATTTGTTCTCGATGAACATCATCACATATTATTTTGCTGGTTACTTAGGCCATTATAGTTCATGAATTGTGTTGTTTCGTATGACGATTCACACCAACAAATTCAGTATCTAATACTTAAGAACCACATTATTTAACAAGCAAAGAATACAGCCATAATACGTATATCCTCTATATACCTAAGCTGAACAATTCTGGCCTTTTCTTTTCTGCCATATATTTATGAGATTCTCTTTCAGTATTTCCTTTTCTGTTTAAAAGAATCTATCAACATCAATAGTGGAGGTATACACATGACACATAGTCCAAATCATGTATAGTTAAATACCAATGTCTTTGGACTTGCACTTTGAAGTAGATCACCATCATCAAATGTTTGGTGTTCTTTCAAATTCCATTCTTTAGTAATCTCTTGGTGTAGTATGTTGGGAATATGCCCTAGAGGCAATCATGTATGATGAGATTTCCCATTGTATTCATAAAGTTATTAAGTAGTCCTTGTATAAACATCTGATGTGTATCATTGAATATGTGATTCAGTTGTGGAACTATGCATTCATGTTGTTTGTACTAAATATCCTTGGTCATTGAGGTTGTGCTGGACACACAACTTAGACCAATGTGAAAGTTGGCTTGATGACTCGGTTCCACTTGTCATGGGCATGGAGATGCTATTCCAACTTACACAGACTAGGCTAAAGAGTTTAGCGAGTCGGATTGACCCATATTGAGGTACAACGAACTAAGCTGTCATTTGTATATCTCAATCAATGTAATCCTTAGACCTGAGGTTGTTGCATAGTCCGAGTTGAGAATCACCGACTTAGGTTCTGTCAAACGCTGATCCGTAACTGGGCAGTTATAAAGGCAGGGTTCGGGTCGAATGAGAATCAAGCTGCGTGATGTGAATAACCAAGATGGGATTTTGCCCCTCCACTCGGAGAGATATTCTCTGGGCCCTCTCGTGAGATATGATTCGGAAAGCATGGCCATGCACGACTTGGTTAAGTGTTAACCGAGGCGATCGACTAAGAGTTAGTCAGGTGAATCACTTATCTCGGATCGAGAAGAGAGTCAGACTATTTAAGGGATGACATATATTCGCCTATAGTCTGACAAGGTATATCGTGAGGCAAAAGGGACTCGGACATAAGTCGCATTGGAAAGGCAAGTCGTCATGACTCTTTGGTACTTGGGAGTCGGCACGTTCTGCTAGGAGCCGCTACCGACTGATCGATTGTGAGTCGGACTCCAATCGTGTCCAAGTATCCATGAGCCTGCGGGGTCACACACTTAAGAGCGGGAGCAAGTTCGGATTGGATCTGAACATATAATCTGGTTGGGTTGGACCTAAACCGGATTAGGACTGAGTTAGTGAGTTGGACTCACGGTGACTAGTGTTATATGGGCTTTAGTGAATGGGTCGCGCAAGCAGAGCCCACGTTCACTCCCTATATATAGTGGAGCACAGTAACCCAGAAAGGTTAATCGTTGTTCGGTTAGGTCATTCCATGTGTTGGAAACCCTAGCTCCACAGCAGTCCAGCCGCCGTAACGAACCTAGCAGTTCGCCGCCGGTGCTCCTCCTTGTACGTGTGGATACCAGCAGAGGTGCTGTGCGATCAGCACCAGGACGATCGGATCGTGAGGACTGCACTGCATCAACTGACGCGCTTCATCAGTAATCCGCAACCGCGCGTCTAGTGGTAAACCTCGTGGCCTTCTTCCTCAGCTAGATCTTGGGATCACCACGTAGAGGAAAATTTTATTTTATCTCCGCGTGGCCCAACAGTGGTATCAGAGCGATAGCTTCTGGTTTTAGGCTCGAGATCTCGCATATGTGATATGCGGTAGGCTATAGATGAGATCTATGTGCTGTTTTGGTGGTCGATCTATGAGATAGATCGGTTTTGTATGAAGTTGATTGGATCAACTGTACTCGGGGAATGGTAGATCTGATTTCCGTGATCATACTGCTGAGGTCGTGGAACGACATACCCCTACCGGTCGGCTTCCGCCATCGGGGTAGATTGTGACACGTAAATCCAGAAGCGGTGATCGAAGATCAAAGAGTTTGATCGAATCGGAACGATGGTCGGAATCCATGTCCGGATCGTAGATGAGATCTACGTTTTCGGAAAAATCGTCGGGCGTTGTCCGCACCCGCGAGGGGCGCTACCCCTTCGATCCCCGCCCGCTATCCGGCTAGCGGGACCGCCGGCTTCGCCCTGTCATAGCGCCTTAGATGTCGTTGCGAGTTTCACAACGCCGGTAGATATTGTATCTATGCATAACTTGTTTTTGCAGGAAGTTGTGAATGGTATGGTTCATGTGCATGTGATGTATGTGTGTAATCCATACGTGATCTGCGAATCACGGTTTATGTCAGCCGGCTGGAGCCTCGATGCTGTCATTTTATTGTATAACGACCTGCGTGTCGGATTCTCTATGTAATTTACTTTACCAAGTTAGTGTAGCTGTTTGAGAACCCGGAAGGCATGCAAGACGTTGTACATGTGGGCGACATGGAGTAAGACGGCAAGTGACAAGAGTTGGCACGAGTCGGATTACAGGCTTTGTGGAGATGGAGATCGCCATGAAGAGAGCCATACCATTTCACATTATAATTGCTTTATTTTGTGTTATTGTTATGTCTCAGTTTTACCTCTATTAGATAGTCGGTAAAATTTAATCCCTCAAAGAAGGTCTAGTCGGTTTTCCCGCCAGTGTTTGCACCATCACAAGTCGGACATTTTTGGTAGTGGGCTCATAAAATTGAGGTGCTGCCAATTCTTTCCGACTAGGTGGGTTCGAGTCAGACTCTTACTGCAGAAACACTTGGTAAGCTAGACGGGTCTATCACAACGGTTGTGGTACTCGGGGAAAAGTCGGATGGAAGCCGGGGCATGTGATGCCACCCGTCCAACAGGAGTCGCATGAGATGCGATTGACAAGGAGTTGTCTACCTAGATCACTTGGCGGCTAGCGGTGATGCTAAAGCTCACTAGCCGACTTGCTTATTTAGGATCCTGAATCACTAAGTAACCATCGGAGGGGTGTTGGTTCTAGTGGGAGCATAAAATATTAAAATGTTTAATATGCTTGCTCTTTTATGAATACATGTCTTAAGTGTTTTTTGCATATTTTCTGTTGTAGATCATGGCACCAAGTAGCAGTCACTCTCAGATATCCGGTTTTGCGTTGAGAACCATTCTTGAGAAAGATAAACTGAACGACACTAATTTTACCAACTGGTATCGAAATCTGAGAATTGTTCTCAAACAAGAAAAGAAGGACCATGTCCTAGACAACCCACTTCCAGATGAGCCGAATGAGAATGCGACTGTCGCAGGCACCAATGCCTACCGTCGGGCTAAAGATGAGTCCACGGATATTAGCTGTCTTATGCTTTCTCACATGGAACCGGACTTGCAAAAGCAGTTCGAGCATGTTGAGGCCTACGATATGATCGAAAGCCTCAAAAGTATGTTCCAGGCTCAGGCGAAGACTGAGAGGTTTCAAGTCTCTCAGGCTCTGCTGAGTTGCAAGCTTAAGGATGGTGATCCACTGAGTCCGCATGTGATCAAAATGGTTGGTTACGTGCAGTCTCTGGAGAGGGTTGGCTACCCCATAAGCGAAGAGTTCGCTACGGATATAATTCTGAAGTCTCTTCCTAGTGCATATGGGCAGTTCATTTCGAACTACCACATGCATGGTATGGATAAGAAGCTCACTGAATTGCATGGGATGCTCAAGCAGGCAGAGGCGGATCTCAAGAAGGCCACCAGTCAAGTGTTGATGGTGCAGAATAAGGCTAAGTTCAAGAAGAGTTCTTGGACTAAGAAGAAGGCTAAGTCAGGAGGAAAGCAGGCTCAGGACCCGGTCCCAAGCGCTTCCTCAGGGACTAAGCCATCTCCTTCAGCCGGATCCACTTGCTTCTACTGCAAGGCGGATGGCCACTGGAAGAGGAACTGCAGCAAGTACTTGGCCGACAAAGTCAAGAGTGGAGGTATGACTTCCGACTCAGGTACACTTGTTTGCAATGTTATAGACATATATCTTGTTGATGCACCTAATAGTTCTTGGGTATATGATACCGGATCAGTTATTCACATCTGCAACTCGTTGTAGGGACTGGTAAGAACTAGGAGCGTAGCAAGAGGCGAGGTTGATATTCGAGTCGGCAACAAAGCAAGAGTTGCTGCGTTGGAAGTCGGCACGATGCAACTTCATTTACCTTCCGGATTCATTATGGAACTAAATAATTGTTATTATGTTCCAGTGCTCAGTCGAAACATTATTTCTGCTTCATGTTTGATGAGGCAAGGCTATGAGTCGAATATCAAGAATAATGGTTGTTCTTTGTATTTGAATGATATGTTTCACGGCTTTGCACCCGTCCAGGACGGGTTATTTATTTTGAATCTTGATGGTGAGTCGGTTTATAACATAAATGTTAAAAGGTTGAAACCAAATGATCTGAATATGACTTACTTTTGGCACTGTCGGCTCGGTCATATAAGTTGGAAACGCATGAAGAAGCTCCATGATGATGGACTCCTAACTTCGTTCGACTTGGAGTCATTCGAGACATGCGAATCTTGCCTACTCGGCAAAATGACCAAGACACCTTTTGCAAAGAGTTGCGAAAGGGCGTCCGACTTGTTGGGACTAGTACATAGTGATGTATGTGGACCAATGAGCACGACAGCAGGGGTGGTTATGAGTACTTCATTACCTTCACTGATGATTTGAGTAGGTATGGATATATCTACTTGATGAAACATAAGTCGGAAGCCTTTGAAAAGTTCAAAGAATTCCAGAATGAAGCACAGAATCAACTCGGCAAGAAAATAAAGTTTCTTCGGTCGGACCGAGGAGGCGAGTACATGAGCCATGAGTTTGATGACCATCTGAAAAGTTGTGGAATAGTTCCTCAACTTACTCCTCCAGGAACGCCACAAAGGAACGGTGTTTCGGAAAGGCGGAATCAGACCTTGTTGGACATGGTACGATCAATGATGAGTCGGACAGATCTGCCTTTATCATTTTGGGGTTATTGTCTAGAAACAGCGGCGTTCACACTAAACAAAGTACCATCAAAATCGGTAGAGAAGACACCGCATGAGATGTGGACAGGAAAAAAGCCGAGTTTGTCTTTTCTTAAGATTTGGGGTTGTGAAGCTTTTGTCAAGCGACTCCAGTCGGACAAGCTTACAGCCAAGTCGGATAAGTGTATTTTCGTGGGGTATCCGAGGGAAACCTTGGGTTACTACTTCTACAACCGAGAAGAGGGCAAAGTGTTTGTCGCTCGGAACGGTGTCTTCCTTGAGAAAGAGTTTCTCAGTCGGGGAGTAAGTGGGAGCACGGTGCAACTCGAAGAAATTCGAGAGGAACCGGCTAGTAGCGAGTCGGCAAAAACCTTGGAGGTTGAGCCGTTCGTGGCAGCTGAGCCGGCAGCAGCACCTGTACTACGAAGATCGGCAAGATTGCGAAGTGTTCGTGATGTGTTACTGTTAGACAGTGATGAGCCGGCAAATTATTCGGAAGCGATGGTGGGATCTGATTCCGAGTCATGGTTTGGAGCCATGAGATCCGAGATAAAGTCCATGGATGAAAATCAAGTTTGGAACTTGGTTGATCTGCCAGACGGTGCAAGACCCGTCGAGTGCAAATGGGTCTTTAAGAAGAAAACTGATATGGATGGAAATGTTTCAATCTATAAAGCACGCCTTGTCGCGAAGGGGTTCCGACAAGTTCAAGGAGTTGATTACGACGAGACCTTCTCGCCCGTAGCGATGCTTAAATCAGTTCGGATCATGTTAGCTATAGCGGCCTATTTCGACTATGAGATATGGCAGATGGATGTCAAAACGGCTTTCCTTAACGGAAATTTAACCGAGGACGTGTATATGATACAGCCCAAGGGTTTTGTCGATCCGGCTAATGCTGATATGGTATGCAAACTTCAGAAATCCATTTATGGGTTGAAGCAAGCATCTCGGAGTTGGAATATTCGCTTTGATGAGGTAGTCAAATCGTTTGGCTTCATCAAGAGTGATCATGATTCTTGTTTGTACAAGAAGTTTAGTGGGAACAAAGTAAATTTTCTAATCTTATATGTGGATGACATATTACTGATTGGAAATGATGTCCAGATGTTGCAAGAAACCAAGGAGTCATTGGAAAGGAGTTTCTCAATGAAAGACTTGGGTGAGGCAACATACATCCTCGGAATCCGGATCTATAGAGATAGATCAAGGAGGCTCATTGGATTGAGTCAAAGTACTTATTTGGACAAAGTGTTGAAGAAGTTCAACATGGAATCGTCTAAGAAGGGGTTCTTACCGATGTCCCATGGTGTAAAACTTAGCAAGACTCAGTGTCCTTCGACAACTGATGAGCGAAGTCGGATGAGTGCGATTCCATATGCTTCTGCAGTCGGATCCATCATGTACGCCATGATTTGTACTAGGCCGGATGTTTCCTATGCTCTAAGTGTTGTGAGCAGATACCAGGCTGATCCTGGAGAGATCCACTGGACAGCGGCTAAAAATATCCTAAAGTACTTGAGAAGGACTAAGGATATGTTCTTGGTTTATGGTGGTGAAGATGAACTCAGTGTAAAGGGTTACACGGATGCGAGTTATCTCACCAACTCTGATGATTCTCGCTCGCAATCCGGATACGTGTTTATTATAAACGGAGGTGCTGTGAGCTGGAAAAGTTCCAAGCAAGAGACTGTGTCTGCGTCTACAACAGAGGCTGAGTATATTGCCGCCTCGGAGGCAGCAAAGGAAGCTGTTTGGATGAGGAATTTCCTCATGGATCTTGGTGTGGTTCAGGGCTCGTCCAATCCGTTGGACGTGTATTGTGACAACAATGGTGCTATTGCACAAGCCAAGGAACCTAGACAACACCAGAAGAACAAGCACATACTCATGCGGTACCACCTAATTCGCCAGTTCGTGGATCAGGGTGATATCAAGTTATGCAAGGTACACACGGATGCAAATATTGCGGATCCGTTGACAAAGCCGTTACCCCAGCCAAAGCATGAGGCGCACCTGAGAGCCATGGGCATTAGATGCTTAGACATGTGATGTCGGAAGATTGACTCTAGTGCAAGTGGGAGACTGTTGGGAATATGCCCTAGAGGCAATCATGTATGATGAGATTTCCCATTGTATTCATAAAGTTATTAAGTAGTCCTTGTATAAACATCTGATGTGTATCATTGAATATGTGATTCAGTTGTGGACCGATGCATTCATGTTGTTTGTACTAAATATCCTTGGTCATTGAGGTTGTGCTGGACACACAACTTAGACCAATGTGAAAGTTGGCTTGATGACTCGGTTCCACTTGTCATGGGCATGGAGATGCTATTTCAACTTACACAGACTAGGCTAAAGAGTTTAGCGAGTCGGATTGACCCATATTGAGGTACAACGAACTAAGCTGTCATTTGTATATCTCAATCAATGTAATCCTTAGACCTGAGGTTGTTGCATAGTCCGAGTTGAGAATCACCGACTTAGGTTCTGTCAAACGCTGATCCGTAACTGGGCAGTTATAAAGGCAGGGTTCGAGTCGACTGAGAATCAAGCTGCGTGATGTGAATAACCAAGATGGGATTTTGCCCCTCCACTCGGAGAGATATTCTCTGGGCCCTCTCGTGAGATATGATTCGGAAAGCATGGCCATGCACGACTCGGTTAAGTGTTAACCGAGGCGATCGACTAAGAGTTAGTCGGTGAATCACTTATCTCGGATCGAGAAGAGAGTCGGACTATTTAAGGGATGACATATATTCGCCTATAGTCTGACAAGGTATATCGTGAGGCAAAAGGGACTCGGACGTAAGTCGCATTGGAAAGGCAAGTCGTCATGACTCTTTGGTACTTGGGAGTCAGCACGTTCTGCTAGGAGCCGCTACCGACTGATCGATTGTGAGTCGGACTCCAATCGTGTCCAAGTAGCCATGAGCCTGCGGGGTCACACACTTAAGAGCGGGAGCAAGTTCGGATTGGATCTGAACATATAATCTGGTTGGGTTGGACCTAAACCGGATTAAGACTGAGTTAGTGAGTTGGACTCACGGTGACTAGTGTTATATGGGCTTTAGTGAATGGGTCGCGCAAGCAGAGCCCACGTTCACTCCCATTATATAGTGGAGCACAGTAACCCAGAAAGGTTAATCGTTGTTCGGTTAGGTCATTCCATGTGTTGGAAACCCTAGCTCCACAGCAGTCCAGCCGCCGTAACGAACCTAGCAGTTCGCCGCCGGTGCTCCTCCTTGTACGTGTGGATACCAGCAGAGGTGCTGTGCGATCAGCACCAGGACGATCGGATCGTGAGGACTGCACTGCATCAACTGACGCGCTTCATCAGTAATCCGCAACCGCGCGTCTAGTGGTAAACCTCGTGGCCTTCTTCCTCAGCTAGATCTTGGGATCACCACGTAGAGGAAAATTTTATTTTATCTCCGCGTGGCCCAACATAGTAAACATTTTACATACATCAAATATTCATCCTTTTCATGAAATTATTCATGATCAAGCTGCTTTAGCTTATAACGGTGAATTGCGAGTATAATGTTTCTTTCCAAAACTTTTTGAAGGATTAGAACGACTAGCGTCTCCAACCTTTTTGAAAATTCCCATCAAATATGAGATTATAAACTTTGCCATATTATACTCTATCATGTTGTAATCAAAACATCGTTTCAGATATCGCAATATCTTCCACATATGATGTTCTTAGATAACCTTGATATTAAAATAATCTTTTGAATATCAAGAATCATGAAGATAAACATGATACTTATATACTAACACTGGAATTGTTTACTCTTGATTTAATACCAATTATTAAACTTCACGGAGTAATCGGAACTTACTGAAAGTTTGCAATATGACTTTTAAACTTTAGATTAACACTTCAAAACAATATGAAATATGATACCAGTTCATAAATTAACTAACCAGAATTTTATAGTTCTATTAGCTGAATGCCCGTGCATTGCTACGACATTAAACACGTGGATATGGTCGAAAGTGTCAGGTTAGGTTAGCTCAAAAGAAGAATTCAAAAAATATGTATTTGTTGAATATAATATTTTTAACTTTAAATATTGACTTGTAAAAGGAGAAGCAAGAGTAAAGTTACAACACTAAATTTGCGCTCACTTTTACTATTTTTTCATGTCAGCCAGAAATAGTTCTTTCTCATAATTTTTTACATGCCATACATTTTTATTCTATATGAGACTTTAGTTGTCAGATTAGGCCAGCAATATATGTAACAAGCTAGCACATGTTCATGTAGCTAAGTAGGATTAGGAGTGTCTAGGTAAAAAGGATATAGAAAATATTTTAGTCATGAGAAATGTCAGCTTCAAAAGTATTTTTTCTCTAGGACTCCATGTCTATGTTTTATCGCTCTGAAATTACAGGGAAGGTGTATAGGTGTGTGGGATAGTGATAGGTTAAGATAAGCACGACCATCTAAGCAAACTGGAATGCCCACAATAAGCCTAATTTTATAGTTTAGGCTCATAACACTCCCAAACAAATTTAGAGGAAGAAATCACACATCACTTAGAATTGCAAAGCAAAAAGCTGCAAGTAAAATACCTAGATGATATTCATGTGAACTTTGCTCCAGCATCTAACAAGACAGTACACAAAATTACGGACATTTAAATCTCCTCAAGACATAGTACACCATGATAACATCAGGAACTAATCTATATATATGCACGTGCTATTTGAGCCACAAAGTAACTATTGTTACAGCAAAAATTACTTGTGTTCGCGACAAAAATAAATTGGGGTGAAAACAGGTAGTAAATATGAAATGAGGATATCTATCAAAACAAATGAACTAAGAACAGATGAAAAATCTCAACGCCAACCGCATCTTACTGCTTGTCTGCTATTAATCCCTGTGTTCACCAGTTAATCATGAGCACGGCCTGGATGGGGACGTCCAATGGATAAGCCAAATCAAGTAATATGGCCATTCTTACAAGGTGATACAACCATACATGTACCTCTGCTCAGTTTGGTCGTCTTTGTCAGGATGTAGCCAGCCTCGTAGGCTACCGTTCGGCATGAGGTTTTACTCTGAAATCATTCCCAGAGGATAATAATTAAATATGCTCTGAAACTAATTTTCCTTAAGATGTCAGTGCATTCAATAATGAGACCATGCTGAAGTTGGAAGTAGATAAAATCATTCGAAAACTGAAGTTTAAGATTATAAATCCTATTTGTGTTATGCATACGAATAATGGACCTCTACCCACTACCAACCTGCTACGACTCCTTCATCTTCGGATTTGGCTCGGGCTGTGGCGCACCTTAGGCGTTGGCAGCCACCATCCTACCCATATCACTCCATTTGAATTAATGCACAAAATCACGTAAGTCTTCTAGCATATTTCATGGGCATGTTTCATCCACAATGATCAAAATTTTCCAGAGCTCCAAAATGAACCACGATGATTTTTTTTTGCCGCTTTTCCTTGCAAAACCATGCCATGTGTGGTTTTTGAGTCCACTTGTTACTTTCAAATATTTCTAAAATCATGATTCAAGAAGATATGAAAATGCTAGACAACTTTTGGAACAACAAGACCTCAGCAAGAATCAGGTCAACCACATAAGTTAATCCATCACAACTTCAAACATAACATGTGAAAAAAAAGGATCTAAGCTGGCTCATGCCGTTGTAACCTGCACAATTAGAAAGACAACATAGACTGTGTCTTCCTGCAGTAGCTATGCATTTTGTCGAAAGAGAAACCGGGAGGGTGGAACTTCAGCAATATTTGCAGCCATACGAACTGAAGCATGTACCAAGCAGATCACCCTTTGGTGGAGAGAATTGGTAGTTGCCTTAGCCTTGCGAAATGCTGAGTGTTCACATTCTGTAGCCTCCTGTACTAAATAAATAATTAGATCTGTTTTGCATATTATTTAAGGCTGTGGATGTTAGCATATTTTTCTATAGACTTATTCTAACTTGAAGATATTTGACATAAGATAAAATTACAGCCATGATTAATGAAGAATGGAGGGAGTATATATGAGTACAAATTTCAGTAACAAATATCGGCACACCGTACGCACAAGTAACAAATGTGCGGATATATAATAGATTACATGTTTGTTAATTTTTATATCCTAGAAATAAACATATTTCGTTATCAAAACTTATCGTATTCATCATAAGCATCTTATACACTTGCGAATAAAATATCTCTACAAACAGACAGAGTGAGCAGAAGTAACTCAGGCAACAAATGGGCGAGACATCACAATATGGCTATTACAAGGACGCGGGTGTGACTGCTGCTACCATCGGCGGCTGCCGTCTCCTATGGGATACACGACGATGTAATTGGCCTGACGCACTGACCATTCTACATTCTATAAAACTGATTTTTGGTCCAAATTACAAGCTTATATACACCTAAACAGCACAAGAGCTGAAGAGCACTGGTTAAATCAATTAAGTGAAGCGTACTTGATGTCATTAGGCAGGATGATTAAGTCGCTCTCTGGAATCTTGGAGCTCCTAAACTACCAAATGAACCAAGCAAAGAGTAGAGACGCTTAGCCTAATCTCATCCGATGCTAAATCCTGAACAACTAAAGCATGACAAGATATGATGAGCACAAGGATTACAACTGTCCTGTTGGTCGATATGGCGTCGGCTTCTCCTCCTCCGGCGGCAAATCCCCACGGCTGCAGCACAAAACCATCAAGAACACACGAGCTGATAAAGCTGAACCCGGAAGGAATTGTCGAGTGATGGATATGGTATTGAGAACCTGCAGTGGCCGCGGCTAGCGAGGCCAACCATCCGGGGAGGCATCCGAGCGACAGCAGCGGCGGGCAAAGGCGATTGTCTGCCGCACCGTCTTGGCCGACAACATGGAGGACGGCTACAGGCAGATCTTCGGAGAGGAGTGCCAGGCGGCGGGGAGTTGGGTATCTCCATCTCCTGATACGGCGCACAACTGTGGTCCGCATGAGATGAGGGGATGGGCAAGCTCGTGGTAGTCAGAGAGCTCGGACCAATCGCGGCATGGGAGCTCGGAGGCAGGAGCGATGTAGTCAGAGAAGCTTGGGCATAAATCTCGGAGGCGGACGGGCATGATGTGGGACGGAGGAGTTTGGCCAGGAGGCGGCGCTACATGCTCGGTCTAAGTGCATTGGAGGCTGGTAGGAGGGGTGCCCGGCGGCGTGGTGGTGCGGCGGCGCGGGGGAATCAATGGAAGAGGCGAGGGGGATTCGATGGAGGAGGCGCGGTGGGGACTGACGGGAGGGAATCCGGTGGTTCTTTTACTTGGCCATGGCTTTCCTGGACTGCGGATTATTTCACAAAAAATTGAGGGGCTGAACCACAAGAGGTTGAAAATGTATTTTTGTTGGATAGAAACGTATTTGACTAACTTACCTCAAGGAAAATTAGTAAATATAAAATAAGATAAGATTATCTCAATTTTAACTAAGCGCAAGGTGATAAACGGATTCCAATGACTACAACAACTATGCAAATGCACTTTGATTTAATTTATGATAAATAGTGTTCAACTTTTAATCATATTGTTGTTGAACTCCCACTCAAAACAATATCCCTCATATTGTTTTAGTGATCACACGAACCAAATTCACTACACCAAGTCCGATCATCACGTGACATGATATAGTTTTAAAGGTGAACAATCATCATGTTCATCATATCATCTATATGACTCATGCTTTACCTTTCGGTATTCCGTGTTCCGAGATCATGTCTGTACATGCTAGGCTCGTCAAGATCAAACCTTAGCTTCCGCATGAGCAAATCTGGCTTGCTCCCATTGTATACACTCGCAGAATCTAACACACCCGATCATCACGTGGTGCTTCGAAACAACGAGCTTTGGCAACGGTGCCTACTAAGGACGAACACTCTATAACTTGCTATTTTGTGAGAGGGATCATCTTATAATGCTACCGTCGTGAACAATACAAGATGCATAAAAGGATTAACATCACATGCAATTCAAAATATATGATATGATATGGCATTTTTTCTTGTGCTTCCGATCTCCATCTTCAAGCACGAACATGATCTTCATCATCACCGGCGTGGCATCAAGGTCAATGGCGCTGCTCCATGGTTGTCGTCCACCAACATCAACTATTACAACTATTTTGAATAATAGACACGCAGGTCTAGATGAAATTAAAAGACAACCATATGGCTCTTGCCGGTTGCCGACTTACAATAAGGAACATTGCATACATCATATATAATCACAATCATGGTCATATCAACCTCTAATTTTCTTTGCATGTTTTACGTGGTTTGGGGCTCTCATCAAGTGTCGTTCTAACTTACGAACAAGAACCACAACGTTGATACCAGTATTGCCAATCAACCGTTGTAAATTGAATCTTCACTATGTTGGGAGAAATAGGCACCCGCAAAGCCACTTATGCAATACAAGTTGCATGTCAAGCGTGGAGCAAGTATCTTGAACGATGTCATGTAAGGTTAGCCCGGGCCGCTTCATCCCACCATCCCTCAAGATGCAAAGTACACAAGAAGTAATCGACAACAAAAGCATCAACGCATGTCGTGGGAATGACCACGGCAGATGCTGCAATCGGCAGCGAGTAGTAGAACATGGGGCAAGGGCGGCCAGCCATCTACGGTACGAGATAAGGGCTGAGACACAAGGGTTTACCCAGGTTCGCCCCCCGAAGGGTAAATACCTACTCCTGCTAGATTGTATTATGGTGAGAGTACAATGGGGCGAGATCGACGGCTAGGCGGCGAGTCGCTTGGGTGTATGATGGAACGTATCCTCTATGCGTCCTCTAGGGAGGTTTATATAGACTCACCTCGCTAGGGTTTACAGATCACAACCGAATTAGTTAAGGATTCGGAGATTCTATGACCTAGTCTGACTAGGCCTAGCTAAGCTTCTAGGCCTTCAGCTTCCAGTCGCTTGAGTCCACGCCAAGTCTTGATCCAGTCGCCATCCTGTAGGCCCACTCGCTGACGCTTGGGCCAGTAGGAAACGTCCTGCTGGGTATACCCCGGTAGGCATATCCCCATCCGTAGTCCCCGAGGCCGTCGTTGATTTGTCGCAGGCGTTTGCTGGCAGTCGGAGTTTGCGGGTCCAATGCGGACGTCCAATTGAATCGGCGGCGGACTCCTGAACAAAGGGAAGAACTAGTCATTTTAGTCGCAATAACGGAGACCAATCGTGTCGCAGCTCGGCGAGCGGGTCGGCGAATACTTAGTCACTGTCATAGTGACCGGGTTGGCGAGTCGTCGAGTCGCTGGGAGCGACGAGTCGAATGGATGAAGTTGGACCATCAATTGGGGTCAAACTAGCCGTTGGGTAATCCAACGGTAACTTCGGCGTAATTACCGCGTAGTAACGGCTCCTGAAACTGGCGGGTAGCAACCTCTATATAAGGAGAATGATAGGCGGACGGGGAAACACTTATTCGTTCTTCCTCCGATCTCGCTCGTCTCCATTTCCTACTCCGCATAGCGATCTAAACAATCCAGAGAGCCCCGACCTCCGCGAACTTCCAACCGATGGCCCCCTCCACCGAACCATGGGGCAGATCCAAATGTACTAAGGCGCTACTAGCATCCTTCGAGGAGGTTGGGATCCTCCGCGTCGGCAGATGGCGCATCCCCGCGGCCGGAGAAGTGACTCCGGACCCGCGCGATGGAGAGTTCATCTGCTTCACCAGCCACCTGGAGCAGGGGTTGGGCTTTCCTACTTCCCTCTTCTTCCGGTGTTTCTGCGCCTACTACGGGATCTAGCCATCGGATCTAGGTCCGCATAGTATCGAGCAGCTCGCCATCTTCGTGGCATTTTGCGAGTGCTATCTGGGCTGCAGGCCCTACTTCCCCCTGTGGCAAGATCTGTTCCATGGGAGAATCAGCCGCGAAGAGTCAGGCGGCCCGATGCTAGCCGCGGGTGGCCTGACATTCCAGCTGAAGTCGAAGGTGTCGTTCTTCGACCTGATGCTGCCCGCCAAGGCGGCGAACGAATGGAATAAGTCCTGGTTCTACGTCACCGAGTCGACTCCAGACGGCGAAGTGGCGCTTCCAAGGTACTCCGCCGACCGGCCCGAACCGCGTCGGCTCCAGGTCGTCAAGCTCCCGCTAGATCAACGGATGGTTGTCAAGGAAATGCTGCAGACCATCCGCAGCCTAAAGAAGAAGGGCCTCCGGACCATCAACCTCTACAACTGCTGGTTTGGGCGGCGGCTCGTGTCCTTGGCCCGACGCGACCACTACATGTATGAGTATACGGGTAAGGACGATCCGACGAAGTCCTCCCTCGCTGAATGGAAACTCGAAGACTACACCCTGGCCCTGAAGAAGATTACCCAGGCGGTGTATCTTGACGCGAAGGCCGGGGTTGCCCCCTATACTGCAAGGCGCCCAGCTCCGACGGTAAGCCGTCATTTCATCACCACTCGCAGTCGCATATGGTGGATTCGCGGTTGTGCTGACGTTGTCTTGTTCTTATTGTAGTTGTTCCAAGTGGTGGAAGGGTGGCTTCCACCCGCAGACGACGAGAACTCGAGCTCATCCATCCAGGACGGGAGCGAGTCGTCGCCCGCCAAAGGCGACGCCGAGAACGACAAGGGTGATGACGACGACGACGACAAAGACGAGCCCGTGGAAGTCGCTGCCCCAACAGTTCGCAAGACCCGCGGGCAACACCAGCGCGAGCTCGAAGTGAGTAAAAGCGTCGAGCCTCACAATGATGACGACGACGAGCTTCCCGAGCACACCTCTCATCGTGAGGCCACACCGTCGAAGAAGAAGAAGAAGAAGGAGACGAAGGCTCCACCGAAGAAGAAGGCGAAGCCGGCGAAATAGATGTCTCCGCCCCGATCTGCGACCAGTTCCGACGCCACCAGCTCGGCTAAGGACGCAGCGGCGCGAGCGACCGTGGAACCAGACACCGCTGCCCCCGTGGATGAGGTGCCTCTGGCATCGTTACCACCTCCATTCTCCCCGGTCTTTGGTTTGGGGGATGCTCCAGCCGCAGCAGCCTCGCCTCCGAGGGAAGCTTCCACAGCAGTTAACACGGAAGCTCCTGCTGCGGCTTCATTTTCAAAGAAGCCCTCAGTGTCTTGGGCACACGATGTGTTCGAGACGGGCCTCACTCGGAAGTTGGGGCCCGAGCTGGAAAGGCCGGCCAACATCCGCACCGGTCTGCGGTTCATACCAGTCGCCAGGTAAGTGTTGTTCATCTACTTGTTTTTCGTTTTAGTCAGGAAATCTTATTCATAGCGCTGCTTCGCAGGACTCGTGTTAAAAAGATCGGCCATTCTTCTGTGGCCAAGGTTCCTCCAGTCGTCACCGAGGCGGACTCCTCGCGGAAGAGGAAAACCGACGAAGTCGCTGATCCCGCCGAAGGTTTCAAGAGGGCAAAAGGCGATGACGTTGTCACGGTCTCTGATGACCCGGAGGTTGCTTCGAGCGAACCTCCGACCGCGGCGGAAGTGGCCTCGAAGACCAAGGAGGCTGTTGCTTCACCCGACGTGGCCGAGCCGGCTTCGAGTGGCACAGCGGCATCTGCGGCGACCTTCCCTCGCTTCATGGCGAAGGCGGCCGCAGCGAGTGGCTAGGCGCCAATGAGCCGGATGCCTGGGGTTGCCGAGGTGGAGGTCGAACAGCGTCGCGGCCACACTCCGGTCGTGCTTGCATCTGTGGATGCGCTGGAGCTTCACGGCATGCTAGGCGCTGCCATCCAGGTATGTCTAGTCCCCGAGGATCGGGCCACTGAATTTCAGTGGTCGGATTCTTAATGTTTTTATATCGTCCAGTCCCCGAGTGTCTGGTCGCTGAATTTCAGCGGGTGGGTACTTTGGATTTTCAATGTCCAGTCCCCGAGTGCCTAGTCACTGAATTTCAGCGGGTGGGCACTTAGGATTTTCAATGTCTAGTCCCCGAGTGCCTAGTCGCTGAATCTCAGCGGGTGGGCACGTAGGAATTTCATTGTTGTTGACATTGTAATGTCTTCGTAGGGCTTGCAGCGCGAATCTGCCGAGCGGTTTGCTACGAAGTGTCGCTTGGAGAAGGAGCTCATTTCCGTCCAGGAGGCGAACATGGGGCTTCAAGCAGTTGCAGCCGAGGCGAAGGATGTCCGCCGAGGCCTTGTCTCGGTGGGTGACCTTACGGCAGCTCAATCCGCTTTGAGCGCGGCTGAAAGGCGAATCGCTGACCTGGAGCGTGAGCTCAAGGAGGTGAAGGCGGAAGCGAGCTCGGCGGAAGGGCGAGCGAAAGCTGCTGTCACGTCTGCCGCTGAAGAGCGGAAAGTGTCTGACGCGCTCATTGCTGGGCTACAGAATGACTTCTCTTCTCTTCAAAGCTTCATCACGGGGCTCTGCCATCCGCTAATTGGTAAACCTTCCTTCCTCTTCCCTCTGCCTGCAACAACTGCATTGTAAAGTCGTTGGTGTGCTCACTGCCCGCTTCTATTCCACAGGCGGGATTACTGACAGCTCGGAGGAGGCGCAGTCATACGACGCGCGGCAATGTGTGACCACCCTGATCGACTCGGCCGTGTTGTCCACGACTTGCATTCGAGCGTATCTTTAGGAGATATCGCCCACGGAGGTGATCCCCAGCGACCTCGTCGAGGTATTGCGTTACCTGGAGAAGGCTCCGTCAGTCGTCGAATACATGACACGGTCGGCCTTCCGGCGCGGGGCGGCAACGGCGCTCAGCCTTGGGCTTGCTCATTTCCCGGAGGACTTCGACCTCGACGATGTTACGAGCGGCTACCCTTCGTTGACGGTCTCTGTGGAGATTGCCGAGGTGCTGAAGCTGACGGACCGGGTCGCGGTGTATTCCGATCGCGTTTGGGCGATGGGCGACCTCCTCCCCTATCAGGAGACGATTGTCGCCCCCAACGATCCCGAACCGAAGCATCGGGACTTCAAGGTCGAGCAGCCGTTTCGTGCGGTGATGGCGGGCGAGTTGACGACGTACCCGTCGAACCCGTACATGCCCTTTATCCGTAGTCGCAAGGAGGGTGGCGCGCCTACGTCAAAACCTGCTGAATAGGAGTGTTTTGCCCTTGGGCGTTAGTGCAAGATAATTATTGAACTTTCCTTGTATTGCGGAACAACTTTGTGTTGTTATGAAGGAAACTCGTGTTATTTTGTTATTCGTTCGCGATTTTGGATGTTTGATTGAGCGAGTCCCCGAGCGCGTCCGCCCTTTTTATGGGGTTTACCTCGTTTGTTATGTGTTTGCGAATTTTAATGGATTAAGGTCAACTCGCTAGAGCTTGGAGAGCCAGTCGCAGGGCGACTCCCATGGGTGCTCTTTACTTGACCGTTTTCCCGTGCGCGAACGAGGTCAAGTAGCCGAGTCCCCGAGCGTGGTACTTGGTGGTTCTAGTCGCAGCTCCAAGGTAGGTGAGGACTAAGCGCGTTAAAGTAAGCGCGTCACTCCTGCCTGACCCGAAGGATCAGTCGCATGGCGAGTCCTGGGCACGCTCTCATACTGGGCGTTTTTCCCTAGCCGCTCGTCTTTGGATGGACGTCAGTCCCCGAGCGTGGTATTTGGCCGTTCGAGTCGCTGTGCCAAGGATGCGGAGGACCTTGGTCGCTGTGAGGAGCGAATGCAGTTGTCTTGGCTCAGTAAGCCAGTCGAGCTAGGCGACTCCAATGGGGCTTAGGGTTGGCGTTTTTCGTGGACGTTACGGGGCCTGGGGTTTCCCAGTGCCCTCGTACCGCACTACTTGGCCGTGCCGGTCGCTTTACCAGAGGTTGACTTCTGCGAATAGCATAACGCTGTTATTACGAGTGCGAGTGGCATAAGACGCGGAGAGTAGACGCAACTTTCGGTAACCACTGTTTTATTTCATAGCGGGTGGGGAGTACATGTATGGAGTTCTAGGAGTAGAACTTTCGTAGGAGGTTTACATTCCACGGCCGCTTGACGTCGAGTTTGCCATCTCCTCGGACGTCGGTGAGGTAGTAGGCGTCGTTGCCTAGGACTCGCCCGATGGCGAATGGTCCCTCCCAAGGGGGGAGAGCTTGTGCATGCCCTTCTTGTCCTGGATTAGACGTAGTACCAGGTCGCCTTCCTGGAAGGTGCGAGTCCTTACTCGGCGGCTGTGGTAGTGGCGGAGCCCTTGCTGGTACATGGCGGTGCGGGAGCGAGCCAGGTCGCGTGCCTCGTCGAGCTGGTCGACTCTGTCTTGGCGTGCGAGTTCGTTTGCATCCTCCGTGTAGTTGACCACCCTTGGCGAGTCGTGTTCGAGGTCGGTGGGCATGACTGCCTCAGCGCCGTACACCATGAAGAAGGGGGTAAACCCTGTCGACCTGTTGACGGAGGTGCGGATGCCCCAGATGACGGAGGGTAGCTCCTCGACCCAACACCCGGTGGTGCGCTCGAGTGGTACTTGGAGCCGTGGCTTTAGGCCATGGAGGATGCTCTGATTGGCGCGTTCCGCCTGGCCGTTGGACTCCGGGTGGGCGACTGAGGCGAGGTCAAGTCGAATGTGGTGTTCCTCGCAGAACTCGGTCATGGCTCCTTTGGCGAAATTGGTGCCGTTGTCCGTGATGATGCTATTTGGGAACCCGTAGCGATAGATGAGCTCGCTTAGGAACTCGGTGGCGGTCTTCCCGTCGCATTTGCGGACTGGCTTGGCCTCCACCCATTTAGTGAACTTGTCGACTGCAACTAGGAGGTGCGTGAAGCCGGAGGGGGACTTCTTGAAGGGGCCTACCATGTCCATGCCCCATACGTAGAACGGGCAAGTGATGGGGATTGTCTTGAGCGCCGAGCTTGGCACATGGGTTTGATTGGCGTATTTCTGGCATCCGACACACTGCTAGATAATGTCGACAGCGTCTGCATGTGTGGTGAGCCATTAAAAGCCGTGTCGCATAGCCTTGGGGACCAGAGAGCGGGCGCCGACATGGTGGCCCCAGTCGCCGGACTGGATGTCTTGGAGGATTTTGCGTCCTTCAGCGGGCTGAACGCAGCGTTGGAACACGCCGATCACGCTGCGCTTATGGAGCTCGCCGTTGATGATGACGAAGGATTTGCAGCGGCGTGCTATCATCCGGCCGTCCGTTTCATCCGCGGGCAGGGTGCCTCCCTCCAGGTAGGCGACGTATGGCGCGGTCCAGTCGTCTGGCTCGGCGATTAGTGCGACCATGGCTGCTTCTGGTTGCAGCGGGATTCCGATGTCGATCTCCCTTGGGGGAGAGATGGAAGGCTTGGTGATGGTGTCGAGGAAGATGCCGGCGGGTGGCGGGAGTCGAGCCGAGCCGATGCGAGAGAGTGCGTCGGCCTCCTCGTTCTTCCGCTTGTCAATCCACTCGACAGAGTAGCCTGCGAAGTGTCCACCCAGCTTGTCCACTGCTTGGCGGTATGCCGCCATGGTGGGGGAGACAGCGTCGCAGGTGCCAGCGACTTTCCCGGCGACGAGGTCGGAGTCTCCGTAGCAGCGCAGTCGATTGGCATTCATCTCTTTGGCAGCTTGCATGCCGTGGAGTAGCGCCTCGTACTCGGCCATGTTGTTGGTGCAGGGGGTGAAGTCGAGGTAGAGGACGTAGCGGAGCTTGTCGCCCTTCGAAGATGTTAGCACGATCCCTGCCCCGGCTCCGTCCGTGTTCTTGGAGCCGTCGAAGTGTAGGCTCCAATAGTGGAGGTATGGTAGCTTCTCTGGCTGCTGGGCCTCCTCCCAGTCAGCGAGGAAGTCTGCGAGAGCCTGCGACTTGATCGCCTTGCGCGGCTCGTACTTGATGTTGTGGACGCCGATCTTGACGGCCCACTTGGCGACTCGCCCGGTCGCCTCGCGGTTGCGGATGATGTCCTGCAACGGTGCTGAGGAGACGACCGTTATTGGGTGCTCCTGGAAGTAGTGCGGCAGTCACCGCTGTGCTCTAAACACCGCGTATACCAATTTCTAGTATTGCGGGTAGCGCTGGCGTGACTCGGTGTGGACCTCGCTGATGTAGTACACTGGTCACTGCACAGGGCGCTCCTTTTCTTCTTCTGGCCATTCCACGACCATGACGACGCTGACGACGCGTTCGGAAGCCGCGACATAGACCAGCATGGGTTCCTTGTCGACGGGACGGCGAGTAGCGGTGCTGCGAGTAGCACCTCCTTGAGGTCGTGGAGCGCGTTGTCTGCCTCCTTGTCCCACTGGAAGGTGGGGTTCTTGTGCATTAGGCGGTAGAGGGGCATCGCCTTTTTGCCCAACCGGGGGATGAAGCGACTGAGAGCCGCGACTCGCCCGGCCAGCTTCTGGACGTCGCGCAGGCACTCAGGTTTGCCGAGTCGAGCGATCGTGTGGATCTTGGTGGGGTTCGCTTTGATCCCGCGCTTGGAGACAACATATCCCAGTAGCTGCCCAGCTGGCACACCGAAGGTGCATTTGCCTGGGTTTAGCTTTATCTTGTACTTCCGTAGGTTGGAGAATGTTTCCGCCAGGTCAGCGAGTAGGTCGTTCTGGCGAGCGGACTTCACCACCACGTCGTCGATGTAGACGTGGATATTGCGGCCAATTTGGCTCACAAGGCACTCCTGCATGCACCGCTGGTAGGTCGTCCCGGCGTTCTTGAGGCCGAAGGTCATGGCAGTGTAGCAGAAGGCTCCGAATGGCGTGATGAACGCCGTCTTCTCTTCGTCCTCGACGGCCATTTTGATCTGGTTGTACCCAGAGTAGGCGTCGAGGAAGCATAGCGACACCGAGCCCGCGGTGGAATCCATGATTTGGTCGATCCGCGGGAGGACGAATTGCTCCTTCGGGCAGGCGCTGTTTAAGTTTGTGTAATCAATACACATCCTCCAGGTCCCATTTTTATTCTCGACCAGGACTGGGTTTGCCAGCCACTTGGAGTACTTGATTGGCCGGATGAAGCCTGCAGCGAGTAGACGCTGCACCTCCTCGGCGATGGCTCGGCGGCGCTCTTCATTGAAGGGCCGTAGCGACTGCTTAACAGGTCGCACTTTGGGGTCGGCGTTGAGTTTGTGCTCAGCGAGTTCCCTCGGGACACCAGGCATGTCAGAGGGCTTCCATTCGAAGATGTCCCTGTTCTCACGGAGGAACTCGATGAGCGCGCCTTCCTATGCTAGGCTCATGCCCGTCCCGATCGTCATCGTCTAGCTGGAGTCGCCTGGGACCAGCTCGGTGGTGCGGGTATGCGTCGTTGCCTCGAAGGCGGTGGAGTTGCCGCCCTCCGAGTTGGGCTTCTTGAGTATGGTGGGGGTCGTCGTTGTTGACCCCGCTCGCGTACTTGGCGAGCTCCTCGGCGTGGTTGGCCTCTGCCGCAATGACGGCGTCGGCGAGTTCGGCTCCTTTGGCCTCGCACTCGACGTCCATGTCGGGGTCGCCGTGGATGGTGATGACGCCGCACGGCCCAGGTAGCTTCATCGCGTTGTACGCGTAGCGGGGTGCTGCCATGAACTTGGCGAACGCCTGGCGCCCCAGGACGCAGTGGTAGGGGGTGTCGAAGAGCAGTAGCTCGAAGATGATCTGCTCGGTGCAGAAGTTTGACGGTGTGCCGAAGGTGACTGGAAGCGTCACCTTGCCGATCGGGTACGCCTTCCGACCGGGGACGATGCCGTGGAACGTGGTGTAGGTTGTCTCGATCATCGACTGCGGGAGCCGCAGTCGCCTGAAGGTGTCCAGGTACAGGATGTTGATGGAGCTGCCGCCGTCCATCAATGTTTTGGGGAGCCAGTAGTCTCCCATCTTGGGCTTGAACACCAGGGCGACTCGGCCCGGATACTCGATCCGTGGCGAGTGGTCCGCGCGGCTCCAAGTGATTGGTTGCTCAGACCAGTTGAGGAACTGGGGATATCTATCTGGGCCACCGCGCTGACGACAACAGCGCGGGCGATGACCGTCTTCTCGCGCTTTGTGTTGAAGCCTGTGAAGGTGTGGAGCGAGCCGGCGACGCTGCCGAATTTTCCGCCGTTTGGCGGGTTGTTGTCGGGGTCTTCTCGCGCGCGTCGTGCCTTCTCGATCTCCTTGAGAGAGTGGCAGTCGGCGGGCGTGTGTGTGGCGGGCTTTCCTTCCCTGCTGTGAAATACACAAGGTTGGTTAAGAAGGGCCGCGGGGTCGAACCTCGGCTTCGCCTTGTAGTTTCCACCGTCGCAGCATTGTCCCCCATCGCGGCGGAAGCTCTTGGGCTCGCGCTATGCGTATCCAGCATTGGCAACGAAGTCGACTCGCCCGTCACTGCGACGCTTGCCGGTGAGGCGAGTGTTGCTGTAGCGTAAGTCGGGTCGTCTCCTGTTGTCGTTGCCGCTCGTGCGGTGGTGTCCTCCTGACTCGTTGTCGGTTTCTTGGTTTGGGTCCTCCTCCGCGTACCTTTTTGCGATCTCCAGGAGGTCCGGTATGTTGTTGAGTGTGCGGTACGCTCGTTTGAGCTTGGCGACCAGGGGCTCGTAGCGGCACGAGGTCTTGAAGCAGTGGATCGCGGTGTCTGTGTGTATTCCGACCGCGTTGTACCACAGATCTTGCCACCGTTGGACCCAGCTACGGGTTGACTCGCGGGGTCCCTGGACGCACCGTTCCAGGTCCTCAATGGTGGTGGCGCGGGTGTATGAACCCTCGAAGTGCCTGACGAAGGCCTCGCGCATCTCCTCCCAGGAGTCGATGTTATCCGCGAGAAGGGTGTTAGTCCACTGCCTACACGCCCCCTCCATCATCAGGGGGAGGTAGCGGGCGGCTAGTAGGTCGGTGTGGCCGGCGATCCCCATCGCCATGAGGTAGGTATCCATCCACACAGAGGGATCGTACGAGGTGTCGTACTTCTCTATTTCCTTCGGCGCTTTGAAGTTCGTCGGGTATCTCTCGCCTCGGATCATTGGTCTGAAGCACTGGGGCCCGATGCGGCTCAACGATCCCCTCGGCTCACCGTCGCGGCGGTTGGTGAGGGTGTGCTGCAAGTCGTCAGGCTGGCGTGCACGCCAGCTCTGGTTGTTGATGATGTGGGTGCGGGCGTCGACGGGTTGTCCGTTGGCGGCGACGAAGTTGGTCGCCGGCCTAGGGTCGTTGGTGGAGAGTGTCGCGTTTGCGGGTCGGTGTTGGAGCTGTAGGGGTTCGGGTGGCGGGTAGTTGAGAGTGTTCGCCGCCATGGGGCGGCCGCTTGAGGCCGCTCTGCTGCCCGATGAACGCGAGTACATCCGACCCTGTGAGTCGACGCCTGCGTTTTGTTGCTCGACCGCTTTGGCGAGCAGAGCCCTGGCGTATTGGATCTGCAGGGTGCCTTCCCCAGTGGCTTTGATGTTGTCGACTGCTGCTCGGCCCGCGACGAGGTTGTCCATCGGGGTGGAGAACAACGGGAGGCCGTACGCGTCTCGCTCCCGTGAGGAGACCAGGATCCTTGGTTGGTCCCTGGGGTGTGCGCGGTTGGGCGGTGGCGGGGCGCCATTGGCCGTTGCTCCTGGTGGGGGCCGAGTGCTTCCTCCTGGCGGCGTGTTCTCGCAGATCGCGCGCTCGTCCGCGCGGGCCGGGTCGTTCTCGTCGTCAAAATTCAGGGCGCGCCCCTAGACGGTGGGGTTCAGGCGCAACCTGATTCGGAGTTGGTGGTAGCACGACAGCTCCTGCGCTGTCACCTGCTCGAGGCAAAAAAATTCGCGCTCCTTGTTCCTTGCGGACTACCTCCGCCAGCTTCAGGCGGAGTTCCTCGACCTCCGTCGCCGTCGCGTTTGGAGGGATCAGCGTGGAGAATGGGTCTTCCGGTGGGTCGGCGCCAGTTGCCATGTATGTCGCGGCGTGGCGACCAGTTCCATCGCGGAGGTCGGCGGAGTTCTCCGACCCGGAATTGAAGTCGAAGATCCCGAGGATGGAGGGATCCTCGAAGTCTCCAACGTTGGAGACCTGGGTGATGGAGCCCGCGGGTGACGCGGCGACAATGGATCCGGCGAGTGACGCCTGGGTCGCCGAATCGGCGTCGTTGTTGAGGGCCGCGTCGTCCGCGACCGCGGTGGTTTCGGCCACGTTGCTGTGGGCCGAGTCGTACTCGGAGGCGAGGCGGTGGATCATGCAGAACTGGCTCTCAGAGAGCCGGTCGTGTGGCAGCGACTCAAGGATGCGAGCCGAGTCCTCCGAGATGATGACGTCGGTGAGGCCGACGAAGAGGCTGATCATGCCGACCGGCAGGATCATGCTATGCGTGACGGGTCGCGCCGCCGGGACGTAGCTGCTCGGCAAGATCTGGAGCATCTCGCCGATCGCGATCATGCGGCCGGTGGAGATCGACTCGTTGATGGGCAGATTGGATCTCGCCATAGAACACCAGCCTGACCGGCCAGGCCCCACGGTGGGCGCCACTATCGTAGGAATGGCCACGACAGATGCTGCAATCGGCAGCGAGTAGTAGAACATAGGGCAAGGGTGGCCAGCCATCTGCGGTGCGAGATGAGGGCTGAGACACAAGGGTTTACCCAGGTTCGGCCCCCCGGAGGGTAAAGACCTACTCCTGCTAGATTGTATTATGGTGAGAGTACAATGGGGCGAGCTCGACGGCTAGGCGGCGAGTTGCTTGGGTGTATGATGGAACGTATCCTCTATGTGTCCTCTAGGGAGGTTTATATAGACTCACCTCGCTACGGTTTACAGATCACAACCGAATTAGTTAAGGATTCGGAGATTCTATGACCTAGTCCGACTAGGCCTAGCTATGCTTTTGGGCCTTCAGCTTCCAGTCGCTTGAGTCCACGCCAAGTCTTGATCCAGTCGCCGTCCTGCAGGCCCACTCGCTGACGCTTGGGCCCGTAGGAAACGTCCTGCTGGGTATACCCCGGTAGGCATATCCCCATCAACGCCCACAATGACCATTGTGTTCTACTCGTGCAACAGATCTACATATAGGCACGGCTCTGATACCACTGTAAGGGTTCATAGCATCAAAAACAAAAAATTTCTATCGCATGCACACAAACAAGCAAAGATCTATCTACTAGATTGTAGCAATGATTCAATTAGAATACTCAACCTCGAAGATTCCAAAGCGGTTAACGAGAGCAGATTCTCGTGGGTGATGTAGCCGTACACTTGCCGATCTCAAGATCGCGTAGACGATCCTTCCGGCGCTGCGTTCTGGTAGCGCTTCCACAGTCGGTCATACGTTCGGTACTCGATTAAGACCTTCCTCTCCCTTGTTCCAACAGGCAGCGGAGGTTGTAGTTCTTCCCTCGCGATTCCAGCAGCACGACGGCGTGGTGTCGGAAGTAGAGCGAAAATCCTGCAGGGCTCGCCTAAGCCGGAGCAGGTTATGGTTGATCTAGGGTTTAGAGGGCCGAAGAGGAGGAGGCATGGCCGGCGGCGGCTAGGGCGGCGACGGCAAGCCGGCGACGACACTAGGTGGCAGCGCGGCGGCGGCGCTGGGGGGCGGCAGCGCGACTAGGTGGGGAGGGGCTGGTGTTGTGTGGCCTTGGGGCACCCCTCCCCTCTATTTATGAGAGGGAGCGTAGCTTGGGGGAGGGGTGTTTGAATTCTTCCCCAACTCCCTCTCCTTGTTGGCTTGTGGTGGAGGGAAAGAAGGATTCTTTCCTTCCTCCATCAGGACACATTGCCCCAGTTTGACTTTTTAAACTTGCCTTTTGACTTTCAATTTGGAGCTTGATTTTTTCTTGATAATTCCCAACCAAGTGATCTAGGACATAATCCAATCATTCCACTTATCCATGACACATTCATGTTCCCTTCCCCTTCCGGTCCGGTGAACCTTCTAGACCCTTCTAGAACCTCTCTGATGAAATCATTGGAATCATTCCCGAACTCCGGAATTGGACTTTCCTTATATGAATCTTATTCTCCGGACCATTCTGGATCTCCTCGTGATATCCCGGATCCCATCCAAGACTCCGAACAACATTCGGTCTCCCTACTTACATTCCATATCTACTAAACAACATCGAATCCTTAAGTGTGTCTCCGTATGGTTTGTGAATTACGCGGACATGACCGAGACACTTCTCCGATCAATAACCAATAGAGGAATCTGGAAATTCATATGTCTTCCACATATTTCTACGATTACTTTGCGATCGAATGAACCACTTACATACGCTACCAATTTCCCTTTGTCTCGCGATATTTTACTTATCCAAGGTTTGATCGTCGGTATCTCTGCATACCTAGTTCAATCTCGTTACCGATAAGTACTCTTTTCTCGTTCCTGTGATATGTGATCCCTTGTGAGCCAGTCACATGCTTGCAAGCTAATTGGATGACATTCCACCGGGAGGGCCTAGAGTATATCTATCCGTCATATGGATGGACAAATCCCACTCTTGATCCATGTGACTCAACACATACTTTCCGAACACTCAATGCCACCTTTATGGATGGACCTGAAATGTCATCAAAGCATCCATCCGGTGATGGTTATTATCATGATCTCATGGTCGAAGGATTTAGGTTACTATGTATCTGAAAGCTTATAGCAACTGAACTATATTTCGAAATCTCTAGAAATTCGATCTTGGCGTATCTCATATGTTGCTACTTCTGCGATTCATGCACTAAACAACCTACAAAGGTATGGTGGACTGAGCGGCAGCGCAGCATGCACTAAACAACCTATAGAGACTCGATATAACTGGCGGCTATTAGAGAGGGGTAAGAAAAGACCTATCCGGAACCAGACTGATACTAACACCAAACAATCCCATCCTGGTATTCCCCCTCGAGACCAAACGAGGAAGTCAACCGAGGAACTCACACAGTTGGCAGTTTTATTTCTTCAGTTATCGTTGCAGCATTTACTAGTCAGGTTTAGATAATCATCCTGATAAAGTAAGCAGTGGGCACTTTTAGTTAACCATTCCGTGATAGTTGCAGCACTTACTAGTCAGATACAATTAGCAGGAGATAACCCCAAAACCCAGCAGTTGTTGGTACTTTTATGTAGCCATTCCGTTGTAGTGAAGCTGATTACTAGTCATATCGGATACAAGTCAATTTATAACAGTAAACTTTAGTTATAGTTATCTATGATGAAGCACTGTGCTCCAAGTCGTCCATAACCGCGGACACGGCTTATCGAAAAGATGTAACCCTGCAGGGGTGCACCAAAGTATCCACAAGCACTTCGACCCTTTTTGCCAGATCAGTTAACATACACCCATCGGTATGTCGGCGGGGCCTAAGTCATGACGTTCCCAGACCCAAAGAAAGCACGGGGGGCCACCCCACTAAGTACACCCGCAACAAAGTCGGCCGGTCTCCGAGACGGACTTAGGGTTTGCGTCAGTGGCTGTAAACGACAGCAAATCCCAAAACTGGGACTGTCGATACCGCGAAAACACTCCGCTTCCTAAACAGTACAGTGTGCTCCTCGCACAATCGTAAATAAAGCAGTAAAGCATGGCATAAGTACAGGATCGTAAATAAAACCTCAAACTAGTTTGTGGCCCCCCAGTACAATACTTCGAAATCAGGTAATAATCAATGGGGGGCCCATATCTCCCCACCTGTGGTTAGCGCGCTCGATCTCGGAACAGGTGTCAAGAACTCGGGGTCCTACGGGACACAAGTGGGCGGTCGGAAACCAACATTATCTATCACCCACCGATGCCTCTGCTTACTTACTTCAATTTTAGTTGTTAAACAGTAATTAAAGTGAACGAAAAGTAAAGCCATGATCATCTCCAACATAAGCATACGGCCCTTCTCCAACAATTGTGGTACTTGACGACACGCAACAACACTTGAGCAAGCGACTACGACGCGCGGGTCCAACTATCTACCAAACAACAGGTAATAGGATGTGTCCAAGGCTATATATGGCTGCAAGGGATATCACGGGTACGAAAACTAGAGCATCGCAACACAGATAGCACAGATCAACAGGAGGGAATAAATACTAGAAAAATAAGATAGGAAGAAAGGGGGAGATGCTCGCCTGAAAACATTATCGAAGGGTCAACCGAAGATCGGGGCGACACTCGCATCAACTCAACGGCCTTATCCGCGAAGAAGCAAAACACTAGAAGAAACACCGGATGCAATATTTAATACTACGGCAAAAGATCGGGCATGATGCATGTATGATGTATGACATGGCAAAGGTGCGATGCAATTAGGCCATATTAAGTGGAACCGGGGGTCCCGACAATTAAATATCTGGTTCAAGTTGTTTATCTACCCCGCAAATTAAATGTTGTTTAACAAGACAGAGTATATCACCGGTTCGCTACACAAATTTAAATGAGGCCAATATGAGACTAGATTTGCCCGCATATGGGCCCCATATTTAATTATGAGGTGAATCGGCATAAGGCCCCCAAACCACACAAATATGCATGCGAGTATGACAAGTTGATATGCAACAATTTCATATTTCATCTATAAAAATAGGGCTCGAGAAAAGGGGTCACACATTAGGGTTCGGCGATCTTGGTTCCGGGGTTCGGGGTCCGGTCTCGGGGTTCAGGATTCGACAGAGCGGTCTCGGCAGGAACATTCTCGAACAACGGGGCAGATCTTGTCGCATCCGGGTTCTCGGCAGTCTCGGCGTCCGTAAAGGAGTACTTGGTTCGGTGTCGGGGGCGCATCGGGTTCTTCCGGGTCGGTGTCGTTCTTATCGCCGCGAAGATCTTGACGGGTCCGCGCTTTGGATTCCGTGAGGCGATCTTGCCGCTCCGTGCCGAAGTCCTTGAGGTTTCCTCCTTATTCACCGATGGCGAACTTGGGAACGGCGCCAGGGTTCGGGGTGTCGAGGCTTGGTCTTTGGGTCCGGGAAGAAGCTCTTGGCGTTTCATGTCGACGTTCTTGGTCCGAGGTCATCGGCCCCCTCTCGATGATCTTGGGGTTTGCGGCTCCACTTTCGATGACGATCTTGTCTAATTGTTGGAGCCTTCGGAAGATCTTGTCGACATCAATGCTGCTCCTATGCCACGTCTTGTTCTCGTTCGCCGAAAGGTCTCACTTGCGGCGACACACCAACACCACACGGTGGCCAACACACGCAGATGCCAGGCACGGGGTGAACAACACCGTGGGGGCACGGCGACAGTTCCTGCGGGTCATCTGCCAGGGACGCAGGCGGACGACGCCACCGGCGCGGACGGGGGAGCACTGGGGAGGCAGCACACAGGAACGGGCGAGGCCGACGGTTGGGGCGGGGACCGGAGGTCGACGGCGAGGCGGAGCCGGCGGGGGCAGACGAGGCCGGGACGGGGTGGAGGCGCGGGGCCGGCTCGGGCTCCGGCGGCCGCGGCTGGAGGCGGGACGCGGGGCAGAGCGGGTCCGGCGAAGGGGAAGCAGAGGCGGGCGGCGGGCTCGAGAACGCGGCCAAGGGCGGCGAGCGCCGGGCGCGGCGACGGGGCCGGCGAGGACGGCTGCTTGCAGGGCCGGGGACGGAACGGAGGAGGGGCGGCGGTGAACAAAGGGAGAGGAGACCGGCGGGCGGAGGCGGCGGCCGGAGGAGACCGGGCCAGGCGGAGCTGGGCGGCGAGGCGGGCGACTCGGAGGTGAGGGAGGGCGGCGGCGAGGATGCGGCGGGCCGCTGCCGGAGGCGGCGAGGCAGGGCCGAGCGCGAGGTCGGGAGAGGTGAGCGCGGGCGGCTCCGGCGGGCGGGGGCCGGCGGGGGCGCCAGAGAGAGGGGAGGATGGAGGGAGGTGGCCGGGGCAGGTGAGCCGGTGAGCGATGCCGGCGGGGCAGACGGGGAGAGGCAGCCGGTGAAGGGAGAGGGGAGGAGAGGAGGACGCCGGCGCCGGAGGGGGGAGGACGAGGGCCGCGGGGCGGTCGCGCGTGCGAGGAAGACGCGAGGGGGAGGGGAGAGAGGGAGAGACAGGCGGGTCGGGGTGGGGCGCGCGTGGGGGACGCGGGTCCAGGGATGGGGCCAGGTGGGGCCAAGGTGGGGCAGGGGCGCGTCAGGGGTGGGGCCGGGGGAAAGTGGGTGCGGCTGGGGGAGGGTTGACCAGGGGAGGCAGGTGGGGAGAGAGTGGGGCTGGGCTAGGTGGCGGCGTGGGAGTGGGTGGGGGAAGGGAGAGGATGAGGTGGCAGCCAGAGATTGGTGGGGGTGAGGTGGAGGAGGGGTGGGTAGAATAGGACTGGGTAGTTTTAGGATTTTGGGTGGACCGATTTGTTCTGGGGGTGGTCGACTGGGTTGGGTCGGCCCGTTCGACTGCCCCCCTAAAATAATTAAATATTTTATTTATTCAAACAGGGATTTTTGCAAACCGATAGCAGACAAAACAAAATAAATCCGGAGACCCGGGTTTTGTGTTTGAACAAAGACGGGGAGTTTTAGAAAACACAAAATAGGTTTTTCCGCAAATAGTTTTATGCAAGCAAATGCAAGATGATTACGATGCTCAAATGCAATGTGGCATGATGACATGAGCATGCGGTCATGATGATGCAATGCACAAAAACGACGCGATTTTCTAGTAGTGGTTTTGCGGGATGCCACAATTCGACACCACCAACAATGGATCTCGCCCTCGAGATCCGCCTCGTGGTACCGAAAAGAAGGTCGGTGATCTGAATCTTCTCGCATCGTGTAGATCCTCGCGACACCACTAACAAGAGGTCGTTGATCCTGTTCGTCAAGAGAACACTCTGGATAAACAACAGACGAAGTTAAAGGTAAGGCCACCACTAACTTCCATGGAAGGAGTAGAATTGCATCGATCCACGATTCAATATACAAAGCAAATGATAAGAGTAGTGGTATGGTCGCGATTCCATCCCGCACTCAAAGCATTACTCTGTACACGAACAGATAGATTATGTAACCAACCCTTAGAATTTAGACTGAAGATCTCGTCAATCGAGGTTCAGAAACAAAGGAGTGATGCAGACTCTGCATCGGATCTGGCGTAGATGACGTCGTCGCGTCGGAAAACACCGGAAGGCACAAACAAGGAACAAAGAATGGTACCACAGTAGACGGATTCCTCAGACAACACGAACACCGGATAGTAGAACACCGTTATCAAAGGAGGAAGCGAAAACCTGAAGGTACGACGGAAAACCCCACCACGAGAATTCCTGGACTCGAAGAAAAGATAAGAGAGCAGATTCAAAACACGTCGAGATAAGAGGAGAATAGCAGAGGGGTGAGAAGTAAAATCAGACCTAATCAGAACTATCCAACCGATTTTGCAAAAATAGTTTTGACACTCTACTTCGGCCGTTAGCTAGGTTATCCTACAGGCTGGACTTGTGGGGTATCGCAACTGCTGAGCTCTGATACCACTCTGTAACACCCTCAGAATCGGCCCTATGCAAGTTTTAGCGAAACCCGCCAAACCCTCATAGAAACGATTCAAAGGTGCCCACCAGGCACTTTCGTGTGGGTGGAAAACGAAGTAATAACATTACACAACAGTCCTCGATGGGACCCACAGAACAGATATATATAACAGCGACTCAATGAGTCAAGAATACAGATATACAATACGAAGATCCAAATCACCTTGAAATTGACACAGCGTCCGACTACGGACAAGATGCAAATGGGGCTAAGAGCCCTGAAGGATAACCAATGGCGTCCATAACCCTGCCCAGGCCAAGCCGGAAGGGTAACCCTGCTAACGACGTCGATCTCAAAACCTGCTTAAACAAAAAGGGGTGCCGACAAAGGGCAAAGGAAAAAAGAGGAGCGTCAGTACTGAGGCCAGTACACGGCGAGGCTAGAATTCGGCGGTCCTCGCCTACAAAGGTATGGTGGACTAAGCGGCAGCGCAGCATGCACTAAACAACCTATAGAGACTCGATATAACTGGCGGCTATCAGAAAGGGGTAAGAAAAGACCTATCCGGAACCAGACTGATACTAACACCAAACAATCCCATCCTGGTATTCCCCCTCGAGACCAAACGAGGAAGTCAATCGAGGAACTCACACAGTTGGCAGTTTTATTTCTTCAGTTATCGTTGCAGCATTTACTAGTCAGGTTTAGATAATCATCCTGATAAAGTAAGCAGTGGGCACTTTTAGTTAACCATTCCGTGATAGTTGCAGCACTTACTAGTCAGATACAATTAGCAGGAGATAACCCCAAAACCCAGCAGTTGTTGGTACTTTTATGTAGCCATTCCGTTGTAGTGAAGCTGATTACTAGTCATATCGGATACAAGTCAATTTATAACAGTAAACTTTAGTTATAGTTGTCTATGATCAAGCACTGTGCTCCAAGTCGTCCATAACCGCGGACACGGCTTCTCGAAAAGATTTAACCCTGCAGGGGTGCACCAAAGTATCCACAAGCACTTCGACCCTTTTTGCCAGATCAGTTAACATACACCCATCGGTATGTCGGCGGGGCCTAAGTCATGACGTTCCCAGACCCAAAGCAAGCACGGGGGGCCACCCCACTAAGTACACCCGCAACGAAGTCGGCCGGTCTCCGAGACGGACTTAGGGTTTGCGTCAGTGGCTGTAAACGACAGCAAATCCCAAAACTGGGACTGTCGATACCGCGGAAACACTCCGCTTCCTAAACAGTACAGTGTGCTCCTCGCACAATCGTAAATAAAGCAGTAAAGCATGGCATAAGTACAGGATCGTAAATAAAACCTCAAACTAGTTTGTGGCCCCCAGTACAATACTTTGAAATCAGGTAATAATCAATGGGGGGCCCATATCTCCCCACCTGTGGTTAGCGCGCTCGATCTCGGAACAGGTGTCAAGAACTCGGGGTCCTACGGGACACAAGTGGGCGGTCGGAAACCAACATTATCTATCACCCACCGATGCATCTGCTTACTTACTTCAATTTTAGTTGTTAAACAGTAATTAAAGTGAACGAAAAGTAAAGCCATGATCATCTCCAACATAAGCATACGGCCCTTCTCCAACAACTGTTGTACTTGACGACACGCAACAACACTTGAGCAAGCGACTACGACGCGCGGGTCCAACTATCTACCAAACAACAGGTAATAGGATGTGTCCAAGGCTATATATGGCTGCAAGGGATATCACGGGTACGAAAACTAGAGCATCGCAACACAGATAGCACAGATCAACAGGAGGGAATAAATACTAGAAAAATAAGATAGGAAGAAAGGGGGAGATGCTCGCCTGAAAACATTATCGAAGGGTCAACCGAAGATCGGGGCGACACTCGCATCAACTCAACGGCCTTATCCACGAAGAAGCAAAACACTAGAAGAAACACCGGATGCAATATTTAATACTACGGCAAAAGATCGGGCATGATGCATGTATGATGTATGACATGGCAAAGGTGCGATGCAATTAGGCCATGTTAAGTGGAACCGGGGGTCCCGACAATTAAATATCTGGTTCAAGTTGTTTATCTACCCCGCAAATTAAATGTTGTTTAACAAGACAAAGTATATCACCGGTTCGCTACACAAATTTAAATGAGGCCAATATGAGACTAGATTTGCCCGCATATGGGCCCCATATTTAATTATGAGGTGAATCGGCATAAGGCCCCCAAACCACACAAATATGCATGCGAGTATGACAAGTTGATATGCAACAATTTGATATTTCATCTATAAAAATAGGGCTCGAGAAAAGGGGTCACACATTAGGGTTCGGCGATCTTGGTTCCGGGGTTCGGGGTCCGGTCTCGGGGTTCAGGATTCGACGGAGCGGTCTCGGCAGGAACATTCTCGAACAACGGGGCAGATCTTGTCGCATCCGGGTTCTCGACGGTCTCGGCGTCCGGAAAGGAGTACTTGGTTCGGTGTCGGGGGCGCATCGGGTTCTTCCGGGTCGGTGTCGTTCTTATCGTCGCGAAGATCTTGACGGGTCCGCGCTTCGGATTCCGTGAGGCGATCTTGCCGCTCCGTGCCGAAGTCCTTGAGGTTTCCTCCTTATTCACCGGTGGCGAACTTGGGAATGGCGCCAGGGTTCGGGGTGTCGAGGCTTGGTCTTCGGGTCCGGGAAGGAGCTCTTGGCGTTTCATGTCGACGTTCTTGGTCCGAGATCATCGGCCCCCTCTCGATGATCTTGGGGTTTGCGGCTCCACTTTCGATGACGATCTTGTCTAATTGTTGGAGCCTTCGGAAGATCTTGTCGACATCAATGCTGCTCCTATGCCACGTCTTGTTCTCGTTCGCCGAAAGGTCTCACTTGCGGCGACACACCAACACCACACGGTGGCCAACACACGCAGATGCCAGGCACGTGGTGAACAACACCGTGGGGGCACGGTGGCAGTTCCTGCGGGTCAGCTGCCAGGTACGCAGGCGGACGACACCACCGGCGTGGACGGGGGAGCACCAGGGAGGCAGCGCACAGGAACGGGCGAGGCCGACGGTTGGGGCGGGGACCGGAGGTCGACGGCGAGGCGGAGCCGGCGGGGGCAGACGAGGCCGGGACGGGGTGGAGGCGCGGTGCCGGCTCGGGCTCTGGCGGCCGCGGCTGGAGGCGGGACGCGGGGCGGAGCGGGTCTGGCAAAGGGGAAGCAGAGGCGGGAGGCGGGATCGGGAACGCGGCCAAGGGCGGCGAGCGCCGGGCACGGCGACGGGGCCGGCGAGGACGGCTGCTTGCGGGGCCGGGGACGGAACAGAGGAGGGGCGGCGGCGACCAAAGGGAGAGGAGACCGGCGGGCGGAGGCGGCGACCGGAGGAGACCGGGCCAGGCGGAGCTGGGCGGCGAGGCGGGCGACGCGGAGGTGAGGGAGGGCGGCGGCGAGGGTGCGGCGGGCCGCTGCCGGAGGCGGTGAGGCAGGGCCGAGCGCGAGGTCGGGAGATGTGAGCACGGGCGGCTCCGGCGGGCGGGGGCCGGCGGGGGCGCCAGAGAGAGGGGAGGGTGGAGGGAGGTGGCCGGGGCAGGTGAGCCGGTGAGCGATGCCGGCGGGGCAGACGGGGAGAGGCGGCCGGTGAAGGGAGAGGGGAGGAGAGGAGGACGCCGGCGCCGGAGGGGGGAGGACGAGGGCCGCGGGGCGGTCGCGCGTGCGAGGAAGACGCGAGGGGGAGGGGAGAGAGGGAGAGACAGGCGGGTCGGGGTGGGGCGCGCGTGGGGGACGCGGGTCCAGGGATGGGGCCAGGTGGGGCCAAGGTGGGGCAGGGGCGCGTCAGGGGTGGGGCCGGGGGAAAGTGGGTGCGGCTGGGGGAGGGTTGACCAGGGGAGGCAGGTGGGGAGAGAGTGGGGCTGGGCTAGCTGGCGGCGTGGGAGTGGGTGGGGGAAGGGAGAGGGTGAGGTGGCAGCCAGAGATTGGTGGGGGTGAGGTGGAGGAGGGGTGGGTAGAATAGGACTGGGTAGTTTTAGGATTTTGGGTGGACCGATTTGTTCTGGGGGTGGTCGACTGGGTCGGGTCGGCCCGTTCGACTGCCCCCCTAAAATAATTAAATATTTTATTTATTCAAACATGGATTTTTGCAAACCGATAGCAGACAAAACAAAATAAATCCGGAGACCCGGGTTTTGTGTTTGAACAAAGACGGGGCGTTTTAGAAAACACAAAATAGGTTTTTCCGCAAATAGTTTTATGCAAGCAAATGCAAGATGCTGACGATGCTCAAATGCAATGTGGCATGATGACATGAGCATGCGGTCATGATGATGCAATGCACAAAAACGACGCGATTTTCTAGTAGTGGTTTTGCGGGATGCCACAGTAAACAAGACAACACTAATTCCTCCACACAAAATGATGGTGGGAAGGGTGAGCACCGTGATTCATGGTACTCTCCCAACCCTCCAATCCCTCACCCTCATGTATACAATAGAGGTGACCCACCTAAGCTTGAAGAATCTGCTACTTTTGCTCAATGGCAATCACTAATGAGAACTTATATGCGCAGCCCTTGCATTGAACTATGGAACATCATCGACCATGGACTCTTTATTGGGGATCCAAACAACTTGACAAGAAGAGAGGTTGTCAATAGTCAACTCAATGCCACTGCTTTGCATATGATTCAACAAGGATTGGGTACAAAGGATTATCCACACATTGAGCACTTCGGCATTGCCAAGGAAGCTTGGGATACCCTCACTGTATTGTTTGTTGGAAATGAGAGTATGAGGAGGAATCGGTATGATGCTCTAAGAAATGAAGCCAAATGCTTCTACATGATGGAAGGTGAAGATCATGAGGACATGTACCGAAGGCTCAAGACCACCGCCACCGCTTTTAGAAACGTGGGTGCCTCACATGTGGATGATGCGTGGATAAAAAGGAAATATGTGAGTGAACTCATGCTCTTTGAGCCCACCGACTTTAAGAGCCTTCAAGGAAGACACAACTACCATCTCATGACCTCCAATGAAGTTATGCAAGAGATGGCCGCTTTCAAAGTTGCCGCCAAGAATGCCAAAGATGCCCGTGCTCGTGCCCTTGGTATGAGCAACATTGTCAATGTTGCTTTGAAGGCCAAAGTTGTGGACCATGTGGATGAAGATGATAGTGATGAAGGCCTCTCCATGGACCACCCCAATGAAGTCAAGATTTCTCATAGTCAATATATGGCCTTCTATGCAAAGAACTTTTGGAAGAATCCCGCCAAGGCCAAGATGGAAATGCAATGAAGAAGCAACCCAAATGGGAAAAGATAAAACACTACTAGATTGAGAACTTGCTTCAATTGTGGTGACCGCTATCACTTTGTGGCAAGTTGCCCCTATGAGAAGAGGGAAGATCATGGGGGTAAGCTTGTGTTGAAGAAGACTCTCAAAGCACCTTACAAGAAACCCTTCATCAAGAAGAATCCCATCAACAAGAAGTATGGAGAAATCTTCTTGATCACTCATGAAGAATACTCCTCCGACAATGAAGATGAGGAAGAGGAAACTCCCAATGGTGTGGCGGCTCTAGCCACCACTTCTACTCCGACATTCTCACTCTTCGATACTCCAAATGAGAATTCTCCCGTCAGGAACGTCACTTGCCTTATGGCAAGAGGAACGGAGGTATCCTCATCATCTCACTCCACTCCTTTAGATAATGAGGAAATTGATGATGAGATGTCTATTGATGTTAAAAAGGAATTAATTGCTTTCGATGAGTTTATGACTAACCTACAAGGGGATGCTAAGATACATTTTGGTAACATCTTAGATCAACTTTCTCACACACAAGAGCTCCTGGATGTAATATGTAAACTTGGGCATGAACACATGATTGAGATAGAGGCTTTAAACAATGCTCTAGAAGAAGAATAGGAAACTAGGATGTCACTTGAATTAAAACTTTAAGGGCTTGATGAGGCCAATGACATAATTGTGAATAAACTCATCAAAGAGCGTGAACATGCTATTGCTAAATACAAAAGTGCTAAAAAGGACAAAATTGAGTTTGGTGTGGTTCATGAAAAACTTACCGAGGACTTTAGTTTGCTTAACCAGGCCCACAAGGCTTTGGAAAGTGAACTCTTGTCACTCACAAAGTCCCATGAAACGCTTCAAACTCAATTGGCCAATATTCCTTCACCTAGTAACTTCATTCCGTCTAGTAGTACAACTATTCTTGAAGAGAATGCTAGGTTGAAGGGGGATCTTGCTAAGGACACATTTCCACAAGGAAACAAGTCCATTGATGATCTTTTGAGTAAGCAAAGGCCTAGTGGTGATAAAGGGGGCATTGGTTTTGTCTCCAAAACTAAGAAGAAGAAGAACAACAAGAAGAAGGCCAAGCCCACACAAGAGACTAATAAGGCCATTATGGATAGTAAGACCACAAGTGGTAAAACTATGTCTCATGATGACTTTGCGGGAAGTGCTAACCCTCACTATGTTCTAATGCGTGATTATTATGGTGAAGTGTATGCACAATATGTTGGCCCATATGATGGTTATATTGCTTGGTCCATTTGGGTTCCCAAGACCCTTGTTACTAACAAAAGAGGCCCATTGAAAAATGGGTACCTAAAAATTAGCTTGATCTTTTGTAGACTTATGCTTCCGGAGGGTCAAAGTGGGTGCTTGATAGTGGTTGCACAAGTCATATGACCGGAAGCTCGTCTATTGTCAAGGACTTAAAGCCAAATGATGATAAAATCACCGTGACATATGCTGACAAGTCAAAGTCTAAGGTAATGGGTTTCGGCAAGGTTGTGGTTGCTCACGACATTACACTCGTGAACGTCATGCTTGTTGAGACCCTAAGATACAATTTACTTTCAGTCCTTGCTCTTGGAAAGATGGGTTTTGCCGTCTTTGTTGATGATGATATTGTGGTCCTCATGTGGAGAAAGTCTCTCAAGGTCGCTTTTGTTGGGTACGTCGAACATGACTTGTATGTGGTGGACTTTTCGGGGCAAGCCACTACAGGTCCGATGCGCTTATTCGGAAAGGCCGATGTGGGTTGGTTATGGCATCGCCGACTAGCCCATGTCAATATGAGAACTTTGCAAAGTCTCCACAAGGAGGTCCATATTGTGGGACTAAAAGAAAATGTTTCCTTTGCCAAAGATCATGTTTGCAGGGCATGTGTTCTAGGGAAGATGCATGATGCTCCTCACAAGCCTAAGAACCGCATCAAGTCTACCAAGATCTTGGAGCTCCTCCATGTGGACCTTTTTGGTCCTCCATCTCATGCAAGTCTTGGTGGGAAGAAATATTGTTTGGTGATAGTTGATGACTTTTCAAGATACTCGTGGGTATATTTCTTCAAGTTGAAGAGTGAGACCCAAAAGACCTTCATCGACTTCATCAACATGGTCCAACATCAATACAATCTTCCCGTGTTGATCATAAGAAGTGACAACGGCACCGAGTTCAAGAACTACACCTTGAATGACTTCCTTAGTGATGAGGGGATAAAACATCAATATTCCGCTACATACACCCCTCAACAAAATGGTGTGGCCGAAAGGAAGAATCGGACCCTTATTGAGATGGCTAGGACCATGTTGGCGGATTTTAAATCTCCATACAACTTTTGGGCCGAAGCCATCTCCACCGCTTTCCATGCTTCAAACCGGATCTACCTCCGCAAAGAAATCAACAAGACTCCATATGAAATACTTACCGGTAACAAGCCCAACATATCTCACTTACGGGTGTTCAGTTGTAAGTGTTTCTATCTCATAAAGGGTGTTCGTTTGTCCAAATTAGAGTCTAAAGCATTATAGGGTATTTTTGTTGGATATGGTCTCGAATCTCACACTTATAGAATCTATGATAAGCTCTCCGGAGCCGTCATAGAATCTTGTAGTGTGACCTTTGAAGAATATGATGGTCCCCAAGGGGGGCGTGTTGATGCTTGTGATGCAGATGATGAAATGCCTCAGGAAGCCATAGGAAGAATGGGTGTGGGATATATCTGCCTGTTCAGGAACCCCTTATGGAGGATCGAGAAGAACTATGCTCCCCTCAAGTGGAGCCCTCATCTTCACAACATCAACAAGCTCCATCCACCGAGGAGGACAATGACTCAAGCCAAAGACAAGATGTGGACCCTCAACATGATGATCATAGTGACAACTCTAGTCAAGGGGAGCTTGATTCATTTGCCAGGGTGTCAACTGGTGCCAAGGCAATTGCTCAAGGAAGATCCGTACAAACTGCTTTGAAACAGTCTCAGATTGATGCTAGAAGAGCACTTGATCAAGACCAAGGTCAATCTTTGCCTCTAGATGAAGAGAATGATTTCAATGATGATCAAGGTCAAGTTGATGGTCAAGACGAGGATAAAAATGATGAAGAGGGTCCCCCAAGAAATCACACGGAGATCCACGCTCGTCGCGAAGCTAGAAAGGAAAGAATGTTGGAATTAAGATACCACTCTCTACAAAATGTAGTTGGTGACCTAAGGAAATGAATTTTCATAAGAGCACAATTGAAGAGGTTCACTGAACATCAAGCTCACATCTCCATTATTGAACCTAAGAAAGTTTGGGAAGCTCTTGAAGATTCGGATTGGTTAGAAGCTATGCACAAAGAGCTCAACAACTTTGAGAGAAACAAAGTATGGAAGTTAGTTGAGAAGCCAAAGGATTGCCGCAATGTTATTGGAACAAAGTGGATATTCAAGAACAAGCAAGATGATCATGGAATTATAGTAAGGAACAAGGCTAGATTGGTTGCACAAGGGCATTCTCAAATTGAAGGCATTGACTATGTAGAAACTTATGCACCCGTGGCTCGCCTTGAGTCCATCCGTATCCTCCTTGCTTATGCAGCACATCATAATTTCAAGTTGCAACAAATGGATGTAGAGAGTGCATTTATTTATGGTCCATTAAATGAGTTAGTATATGTTAAGCAACCCCCGGGATTTGAGGACCCCAACTTCCCAAACCATGTCTACAAACTTGATAAGGCGCTCTATGGGCTCAAGCAAGACCCACGTACGTGGTATGAGCACCTTAGAGAGTTTTTGTTTGACCGTGGATTTGAGGTTGGGAAAATCGATCCCACTATTTTTACTAAGAGAGTCAATGGGGAGCTTTTTGTGTGCCAAATATATGTTGATGATATTATCTTTGGATGATCTAACAAAGCTTTTAATGATGAATTCTCAAAGCTTATGACTAGTAGGTTCCGGATGTCTTTGATGGAGGAGTTGAGAGTATTTCTTGGTTTTGAGATCAAGCAAGTTAGAGGAGGGACATTCTTCAATCAAGCCAAGTATACTCAAGATATGCCGAAGAGATTCAAAATGCAAGATTTAAATGGAGCTCCTACTCCCATGGCTACAAAGACTCATCTAGAACAAAATCCAAATGGTAAAGATGTGGATCAAAAGGTATACCGGTCCATGATTGGTTCTTTGCTTTACCTTTGTGCATCTAGACCCGATATTGTGTTGAGTGTAGGTGTGTGTGCAAGATATCAAGCGGCTCCTAAAGAAAGCCATTTGATGGCGGTCAACAGAATTTTTTGATATTTAGTTCATACCCCATTTTATGGTCTTTGGTATCCTCGAGGCTCAACATTTGCTCTTTGTGGATACACGGATTCGGATTGGGAAGGTGATAAGGATGATAGAAAGTCAACATTCGGGGCTTGCCAATTCCTTGGTAGGTCCTTGGTATGTTGGTCTTATAAGAAGCAAAATTGTATATCTCTCTCCACCGCCGAAACCGAGTATGTGGTAGCTACTAGTGCTTGCACCCAATTGCTATGGATGAGGCAAACTTTAAAGGAATACGGTGTCAATTGTCACAAAGTGCCTCTTCTATGTAACAATGAAAGTGCCATCAAGATTACCTACAACCCGGTGGATCACACAAGGACAAAGCATATTGAGATTTTCCATCACTTCATGAGAGATCATGTTGCTCGAGGTGATATTGATCTACCATATGTGTCAACCAAAGATCAACTTGCCGTTATCTTCACGAAGCCACTTGATGAAGCAAGGTTTTTCTATTTGAGGAATGAACTAAACGTCATAGATTCAAGGAGCTTGACTTGATTTTATTGCATTCTCACCTATGCTTCGACCCATATTTGGTTTAGGTGTAGGCATGGATATAGGGGAAGTGCGGTCCTAATTGATTGGACCATCCCTCCCCCCATTATGCCCAAAGCAATCAAAATCATTCCTCTTAATATCATTTTGTGATATGTGAGCTTAATGATGAGTTTCGGTAATGGACCCAAGATATATCTTCATGGTGCCAAGCCGAGTATACTCAAATATGGTGGCCTAGGCCACCACCCTCTCTCATTCGAGAGGTTGGTACTTACTCATGTTTGTCATTTGCTTGATTCTAGTCTCTTGGAGCTTTTCTGAATGCTTTTGTGAATTCCTATGGCTCTTGTTGGTTCTTCACAGTTTGATGTCTCAACCCAAGCCCTTTCCCTATCTTAAAACTGTCTATCTCTCATATATGTCGCCAAAACACCTATCCTGGAACTTTCGGTCGAGGAGGACCGGAGTCTCCGGTGTACATACACCGGAGTCTCCGGTGTAGACCGGAGTCTCCAGTCCAGACGGTTTCTGCCACTTAAAGTAGGGGGGCGGGGTGAACTGGTACAGCAGTTCCTCATTCTTCACCCCGTCCCCTACCTCCAAACCCGTCACCTCCTCTTCCAAAACTCCTCCCTGGAGGTCAAGAAGCCCCCGAGATCCGCTGTGCCGCCAGCCAACCTTCCCCTCTCCTCCATTGGGTCATTCCCATCAGAGGAATTGATCCCATGGACAGATCTGGTACCTCCCCTCTACTTTTTCTCCTAGGGTTCATCTCTAGATGTGTTTTTGAGGATTGGTGCTGATTTGTCCATTGGAATCACTTGTTTGCGTGCACTCTAGTACTTTAGCCTTGTTGCAATGCCTGATCTGCTAGATTCACCCCCACCAGCATCTTCCCATCTCATGCCCGAGCCTCCCGACCGGAGATTCCGGATTTAGGGCCGGAGACTCTGGTGGTGGATGAATCAAACAGACCAGAAATGCATCAAAGTTCTTGTACTACATTGTTGGGACATATATACTCATCTCCATGCTATCTCTCTCACTGCTGTTCACAGGTGATGGCTCTAGTCGTCCTCGTCGTACCAAGGCCAAGTCCCAAAGGGGCAATCCTCGCTATGATGAAGCTCAGGGTCAGTTTATTGTGCCTCCTTCCAACCGCAAACAGCTGGTACGTGATGCAGCTTACTTGAAGAGGGACCAAGAGAGGGCTGAACGAGATGATCGTGCCAAGAAAGCCAAATATGACAACCTTCAGACCTTGGCCAAAATATCTAAAGAGGAGTACCGTGAGCTGAGAAAGACAGATTTCTATACGCTGCCTCGTACTAGTGATGACCCTCATTTTTGGAGGAAGGAACAGGCTGTGTTCATGAAGGATGTGTATGGTGTGCTCACCAAATCACCAGTCTGCCCTCAGAAGTTCATGAGTGTCGAATAGATGCGCCTCAGCCCCTACTTCAATGATGCTTTCTGGATCTATGAGAAGCTGGGTCTGTATAACTTGATGTAGCTCCGTGAAGACTACAATGTCTACCTTGTTCAGCAGTTCTATGCCATAGTTGTGTTTGGGTCTGATCAAGACAGGACTATGGTTTGGATTTCTGGTACCACTCGCTGCACAGCTACATTCCATGACTTTTCCAACGTCATTTTTGAGACCTTTCATGGAGTATCCACTCCTGTTGGGCTGCGTATGCACTCTGCAGCTTTGGGTGAGAACAAGTTGAAGCTGGCGCCTCTATATGACGAGGGTGTTGTGGGAGGGTCCAAGGGACTCAAGACTCTCTACAACCTTATGCTGAGAATTTTCCGTCATACCATTGCACCTAGTGCTGGGAATGATGATGCGATTAGGGGTGGGATTGTCAACTTTCTATACCACACTCACTGGATTTACAATGCTGGACCAGAGGCAGATGCTACACCTATTGATGTGATGGATTTTATTTTCAAGGAGATGTTCCATGCTATTCTTTACAAGAAATCTCCTCCATATGCACCCTTGGTTATGAGGCTCGTCAACTCCCAAGAGCATGATTCTCCACTTGGCATACCACCAAACCTCACTGATCACGCTATAGTCTCATTGTAGCAGAAGGGGCGTATGGGGCCTGCCCCGAGGCGTCGCTATGGGGATGAAGATGAGGAGATTGAGACTGAGAGGGCTCCCTCCCCGCCTAGAATTTAGAGGAAGAATGCCTCCAATTCCCCCATTCCTTCTATGACTCGAGACTATGTGCATGAGAGGGTCAAGAAGGCCAGCTTTTGGGAGAGGACCCTTTGTTGCATGAACGTTGACATCCATAAGCAGCAGCATGCATCCTACCGAAGCAACCGTCGCATTGAGAAGCTCCTCAAGGAGATCAAGGAACAAGGTGAAGGGGATAACGAGGAAGGTGAGGATGAATACAATGATGAGCATGGGGCTCAGCAGTCCACAGAGTCTGATCACACACTCTCATTTGGGGCATGGAATGCCCAACAGGATAGTATGGTGGATTGGAAAACATTTGCTGATGTCACCTCCGGTTTTGGGTACCAGGGTACCTCCTCTTCTCGCCCTCACGGCAAAGGGCCTGCTGTTCCTGAAGACGATGATGATGACTATGATGAGGGTGGTGATGACCAGGATGAGGATGAGGATGCCGAGGATGACGAGGATGACGATGATTACTGAGTTATTAGGGCGCTAGCTTAGGGATTTTCCCCTTTTTCGGCGTTCCGATGCCAAAGGGGGAGAAGACATTATCATTGTTCGTTTTGCATGGGTTTGGGGCTTTGTATTTGCTACTATCTGCTTTTATTTTCCATATTCGAACTTTGAACTTCATGTGTGTTATTTGCTGTTCATGTGCGTGACTATGTGCTTGTATGCACTATCTGTTTTAACTCATGTGAGATTTATGTGTGTTATCGTTGATACTATCTACCTTGCATGATTTACTTAATTATCTTATTGCACATAGTCAGGGGGAGCCCCATATATATTTTTATTCCATGCAAATCACTTGTTGTCATCAAACACCAAAAAGGGGGAGATTGAAAGGGCATTTATTGTCATAATCACTTTTGGTGTTCGTTAACAACAAGTAGATCACTTTACAGTTTGTCACTGTCCACAAGTTGTTATTATGATATGAGAAAGCACCCTCACACTTGGGAAAATTCCCTACTCATGTGACACAATTCTGGAAACTCCAGACCGGAGTCTCCGGTCTGCCAAGACCGGAGTCTCCGGTGTGGTCCGGAGTTTCCGGATCTGTCTCCGATGGTGGCTTCAGGATCTGGGCTAGGACATTACGATTGGGGGTCTAGAGCCCGCTCCGGAGGTTATCCTGGAGTCTCTAGTGGTAGCTCAATCCGGAGTCTCCGGTGTTGGAAGACCGGAGTCTCCGGTCTTGCTTGATCAGGGATGGCCCGGGTCATTCAGATGGGCGGTCTGGAGATTGGCCGGAATCTCCGGTGTAGACCGGAGTCTCCGGTCTGACTTTTCTACAACAGTCCAAAAACGGTTCGTGGAGGGAGCTTCCTATAAAAAGGGACCCTTATCTTCTTCCTCCAGTTGCTCGAGCTGCTAAAGAACACCAACTCCATTAGAGCCACCAAATCTACAAGATCTCTTCATCCAACCATCCAAAGTCATTGATCTTTGGAGAATCGAAGGAGGAGGCCTTGATCTACATCTTCACCAAGAGAGATCTTCATTTCCCCTCATTCACTTGAGGGCCCCCAAGCTCTAGTGTTTCATTGGAAACCCTAACTTTGATTTGGTTCTTACAATCTTGTCTTTGATTTGTCTTGACAGCTTGTTGCATTTAGGAGCCTCCAATTAAGTTGTGGATGTGTGCCCCGAACTTATTGTAAAGGTGCCGGCTTCCACCTTGAAGGTTGCTGATATAGTGAAAGGTGGATCGAGCCCGTTGGGGTGAGACTCATCGGAGAACAAGGAAGGCCTCTCGTGGCGTTGGTGGTTTGAAACTACCCCCTCTCCAAACGTAGACGTACTTCCCCTCAAAAGGAAGGAACTACGGGAAACAAATCCATATGTCTCCGTGTCCACCACTTTGGTTACTTCTATCCTTTACCGCACTTTACTTACTTGTTCTTGCTTGTCTTGTGTTAGCTTGTGCTCATTTGTCATATAGGTAAATTCACCTAAGTTGCATTATCTAGAGAATTTACCTTATTGTCAAACCCTAAATTGAAAAAGAAAGAAAATTTGAAGTAGCACCTATTCACCCCCCCTCTAGGTGCCCATACGATCCTTTCAACCACGACCTAATGGGCTGAAACGATTCAGCCCAGCAAGAAAACATGGCAAGGGGAAGCCAGCCCAGGTGGGCCGGCACCACCGCACGCGGCCCAGCAAGCGCTGGCAGCAGACAGGTGCAGTCGGAACCAGTCGGGTGGGCCGACATCCCGCGGCCTAGCACAACGCGGTCGGGGGGAGGAACCCCGGGTGGGCCGAGCCACACCCCATGGCCCGTTGGCCAGCGCCCGGGTGAGCTACTGCCGACGTGGACCGGGTGAGCCGGATCCCGTCTCGGCGGCCCGTCTCCCCTGTCGGTCGTAGCAGGCTGCTGCCCCCGTACGACGACAACTTATTTGCCATGCACGTGGGCTTGTGTTATTTTTCCCTTTTTTGCAGTTTTCTCCTAGGCCAATTTCTCTCTAGGGATTTGTCCTAATATGAAAGTTGTTTTATAAATCTTAATTTAAATATTATTTAGAATATATTAATTCAAAATTAATATATAAAAAATACATATTTATATTATCATTTATCTGAAACTCCTTTTAGTCCTTTTCCGTATTCCTTTCTTTCTCCGAACCACTTCGGATCTCCCATAACACTTCTAGTTTCTCTCTCTTTCCATTTCTTTCAGGATTCCTCTTACAGGAAGATATCAAGCTCCGTAAGCCCTTAAGCATGTGTCCCTACGATTCGGGAATGTCATAGACATGATCTTTATCAATGATTATCAGCGGGACCGGGATGCCTATGATGACCCCTATGCACTCATGATTCTCCATCCTTTTGAACCTGAAACATTATGTGCTATGTTCCTTTTGCCTCTGCGATACTTGCATTGTCCGAGATTTGATCACCGACATTTGCATGCCAAGTTCGATCTTGTTACCGACAATGCTACTTTAAACTCGTACCGATAAGTGGTATCAAGTGATCTAATCACATGTTGCGCAACATATTTGATATAACTTATTCAAGTGGGCCTAGATTATCAGATCCAATGAGAATTTGCGCGTAACTTTTTGTCTTTGACATAAAAAAATAAGGTTGTAATAACGAAACTGACATTTTGTTTTCCTTGCCTTACGGATGTACAAATCCTGCTCTTGACGCAGTCTCCTCAACCGCTCCTCTGGATACCCAACAACTCCTTTATGAGCACCATATTACTGAGAAATGTTTAATGTTATCAAAGTAACCTCGAGAAATAATGATTTGATATGGTCTCACAGTCTGAGGAACAAGTCACTATGTTTCTAACAGTTGCAACTATGAACTTTGTGGTATGATTATGTTGCAACAATCATCTACGGAACAGTGTCCACTATCTCATTCTCTAATGAGATACCTCCATTGTCAATTAGGTTCCGAGGAACCTTCATGGTCAGGAAACCTTTGACCATCCGTTGACCAATGAAATAGTTGAATAGAGGCTACTAGGGACTAGGTTTGTTTATATATCACACCTATATCAATGTTTCCTTATTGATATAGTTGTAGCATGACATAAACTATTATGAACTAATGGAATGTGTATAATAAACTTCTTTATTATTTGCCTCTAGGGCACATTTCCTTCACAAATATCACAAAAATCTTCTTAAAATGAGCTATCATGTTCGAGTTTATATGACTTTCAGGCCAAATGACCATTGTTATGGCTAGAATTGTGGCATAGTTTATGATAATATGCCCATATTATGCGCACATGTACATCTTGGTATGGCTGACAATGTTGCAGGAGGAAGTTCTTCTTTTCATTGCACCAAAAAGCCATTTTTTATTTTCTGAGTGCCAAAAAGGGGTGTTTTGTGAATCAAACACCAAATAAATGTTTCACATTGGTACCACCCCATTTAAAAAAAATACTAAACCACCTTATATGAACAATTTTCCAATCAGGATATCTGATGACTGCAAGTGCACAAATCGGTTATAACTAGTTTCAAAATAAAGATATCGATCCCACAGGGAGCAGGAGTCTGAATTCTAGGAATTTTTGAGATAAATACGGAAAACAAAATTGCTAAATAAAGTTCTAAGTGACAAGATAAAATGCGAGTAATGGGTAAAAAGGTGTTTTGGGGTTTTTGTTATAAGGGAAGAACGAGAAAAGTAAATAAATCTGAATACGGAAATTAAGTATTGCGTATGTAAAAGAGATTTGAAACTTCAATGGAAAAAAGCGTTCTCAGGGATTAGCAGATACACCAGTAGCATTATAAAGGGCTAAGGTAAAGATTATCATCATGAACATTCTCAACTATGTATGTGTGGGAGGAACTCCGTATTTGTTCAAAGAGGCAGTAACCACTTCTCAAATCATCCTCGTAACTATAGCAGACAACAATCAAAATCAATTGAATTACTGCGCTATTAAGGGACATAATCCCGCAAGACGTATTCCATGGCATGGATAGTGTTTTGTGAGTTTCCTCGATTCCCAAGTTGATACGTAAGGGGTGCCAACAACTTTATAGTCACTGTAAATGCTAACATCCCTTCGTCTACTAACAAGTAGTTCCCTACATCAGGTCCCCATAAAAGGAAAATATTGGAGAGGTCTACTTCTCCCAACATCAAGATGTAGACAATGTAAAACATGGTCACAACAATGAATATCATAATAAAATTTATCTTATTTCAATCCCATGCTAGGGTTTCTCCATCTCCCCAAGAACTAATGATCTACTCAGACATGGAGTCAAACAACATCATGGCAATGGTAATGGAAACGATTATTGATGAATAGTACTTGTATAAATCCATAACTAGTGCAATATACAACAAGATCTAGATGAGATGGATGGAGGTGATGGTGGTAATGAAGATGCGGCGGTTGATAAAGATGGAGATCGATGCCTTGGCCTCCCGGATCTGCGTAGGGCGAAGATGGATCCCTAGGGAAATTTCCCCCTCCAGATGCCTTCCAGAGGTTATGTTTCAACAATTTCTAGGTGTTCTGTATGTCGTCTCTCCGAACTAGTTGCACAGGGTGAAACTATTTATGGAGGCGGCACCGGCTATACAACGGCAACTATACGGCAGCGGCCCGTATAGTTGGTCGTCAACCCTTCTGCCTCCTTTGCTCGCTTCGGGTTTTCATCTAGTATTATTAATATTTCCCAAATAAGCGATTTATGTAGTTTTTGGCTCCTTTTCTCTCCAGTACAACTGCTCCAAGAATTGTGTCCATTGGATCCATCATCTGATCTGCTCCTGGTGAAAATAAATATAAAAACTGGTTGCGAATGCCGTAAAATACCAAAATCCTACATCTACAATGCAAAAATAATAATCTAAAATATGATGCAAAATGCACTCATAAACTTCCCCAAGCTTAGACTCTTGCTCGTCCCGAGCAAGTTTAGCTTAATGGATGTGATCCTCATATTCTTGAAGCTGAGTCGATAAAATAGCTGAGGCAGTTGCAGCATGTGTTTACCATAAATGATACATATAAATAAGTTGCTGCTAACCATGAGAAAGGTGGAATTTGTGGAGGTCTTAATGCCTCTCGTTTATTAGCTTTTCAGGGTTTAGTGCCTCATCATTCAGACATTCAGTTTTGCCATAGAGAGGCTAGATATCAATTCCATGATACAACATAAATTTGTTTCTTCTTGGTATAATACGAGCGAGTTATGTTATGAAATAACCTTTCTCAAGAGTGGTTGGAGAGGGGATAAGTCTGAGAAAATAGTCCCTTTGCCTGCACCTGCTTTGTTTGACTTTCATACCAGGAAAGGATGGTCACTCACGGAGGAAGAACTTGACACATACATGGCGGAGCTCTCCGAGCAAGAGGAGAATGTTGGAGAGGATGCAGAATATGATTCGGTTCAGCCCTCCAACATGGGGGAGTCTTCATACCAGTAACCCTCTTATGACTGGGGCGTTTCTTCTTCTTCATCGCGAGGGCCTGATTAATATCATTCCTACGATGATCCACCAGCTTGGGGCTACTACCCGCTTTTGATTGATCTCCACTTAGGCCAAAAGCCTAAGCTTGGGGGGAGGTATACCGACACCACACTCATCTATATATCATGTTCTGTCGGTACTTTGTATTTCCATGTTTCGCTTTCTTTTTAGTTCTTGTTTCTTCTTTCCAAAACACAAAAATACCTAAAATATTTTTGTTGTTTCTCTTGGTTTGTTTATTTGTCTGTTAGCTTTGGTTTGCTATAAGAAAAATCCAAAAAGATTTTGCTTTGTTTGCTTTTACCTTTGGTTCTTGCTCTAATAAATTGAAAACCCAAAAATATTTGTTCTTCTTCTTTGGTTTTGTTAAGTTCGTTGCAGGGTTTAGCGGTCCTCAGTGACTCCTTTGGAGTTTGGTTTATCTTATTATTCAATCCACACAAGTGAAAGGCAATAATGATGATTAATCACAACTCGAGGTGTGGTAAGAGGCTGGTAATGAACTCTATTTGTTTTCATTTTTGTACATATACTAATCATTGTGGGTGTGCTTAGTTTGTTCATGTAAGGTGTATGTTATTTAATGGATGCTTAGTAGTTCTTGCTCTCTTATGATTAGCTCCAACTTGCTAATAGTTTGTAGCATGTCATATGCATGTTTGCTTGCATTTTTTTATTCTGTGCATATCTATTATGCCTTGTTTTCTTCCAAATAAAATGTTTGCTTGTTATGAGAATATTACTTATTAAAGCGCTCACAAACTTGATGGCACACTTTATTTTCTTGCACTTAATAAACCTGAACCATTGTGACTGTCCATGAAAGTTATATGCTTGCAAATTATAGGCTAGGAGTTAGCAGAACTTTGCTGTCACGGAGAACGCTTTCAACATCTGTAAATATTATCCAGTTGATATCATGCCCTTTTGTTTACGGATGTCGGCGATGTGAAATAAAAAGGGAGCTTGTAAGTCTAGGAAGTTATGTATATGTGTTAGAGAAATGTCTAGGCCGCTAGCCTATGCCATGCCTAATCAAGGTGGAAACTTTGAGGATAACCATAGTGAGCAATCTATGAAGCATCCTTAGAAAAAATAGAGAAAAAAGGGAAGAGATAAAAAATGCACCATGCACATGGTAAATAAAAGGACTGCTGTCTGTTTCCTTGTCATTTTGATATGTGATAGCTCCTGTGTCATGGGGCAAGGGTTACACCGTTGGCGGTTCTCTATGATACACATGTATTTACAATGACAAGAACTTACCAGTAACTAAAGTTGAGTAGCGTGAGGAACGGCCCTCGTACTCAAGGGTGTAACATCCCAAAAATATTAATCAAGATTATCAAGCTCTAATCACCCAAGTTTAGGGTTAACAAAAACTTTTATTATTAAAATGAATATGAATGCATGTGTGTGTGATGAATGCATGAATGCTTGCAATGCCATTTTTGATTGCTATGAATGGCAAGGATTGGTTTAAAGATGAAAACAAAATCATCTAAATAATTTCCAAGCAGAATCAAATGAAGATAAAATATAAAATAAACAATATGAGCTAATGGTCATTTTGACCAAAGTTAACCACTAGACCACTTTGAGTGTTTCTAGTCCAAGATTTCTAACATAAACAAATCCAATTCTTTTCACCCCTTGCTAGACCAAGTGAAAGTGAACCCAAGCCCACTTTGCAAACCAATAGAAACAGATTTCAAATCTATTCAAATGACAATTCAAAATTGAATCAAGTGTAGGTACTAAGATCACCATTTCTCAAAAACCACCCAAACCAGTTCACCTTGACAAACCCAAGAAACTAGATACTACCAAGCATGTGACTAGAGCACTCACCAATATTCATCCAAAAATTAAAAACTAAATTTCATGCGGCCATTTCATCAAACACTTGGTGAGCACAGTAATCACCTCCTAACTTCTACTGTTTTTTATTAATGCTTTGTGCCCCCATTGCACCCAAATCTCTCCCCTTGTCTCCCCTAGTGATCACACTGCATTGGCACAAGCTAGCAAGCTACCCCTTCCACTAGTGCCATGCCACCCGATCATGGCCAGCATGCAGGAGCAACCGCCGCGCCCAACCATGATGTCCAGGAGGCAGATCACCGTCCACCGCCACCCCCTGTCCAGCCCTAGAACGTAGCCAGGCCCTGCACCACAGAGGAAACACCGTGCCCACTATATCTGCGCCATGCCAAGAGCGTGCCAGAGTGCCGCATCCGACCAGCTCGCGTGCGTTGCGCCTTGCCCGCACCGCGCGTGCACACACTTGCCTTAACACCAGCTAGCTCCCAGACATCCCCGTTCGCCGCCGCGCGACCAGTTGCACCTGTGCGTCGTCAAAAATGTCGTCGGTGCCGCTCAGAGCGTCGACCCGTTCCGACCAACCTCGACCGCCCCCTTGTCGCGCCATTAATACCTTTAGGATCGCCAGGAGACCGCGTATCGGCCTACACCCTTCACCATGCCAATAGCTCGCTGTGCCGTCGACCCCGTCGAGCTGCGCCCATGCCGCACTGCCTCTCTCACTCGGCTATAAAAGGAGGCCACCCCGCCTCAGTTCTGCACACCACCTCACTCCCCACTCCTCATAGAACACTACCGACCCTTCCCTGGAGCAAGGCGAGCTCCGCAGCACTGGAATTTCACCGGAGTCCGCCGCTGCAGAGGAGAAGGGCCATTGATTGGAGCCACCCCAGGAGCCATCGCGACCACCGTTCGAACCGCCATCGTTGACAACGTTGTTCGCCCCCATCGCAGATCCTAGCAAGAGCCCCGGTGAGCCTCACACGACCCCCACCGTCGCGTTAGGTTTTAGACCTTGCTGGAGCTGTTCGTCGTCGACGATGAACCCCAGCCGTTAGATCAGGTTCTAATCGTAGGTCCTGGATTGAAGGATACCGCTTCGCGTAGACAGAGTCGCTGACACGTGGTACTGCTCTAGTAGCATCCCGTTGCACGCGCGCTGTGCAGTTGGGCCGGCCCAGTAACACTTCCGCGCAACCCAGTAGATTCAAATATAGATTTTCCAATTTAGTTCAAACCTAGTTCTGTCAGTAGATTCAAAAATCAATTCAGAGAGTTTTACCAAACCAAATTGCATGCAATTTTGCTAGAAAGGTATTGAAATTATTAATCCAAGCCCGTTGGATTCAAACCATTTGGAATTATAGATCACCTATAGCAAAAATAACAAAACAAAGACTTTTCTATATTCAAACATTTTTCAAAAATGAACCATAAATGCTTTTGAGTTTATTCCAACTCTCAAAAATCACATTTGACAAGATCTAACATAATATGTAAAAATATTTAGGTTTACATGCAGTAATCTTGGACAAGTATTAAAATAATGCCCCATAGGTATTTCTAGTCACTTTAATTAATTAAAATTGATGGGGATATGCCAACCGGGGTATACCCAGCAGGACGTTTCCGACTGGCCCAGGAACTGGCGAGTGGGCCTGCAAGGCGGCGACTGGATCAAGGCCCGGTGTGGATCCAAGCGACTGGAAGCTGGCCCAGGCGAGTAGATAGGCCCAGTCGAGTTAGGTTAAACGATTACCGAAGCCTTAACTGATTCGGTTGAGATATGTAAACCCTAGGGGAGGTGAGTCTATATAAACCTCCCTACAGGGCGTGTAGGGAGACGTTCCATCATACACCCAAGCGACTCGCCGCCTAGCCGCCGAGCTCGTCCATTGTACCACCATCATAATACAATCTAGCAGGAGTAGGTCTTTACCCTCCGGGGGGCCGAACCTGGGTAAAACCCTGTGTCTCCGCCCTCATCTCGCACCGCAGATGGCTGGCCGCCCTTGCCCCTCGTTCTACTACTCGCTGCCGATTGCAGCATCTGCCGTGACCATTCCCACGACAGTGGCACTCACCGTGGGGCCTGGCTAGTCTGGCCGGTGTTCTTCGGTGAGATCCAATCTGCCCATCAACGAGACGGTCGCCACCGGCCGCATGATAGCGATCGGCGAGATGCTCCAAATCTTGCCGAGCAGCTATGTCCCGGCGGCACGACCCGTCACGCACATCGTGATCCTGCCGGTCGGCACGATCAGCCTCTTCGTTGGCCTCACCGACGTCATCTTCTCGGAGGACTCGGCTCGCATCCGCGAGTCGCCGCCACGCGATCGACTCTCCGAGAGCCAGATCCGCACGATCCATCGCCTCGCCTCCGAGTACAACTCGGCCCACAGTAACGTGGCCGAAAACTCAGCGGCCGCAGAAGACGCGGCCCTCAACGACGACGCCGACTCTGCGACCCCGAGGTCACTCGCCGGATCCATCACCGCGGCTTCACCCGCGGGCTCCATCACCCAGGTCTCCAACGTGGGAGACTTCGAGGATCCCTCCATCCTTGGGATCTTCGACTTCGACTCTGGGTCAGAAAATTCCGCCGACCTCCGCGACGGGACCGGTCGCCACGCCGCGACCTACTTGGCGACCGGCACCGATCCACCGGAGGATCCCTTCTCCACCCCGATCCCTCCTAACGCCACGACAATGGAGGTCGAGGAACTCCACCTGAAGCTGGCGGAGGCAGTGCGCAAGGAGCAAGCCGAGCGCGAAAAATTTCGCCTCGAGCAGGTGACGTCGCAGGAGCTATCGCGCTACCACCAGCAGCGAATCAGGTCGCGCCTGAACCCCACCGTCCAGGGGCGCACCCTGAACTTCGACGACGAAAATGACCAGGCCTGCATGGACGAGCGCGCGATCTGCGAGAACGCGCCACCAGGAGGAAGCGCCCGGCCCCCGCCAGGGTCGACGACGATGGGCGCCCCACCTCCATCCAACCGCACACCCCCCAGGGATCAGCCGCGGATAGTAGTATCCTCACGGGAGCGGGACGCTAACGGCATCCCACTGTTCTCCATCCCGATGGACAACCCCGTGGCGGGACGAGCAGCGGCCGACAACATCACGGCCACCAGCGACGGCGCCCTACAGATCCAGTACGTCAGGGACCTGCTCGCAGAGGCCGTTGAGCAGAAAAACGTAGGCGCCGACTCGCAGGGTCGAGTGTACTCGCGTTCTTCGGGAAGCAGCGCGGCCTCAAGCGGCCGCCCAATGGCGGCAAACACCCTCAACTGCCCGCAACCAGAGCCATTGCTGCTCCAACACCGACCCGCGAACGTGGCACTCTCCACCAACAACCCCAGGCCAGCGACCAACTTCGTCGCCGCCAACGGTCAACCCATCGACGCCCGCACCCACATCATCAATAACCAAAGCTGGCGCGCACGCCAGCCCGACGACCTGTGACACACCCTAACCAATTGCCGCGACGGCGAGCCAATGGGGTCACTAAGTCGACTCGGCCCCAAGTGCTTCGGACCAATGATCCGAGGCGAGAAGTACCCTCCGAACTTCAAGGCGCCGAAGGAGATAGAAAAGTATGACCCTTTGTACGACCCTACCGTCTGGCTCGATACATACTTCATGGCGATGGGGATCGCAGGCCACACCGACCTGCTAGCCGCCCGTTACCTCCCCCTGATGATGGAGGGGACGTGCATGCAGTGGATCAACACCCTCCCCAAAACTCGCCACACCGACCTGCTAGCCGCCCGTTACCTCCCCCTGATAATGGAGGAGCGGCAACGACAGCGGACGACGGTCCGACCTACGCTACAGCAACACTCGCCTCACTGGCAAGCGCCGCAGTGACGGGCGAGTCGACTTCGTCGCCAACGCCGGGCGCGCACAACGCGAGCCCAAAAGCTTCCGCCGCGACGGAGGACAACGCCGCGACGGCGACAACTACAAGGCCAAGCCAAGGTTCGACCCTGCGGCCCTCCTTAACCAACCTTGTGCCTTTCATAGCAGGGAAGGCAAACCCGCAACACACATGACCGCCGACTGCCACACCCTCAGGGAGATTGAGAAGGCACGACGAGCAAGGGAGGACCCCGACAACAACCCGCCAAACGGCGGAAAGTTCGGAAACGTGGCCGGCTCGCTCCATACCTTCACAGGCTTCAACATGAAGCGTGAGAAGAAGGTCATCACCCGCGCCGTCGCCGTCAACGCGGTGGCCCAGTGGACGTTCCCTAGTTCCTCAACTGGTCGGAGCAGCCCATCACCTGGAGACGCCAGGACCACTCGCCGCGCATCGAGTACCCAGGCCGAGTCGCCCTGGTGGTCAAGCCAAAGGTGGGCGACTACTAGCTCCCCAAGACATTGATGGACGACAACAGCTCCATCAACATCCTGTACCTGGACACCTTCAGGCGGCTGCGGCTCCCGCAGTCGATGATCGAGACAACCCACACCACGTTCCACGGCATCGTCCTCGGTCGGAAGGCGTACCCGATCGGCAAGGTCACGCTGCCAGTCACCTTCGGCACACCAGCAAACTTCCGCACCGAGCGGATTGTCTTCGAGCTGGTGCCCTTCGACAGCCCCTACCACTGCGTCCTGGGGCGCCAGGCGTTCGCCAAGTTCATGGCAGCGCCACACTACGCGTACAACACGATGAAGCTCCCCGGGCCGTGCGGTGTCATCACCATCAACGGCGACCCAGACATGGCCGCCGAGTGCGAGGCCAAAGGAGCCGAACTCGCCGATGCCGTCATCGCGGCAGAAGCCAACCACGCTGACGAGCTCGCCAAGTACGCGAGCAGGGTGAACAATGACGACCCCACCATACTCAAGAAACCCAATTCGGAGGGCGCAAACACCTCAGCCTTCGAGGCAACGACGCACACCCGCACCGTCGAGCTGGTCCCAGGCGACTCCAGCCAGACGGTCACGATCGGAACAGAAATGAGCCCAGCCTAGGAAGGCGCGCTCATCGAGTTCCTCCGTGAGAACAGGGACATCTTCGCATGGAAGCCCTCTGACATGCCTGATGTCCCTAGGGAGCTCGCTGAGCACAAACTAAACGCCGACCCCAAAGTGCGACCCGTCAAACAGTCGCTGCGGCCCTTCAATGAAGAGCGCCGCCGAGCCATCGCGGAGGAGGTGCAGCGTCTACACGCTGCAGGCTTCATCCGGCCAATCAAGTACTCCAAGTGGCTGGCAAACCCAGTCCTGGTCGAGAAGAAGAACGGGACCTGGAGGATGTGTATCGACTACACAAACTTGAACAGCGGCTGCCCGAAGGAGCAGTTCGTCCTCCCGCGGATCGACCAAATAATCGACTCCACCGCGGGCTCAGAGTCGCTATGTTTCCTCGACGCCTACTCTGGATACAACCAGATCAAAATGGCTGTCGAGGACGAGGATAAGATGGCGTTCATCACGCCATTCAGATCCTTGTGCTACACCGCCATGACCTTCGGCCTCAAAAACGCCGGGGCGACCTACCAGTGGTGCATGCAAGGGTGCCTCGCGAGCCAAATTGGCCGCAACATCCACGTCTACATCGATGACGTGGTCGTCAAATCCGCTCGCCAGGGTGATCTACTCGCCGACCTGGCGGAAACATTCGCCAACTTGCGAAAATACAAGATAAAGCTTAACCCAGGCAAATGCACCTTCGGTGTACCAGCAGGACAACTACTAGGGTACGTCGTCTCCAAGCGAGGGATCGAGGCGAACCCCACCAAGATTGACACGATTGCCCAACTCGGCAAACCCGAGTGCCTGCGCGACGTCCAGAAGCTGGCCGGGCGAGTAGCAGGTCTCAGTCGCTTCATCCCCCGCCTGGGCGAAAAGGCGATGCCCCTATACCGTATGATGCGCAAGAATCCCACCTTCCAGTGGGACAAGGAGGCGGACGACGCACTCTGCGACCTCAATAAGGTGCTACTCGCCGCACCGCTACTCGCCGCCCCCGCCGACAAAGAACCCATGCTGGTCTACGTCGCGGCTTCCGAGCGCGTCGTCAGCGCCGTCATGGTCATCGAGCGGCCGGAGGAAGGAAAGGAGCACCCAATACAGCGACCGGTGTACTACATCAGCGAGGTCCTCACCGAGTCGCGCCAACGATACCCGCAGTACCAGAAACTGGTATACGCGGTCTTCAGAGCACAGCAGCGCCTGCCGCACTACTTCCAGGAGCACCCGATCACGGTCGTCTCCTCAGCACCGTTGCAGGACATCATCCGCAACCGTGAGGCGACTGGGCGAGTCGCCAAGTGGGCCGTCGAAATCGGCGTCCACAATATCAAGTACGAGCTGCGAAAAGCGATCAAGTCGCAGGCTCTCGCGGACTTCATCGCCGACTGGGAAGAGGCCCAACAGCCAGAAAAGCTGCCATACCTCCATTACTGGAGCCTGCACTTCGACGGCTCCAAGAACGCGGACGGCGCAGGAGAAGGGATCGTGCTGACTTCCCCGAAGGGCGACAAGCTCCGTTACGTCCTTTGCCTCGACTTCACCCCCTGCACCAACAACATGGCCGAGTACGAGGCACTACTCGACGTCATGCGAGCTGCCAAGGAGATGAACGTCAACCGCCTACGCTGCTACGGAGACTCCGACCTCGTCGCCGGACAAGTCGCTGGCACCTGCGATGCCGTCTCCCCCACCATGGCGGCATACCGCCAAGCAGTGGACAAGCTGGGCGGACACTTTGCAGGCTACTCTGTCGAGTGGATTGACAGACGGAAGAACGAGGAGGCCGACACACTCTCTCGCATTGGGTCGGCTCGACTCGCACCACCCGCCGGCGTCTTCCTCGACACGATCACCAAGCCATCAGTCTCTCCCCCAAGGGAGATCGACATCGGAGTCCCGCTGCAGCCGGATGCAGCCCTGGTCGCACTCGTCACCAAGCCAGACGACTGGACCAAGCCCTACGTCGCCTACCTGGAGGCCGGTACCTTTCCAGCAGACGAGACAGACGCTCGGATGATCGTACGCCGATGCAAGTCCTACACCATCATCGGCGGCGAGCTCCACAAGCGCAGCGTCACCGGCGTGTTCCAACGCTGCGTCTAACCCGCCGAAGGACGCAAGATCCTCCACGACATCCACTCTGGCGACTGTGGCCACCACGCCGGCGCCCGCTCTCTGGTCGCCAAGGCTATGCTGCATGGCTTCTACTGGCCCACCGCACACGCCGATGCCATCGACATTGTCCAGCGGTGCGCCGGGTGCCAGAAGTACGCAAACCAGATGCACGTGCCGAGCTCAGCTCTCAAGACAATCCCCATCACCTGGCCATTCCCCATGTGGGGCATGGACATGGTAGGCCCCTTCAAAAAGGCTCCCTCCGGCTAAACCCACCTCCTGGTCGCGGTCGACAAATTCACAAAGTGGGTAGAGGCCAAACCAGTCCGGAAGTGCGACGGGAAGACCGCCACTAAATTCCTACGCGAGCTCATATATCGCTACGGGTTCCCAAACAACATCATCACGGACAACGGCACCAACTTCGCCAAAGGATCCATGGCCAAATTATGCGAAGAACACCACATCCGACTCGACCTCGCGTCAGTCGCCCACCCGGAATCCAACGGCCAGGCGGAACGGGCCAATCAAAGCATCCTCCACGGCCTGAAGCCGTGACTCCAAGTACCACTCGAGCGCACCGCCGGGTGCTGGGTCAAGGAGCTACCCTCCGTCATCTGGGGCATCCGCACCTCGGTCAACAGGTCGACAGGCTTCGCCCCCTTCTTCATGGTGTACGACGCCAAGGCAGTCATGCCCACCGACCTCGAGCACGACTCGCCGCGGGTCGTCCACTACACGGAGGCTGCAAACGAACTCGCCCGCCAGGATGGAGTCGATCAACTCGACGAGGCACGTGACCTCGCTCGGTCACACACCGCCATCTACCAGCAGGGACTCCGCCGCTACCACAGCCGGCGGGTGAAAACTCGCACCTTCCAAGAAGGCGACCTGGGGTTGCGCCTCTTCCAGGACAAGAAGGGCATGCACAAGCTTTCCCCTCCGTGGGAGGGACCATTCGCCATCGGGCGAGTACTCGACAACGACGCTTACTACCTCATCGACGTCGGCGGGGACGGCGAACTCGACGTCAAGCGACCATGGAATGTAAACCTCCTACGGAAGTTCTACTCCTAGAACCCCACATATGTACCGTCCAGTCGCTATGAAATAAAAAGAATCGGTTACCGCAAATTGCGCCTACTCTCCGTGTCTTGTGCCACTCGCACTCGTAATAACAGCGTCAAGCTAACCGCAGAAGTCAACCTTTGGTACAGCGATCAGCACGTCTAAGTAGTGCGGTGCAAGAGCATTGGGTCACCTCAGGTCTTGCATCGTCCACGAAAAACGCCTACCTGGAGCCCCATTGGAGTTGCCCAGCCCGACTGGCTCTACGAGCCAAGACAACTGCCTTCGCTTCTTACAGCGACCATGATCCTCCGCATCCTCGACATAGCGACTCGAACGGCCAAGTACCACGCTCGGGGACTGACGACCAGTTCAGCGCGAGCGGCTCGGGAAAACGCCAAGTATGAGAGCATGCCCAGGACTCGCCATGCGACTGACCCAACGGGCTAGGCAGGAGTGATGCGCTCAAACTAACGCGCCAAGTCCTCACCCACCCTCGAGTCGCGCCTAGAACAACCAAGTACCACGCTCGGGGACTCAGCCACCCGACCTCGTTCGCGCAAGGGAAAACAGTGAAGTACAGAGCGCTCAAGGGAGTCGCCTTGCGACTGGCTCTCCGAGTCCGGGCGAGTCGACCGCAATAACAAAACATCCAAAAACCACAAACACATTACAAACGAGGTCAACCCGATAAAAAGGGCGGACGCGCCCGGGGACTCGTTCAACCCTCAATCGAAAAACACATGACAAATCACAAAACAAACACGATATCTCATTAAATAGCATGTCGCAAATTGTCTCAAAATACATAGTATGCCCAACGGCATAACTATTACTAACGCCCCAGGGCAAACTAGTTCACTCTGCAGGCTTCGACGACGACTCGCCAGAACCCTTGCGATTGCGGATGAAGGGAGTGTACGGGATTGACGGATACGTCGTCAGCTCACCCGCCATCGCCGCACGAAAGGGCTGCTCGACGTTTAAGTCCCGGTGCTGTGGCTCGGGGTCGTTGGGCGCGACGACCATCTCCTGGTAAGGAAAGAGGTAGCCCATCGCCCAGACGCGCTCGGAGTACACCGCGGCGCGACCCGTCAACTTGAGCACCTCTGAGATCTCCACCGCGCCAGTCGATGACGGGTAGCCACTCGTCACGTCATCCAGATCGAAATCCTCTGGAAAGTGAGCAAGCCCAAGGCTAAGCGTCGTCGCTGCTCCGCGCCGGAACGCCGATCGCGTCATGAACTCAACGACCGACGGCGCCTTCTCTAAGTACTTCCACACCTCGACGAGGTCGCTCGGAATTACTTCCGTGGGCGATATCTCCTAGAGGTAGGCTCGGATGCATGTCGCCGACAACGTCACCGAGTCGACGACCGTGGCCACACATTGCCGCGCGTCGAACGAGCTCGCCTCTTCCGCGCTATCAAGGATGCGACCTGCGAATAGAAGATAACAGTGAGTACGTCGGATATCACAAAAGGCACATGCAATAGGCAGGGGCAGACACACTCACCAATCAAGGGACGGGAGAGATCCATGATGAAGCTCTGAAGAGAAGTGTAATCATCCTGAAGCCCAGCAACATGGGCGTCAGAAACCTTACGTTCTTCCGTGGCGGCCGTAACGGCGGCCTTGGCTCGACCATCCGCCGAACTCGCTTCTTCTCTCGCCTCCCTCAGCTCGCGCTCGAGGTCGACGATCCGCTTCTCAGTCGAGCTCAATGCCGATTGAGCCGCTGCCAACTCACCCACTGGGACAAGTCCCTGGCGAGCCTCCTCTGCCTTCGCGGCAACTGCCTGAAGCCCCTTATTCGCCTCTTGGACGGTGGCCAGTTCCTTCTCCGCGCGGTGTTTCGCTGCCAATCGGTCAGCTGACTCACGTTGCAGACCCTGCACACAATTCAAACAGTTAACCAAAGTGAAATCCTAAGTGCCCACCCGCTGAAATTCAGCGAGTGCGCACTCGGGGACTGTAAATCAAAGAAATACTAAGTGCCCACCCGCTGAAATTCAGCGAGTGCGCACTCGGGGACTGGCAATCAAAATATCCTAAGTGCCCACCCGCTGAAATTCAGCGAGTGCACACTCGGGGACTGGACGCGAAAATAACAACAAGACACTAAAAGAATCAGACCGCTGCAACACACCGGCCTGATCCTCGGGGACTGGACATACCTGGATGGCTGCGCCAAGCATGCCATGAAGTTCTATTGCATCCACGGACGCGAGGAGAGCCGGCGTGTGCCCACGACGCTGCTCGACCTCCGTGTCGGCGACCCCAGGCGCACGGCTCGACGGCGAGGTCTCACTCGCTGTAGCCGCTCTAGCCATGAATCGCGGGAACGTTGCGATAGAGGCACCGGCACCAAAGGAGGCCGGCTCGGCCACCCCGGGCGAGGGAGCACCCTCCTTCGTGGGTACGGCCGCCTCCGTTGCGGGTTCATTCGGCGCGACCGCCGTGTCATCAGAGATCGTGACGACATCGTCGCCCTTGGCCTTCTTAGAGCCATCCGCAGGGACGACGACTTCGTCCGCCTTCCTCTTCCGGGAGGGATCCTCTTCGCTGACGACGGGTGGCACCTTAGCCACGGTCGGATGGCCTATTTTGTTCGCTCTGGTCCTACAAATTGATTGCATGAGCAAGATAATTCAAGTACAATGAAAGACGAAAGAAGGTGAGCAAACTCACTTAGCGACTGGAATGAAGCGTAGCCCCGTGCGGATGCCGGTCGGCTTCTCCAGTTCGGGGCCCAGTCGGCGACTGAGGCCCATTTGACGTCGTGTGCCCAAGGAACAGATGGTTTCTTCGTCGTCGAGGCTGTGATGGGAGCCTCTGAGACATCTAAAGCGGGAGCTTCCTTGCAAGGTGAAGCCGCCGCGACCGGAGCGGCCCCTAGTCCAGAGACTGGGGCGAATGGCGGAGGTATCGAAGCCAGTGGCACCTCGCTCAGGACAGCGGCCGTGTCCAGCGCGGTTAACACCGGCGGTGCCTCACCCTTGGCCGGGCTAGGGGCATCGGAGCTGCTCGCCGAGTGCGGCAGTGAGGCCGGCCTCACCGGCTTCGTCTTCTTCTTCGGAGGGGCCTTCGCCTCCTTCTCCTTCTTCTTCTTCTTCGACGGAGTGGCCTGGAGGCGCGAGGTGGTCTTCAGAGGTTTGTCATCATCATCATCATCATCATGATGCTCGAGGCTTTTACTCGCCTCAAGCTCACGCTGACGCTGCCCGCGGGTCTTGCGGACCAGCGGGGCGACCTCCTCCTCTGATTCATCGTCGCCGTTGCTCTCGTCGCTCTCAGTGTCGCCCTTGGCGGGAGGCGACTCGCCCATGTCCTGGACGGTCGAGCTCGAGTTCTCGTCATTTGAAGGCGGGAGCCATCCTTCCACCACTTGGAATAGCTGCAATGAGCACAAGATGAAATTAGAATGACCGCGATTGCACAGACTGCGACTGCGAATGATGCGGGGTGACTCACCATTGGGGCTGGATGCTTCGCGGTGTAGGGGGCGACCCCGGCCTTTGCGTCCAGGTACACCGCCTGGGTGATCTTCTTCAGCGCCGGGGTGTAGTCCTCGAGCTTCCACTCGGCGAGGTAGGACTTCGTCGAGTCCCCCCGACCCGTATATTGGTACATGTAGTGGTCACGCTGGGCCAGAGGGACGAGCCGCCGCCCGAGCCAGCAGTTGTATAAGTTAATCGTCTGGAGGCCCTTCTTCTTCAGACCGCGGATGGTTTGAAGCATTTCGTCCACGACCATCCGCTGGTTGGTGGGAAGCTTGCCGACTTGGAGTCGGCACGGTTCGGGTTGGTCGGCGGAGTATCGTGGGATCGCCGCCTCGCCCTCCGGAGTCGCCTCGGTAACGTAGAACCAAGAATTCTTCCATTGGCTCACAGCCTTGGCGGGTAGCATCAGATCAAAGAAGGAGGCCTTCGATTTAAGCTGGAACGTCAGGCCGCCCGCAGCAAGCATTGGGCCGCCCGCTTCCTCGCGACTGATCCGTCCGTGGAACAGATCTTGCCACAGAGGGAAGTAGGGCCGGCAGCCCAGGTAGCACTCGTAGAACGCCACGAAGATGGTGAGCTGCTCGATGCTGTGCGGACCCAGGTCCGACGGTTGGATCCCGTAGTAGGCGCAGAAGCACCGAAAGAACATGGACGTAGGGAATCCCAGCCCCCGTTCCAGGTGGCTGGTGAAGCAGATGAATTATATCCCTCGCGCGGGTTCGGGTTCACCTCTCCGGCCGTAGGGATGCGCCACCTGCCGGCGCGCAAGATCCCGGCCTCCTCGAAGGACGCCAGTTGCGCTCTCGTACATTTAGATCTGCCCCAAGGCTCGATGGAGGGGACCATTGGCGGAAGGGTTCGTGGAGGTCGGAAGATTTCGGGTCGGCTGGATCACGATGCGGAGGAAGTCGAAAGTGTGCACAATCGGAGGAAATGACGAGGAGATGGTTCTCCGATTGCCTGCCATTCCCCTTATATATAGCGGTTGTTAACCGCCAAATCAGGGAGCCGTTACTACGCGGTGATTACGCCGAAAGTTACCATTGGATTACCCCAACGGCTAGTTTGACCGCGTTTAACGGTCCAACTTCAGCCACTCGGCTCGCCGACCCGATCACTGTGACAGTGACTAAGCATTTCACCGACTCGACTCGCCCAAGCTGCAATCAGAATGACTAGTTTTTTCCTTTATTCAGGAGCCCACCGACGATTCGACTGGATGCCTGCTTTGAAGCCGTATACTCCGACTGCCAGCAACCACCTGCGCCCAATCAACGACGGCGTCGGGGACTACTAATGGGGATATGCCAACCGGGGTATACCCAGCAGGACGTTTCCGACTGGCCCAGGAACTGGCGAGTGGGCCTGCAAGACGGCGACTGGATCAAGGCCCGGTGTGGTTCCAAGCGACTGGTAGCTGAAGGCCCAGGCGAGTAGATAGGCCCAGTCGAGTTAGGTTAAACGATTACCGAAGCCTTAACTGATTCGGTTGAGATATGTAAACCCTAGGGGAGGTGAGTCTATATAAACCTCCCTACAGGGCGTGTAGGGAGACGTTCCATCATACACCCAAGCGACTCGCCGCCTAGCCGCCGAGCTCGTCCATTGTACCACCATCATAATACAATCTAGCAGGAGTAGGTCTTTACCCTCCGGGGGGCCGAACCTGGGTAAAACCCTGTGTCTCCGCCCTCATCTCGCACCGCAGATGGCTGGCCGCCCTTGCCCCTCGTTCTACTACTCGCTGCCGATTGCAGCATCTGCCGTGACCATTCCCACGACAAAAATAATAACGTTAAACCTTATTAAATTGTGACACCACTTTAAATCATATTCTCAAATATTAAAATATGTGGTGATGACATGTGTCAACATGATCCCATATTTTAGTTGGAGAATATTAAATCTTAAGTAGTTTTCAATGAGTAGAAATTACTTTTCCAAAATAAAATAAATAATACTAAGCCATTAATCCTTGTGATGATGCTAGATCATCTAGTGTGAACCTTTGTGTGCAAAATAGAAGTAGTATTGTTTGGTGATTGTGCACTTCGTATTTATTTATAGACGTTAGTACCTACCAAGCATACGAGGATGAAGGGGACTACTATGAAGAAGAAGCAGAGGAGAACTTCAACCACTGCACTACTCAAGGCAAGCCATCCTAGCAAGCTAACACTTGCATGATACTATGGAAACTAGAGGCCTTAGGCATATTAGGTTATACCACTTGATTATACCAAATCCTAGTTTTACTTGCAAGCTTTATTCTTTTATTTCTTTATCAAAGTTCTTTATTACTTCTAGTTAGTGTTTTGTGAGTTTTTGAAAGATATTTAAAGGTAGAATAAAGAGCATAAAACTTGGCCTAAGTTAGTTAGAACTAGATGTTGTACTGAGGCATGAGATTAGATTTGGATAGTCACACTTGATTAGCACCCCTCATTAGTGATTACCCCCAATTTTAGTGTCTAGTGATAATCATAAAAGTTGATCACTTTAGATGGGAATACTTGGTGAAAATGATTATGAAAACCTTAGAACAATGAGTCATTCTAATGAAATGTTTTGACATGTGTTATGAGAACCAGATGATTTGATGATGAAAATGTTGAGGCATGAGCCCTTTTATAATACTGATGGTTGGGTTCGGATGCGATACCATTCCAATTTTTCCGTACAACCACAATACCCGAATTTGGGTAGGGCTTGAATGGAAGTTTATATATCTAAGTATGGGTTCCCTTGCGGAAGAGGTTTGAGCTGAGGCTACCTCGTGATGATTGTCGACCTGTGCAGTTCCCAAGATGACAGATGGTCATGGTCGGGAGGCCAAACTCATAGGGGAGGTGCCTATACTAGGGTGTGTAATTGAAAGGTTAGGATTGATTATCCGCATACTGAGTATGGTGATTCAGGATTGTTCCTGACGGATGTATCGAATGTTGTGGTGAAAGTGTACCACCTCTGCAGAGTGTCAAACTATTCAAATAGCCGTGTCCATGGTTATGGACAGTTGGAGTGGCTATACTGTTCCATCGTCAGATGTTTTTAAAATGACTTGTGAAATGAATTATGACTTGACTTGACTACAACAGGGTTGTGAACATGAAAACTAAGTTCCCACTTAAGTGTTGTAAAACATTAAGTTAGTTTTCTTTAATTCTAAACTCAGTTAGAGATAAACCTGCCTTTTTGCAAATAAACCTAGATCTTAGGATTCCTACACGAACTACTTACTTGTTAGTGATAGTTTGCGAGTACTTAAAGAGTACTCATGGCTTTCTCCCTGGCTATTCCTATGGCCAGACTATGAGAAGGACTACCAGGATGATGGAAAGTAGGAAGTCTATGACAACTAGGATCATCTCCCATCGTCAGCATTGCATGTGACCCTAAAGATGGAGCTTCGACCATGCGACCGTTATTATTTATTTCCACTGCATTGATTGTATTAAGACTGGATCATGAGATCCTTTATTTGTAAGACCTTTATTATGGTTTATAATGGATGATGAACTATGGTACCAATCTGTTATGTCTTGCAAAAATGGTAATCCTGGGGTTGCAATGTATGGCATAAAAGGCATCTGGGATTAAAAATCCGGGTGTTGACAAGTTGGTATCAGATCCATCCTGACCATAGGAGACCCTAGTTAGAATGGACGCTTAAATAAAAAAAACTTAGTTTCAAAACAAAAGAAGTGAGTATTTGTGAAAACCTATTCTCATTCTTATCACTTAGATTCTTTCATGAAAATTCATGTCCCTCGAAAATTCTTGCAAACTTACATAAAATTTGACACACTTGATCAATCTACTAACTTACTCATCCTACATTCTTATAGATGGAAGTCAAATATAGCAAGTTATACCAGTGGGGAAATGGAGGACAACTCATCCTTGAGCGTGATTTGGATCAACTCTCGGAACTTCTTGAGCACCCGCACCCCAAGTTCTTCGGAGCACAGCTCAATGATCAGCAAGGAGGAGAATTACAATGGCTGATAGTTGCAAACCTCAGAGGCAAGATGGAGGCACCCACATCAGAAGGGATCCAATTCACCTTAAGAGAGAACAACTGGCTAGAAGGACTCACCAGGGCTATGCAGGAAGCTCTTGCCCATATGTGTGGGCAAAGCATCAATCAGATCAAGGGTACTCGCTTTGAGTACTATGCAAGGCGTGATGGCATGGTACAACCATTGGAGGTGCCACAACACCCGGAGCTGAAGCATCACGTGGATCATCTCAGCTTCATGATGTATGACAGGCATAAGGAGTTGGACAATGCCCACGCATACGCCAACCACAACTATTCCATTGTAGTCAAGAAGGACCAGAACCTCGCCATCCTTGCGAAGGAGCGCAAGTCATTTTGCCGTCTGCGTGACAAGAAGGATTGCATCATTGCTCGCCTTCGTCACAAAGTGTCAGACTTGGAGGAGACCATCCATGAGCGGTACATGCAGCTTGAGGAGAGGGATAATGCAGGGGAGGATATCCATTGTCGTGGTGTGGAACATGGCAGAGCCATCGGGGATGGCGAAGAAGGGACACACAGATGCATTCGGTGGCTCACGCAACGGGTTGGGCACGGTGCACTGCAAACACAGGGACGTACCCATGTTCGGGACCCTCTTGGCGAGGTAACACCCCTACTCCTGCAAGATGAACTATGTATGGGAGCTTGATGCTCAGTACAGATGCTCCTTGAGCTGTTTCCTTAGCAACTATCGGTGGCTAGAGGAAGACGGGAACTGGATGCTAACAATTCTCTCCTTCTATTGTTGCCTACCTAGAACCCTGGCTCTGCCCTCCCTTATATACTGGTCTGGGGGGCAGATTACAGATCTGGTCCTAGGGTTTACTGTTTGTATATGGGTTTATAGGGCAGGGCCGGCTGCAGGGCCCAGCCGATGGGCCAGGACCCAGTCCGCCCTTCTTTTAGCGTCATCCTTCTCTTTAGTGGTCACGCGGGCTTCCTTTGGGGCGTCACCCCTGCTTTAACGGTCACCTGGACTGCTTTCACCAGTCCAGCCGACCGTCTCGCTTTATCTTCATCGGCTAGCGCTGGTCATGACGACATGCTAGCTTCCTTGATGACGAGGGAGAGCCAGAGGCGTACCCCGCACGGAGCGTCAGTCTTTCCGTGCTCTCCATCGAATCCGAGGTGAGCCGGGTGGGAGCGGACACCCGGCCGGTTCTTCTGGCCACCAGCTAGACGGGCCAGCCAGGAAGGTTATAAGCCTAGCCGGGCTTGCTTGTTAGTTGGCTAGAGTTGTATTTCCTGGAGGCCAGGCGGCCTGCATCTTCTAGAGCCAGCCTACATATGCCTGTCTTTCCCCACCAGGGGGTTATTCCCCCGACACTAGTCCCCGAGCACGTATGGGCTTGGCCGGTGGGCAAGATTTTTCCTGCTCCTTCCTGTCCTGAGAGGGTTGCTTTATTTTCACCGGCTTCGGTTTTTGCTTTTGCTTTCCGGCTGGAATTAACCGGCTGCGGAATCGATGGCCGTCCACTGGGTGCAAATAGCGAAGGCAGGTACCGGCTGGCGGAGCTGAAGATGAAACGTTTGGCTAGATGACGTCGTTGATGTCGTCACCCACGACTGTGGCTCTGGCGCACGTCGCGTTAGTTTTGCTTCCGCGTCGCTGCGTCAGTTTTTGGCAACTGCGCACACAAACTTGCCGCAGCGTTTCCTCGGGGCAAGTGCGCATGCCCCGTCTCCTACTAATGCCCGGGGATCTTGTATGGAGGTTACGACGGTGCAGAGGATCTGGAGCCGAAGCGTCGTGCGGCTGTGGTTTCCGTGACGCCACGCGTCGCGCAGAAGCCGAAGGGGCGACGATGCCGCTTGCGGGGATAAATAGAGCTCTGAGGGGGATCGGTTCCCACACTTGTCCATCCTCCGGCTCATCTTCCCCTCGTGCCCCAGCGTTCCTTGTTCTTGCGCGCCCTCTCCTTGTCGTCGCCAGCCACTTTGTTTCCGCCCACCACGGCCTCCTCCTCTTTCGAGATGCTGCCGGAGCAGCGCGGCGGCTGGTGCGGGTCCTTCGTGACTGACGAGCTCATAAACAAGTATCGGCGGGGGAGGTTTCTTCCTTCGTTGGTGCTTGTGAAGCACCAGCTTGCGCCGGAGGGGGAGCGGGTGCCGAACCCTCGGTCGGGGGAGCGCATTGTCTTCCTCGCGCACTCCGCGCGCGGCTTCGGCCTCCCCGTCAGCCTGTTCCTCCTCCAGCTCTTTCTCTTCTTCGACCTTCAGCTTCATCACTTGGGCGCCAACGCCATGGCGCAGCTATCGCACCATGCGACCTGCTGCGAGTCATACCTTGGGGTGTGGCCTGAGGTGGCGAACTTTCTCAAGTTCTTTCACTTCAAGGCCCAGAACATCACCAAGGGTGGCTTGCTGACGCGGACGGGCTGCTGCGCCATCTACCCGCGTTCCTCCTCGCCGATGCCGCGGTTTGAGCTTCCTGACACCATCAAGCTATGGCAGCGCTCATATTTCTATGTGAGCAATGCCATGGAGATTGACTAGATATGTCTTCCTCATTTTGCCGACGTGCCCTCGACGCAGAAGGCCTGGACGACGAAGGGCATGGGCACGGTGGCGGACCTCGATCGGATGGCCTCGCAGCTGGAGACGATGGTGGAGACGGAGAGGCTCACCGCCCGGGACATCACCTTGTCGTGGATGGTTCGTTGCGTTCTTTCGCTGCAGAAGCGGTCGCACAAGATGTTCCACCTTTTGACCGCCAACGATCCGACGAGGACGTCATGGAAGGATGTGCCCTACCAGGACCTGCGGAACTGGATCTCCATGATCTCCAAGTTCCGCATCGAGGCCAACTGGGTGTACTCCTGCCCCTCGTACCATCGCGGCCGCCTGCCGCCTCAGGTAAGTTTTTGTCTGGTTGTTTTGCTTCTCGCTTCCTGTTTTTGCTATCTTTCCTTGGGTACCTTATGCCCCCCTTTTTGATTAGTTGTTCACGGCGCAGCTGGCTGAGGATGGCGTGGGTGACTTCCCGCTTCCGTCCTTCTTGGAGGACAGGAAACCGAAGAAGTACCCCCAGACGAAGCCCGAAGGGTTTCCCGTCCGGGCGGACGACGGCCCCTCGGATCCTCATGGTAGGTTGCTGACCGTAGCTCTTTCTTTCTCGTTTGTTTTTGAGGGTGTGGTTTTACTCTTTGCCTGTGCTGCAGTCGATGTCACGGACGAGGAGGGTGGCCAAGAGAAACCCGCGGCGAGAGCCCGAGGAAAGAGGGCGGCACCTGTTGCCGCTCCCTCTCCAGTTGAGACGAAAAAGATGCGCCGAGGGCGTCAGGTTGTTGCTCCACCGTTCGTCGCTGGGTTAGTATCTCTCTTTCCCTTGCTTGTCGCTCTGCGGTTTTGTTGGTTTCTCGCTTGACTCTTCGGTTCGTGCAGCGAGGCCATGGTGCTTGGCAATGGTGGTGCCGCTGTCATGGCTCCTCTGCCTCCTCCGCCGGCTGAAGAGGTGGCGAGGTCGCCGGCTGTGCCCGCTTCGGCTCTGGCTGGCCGGCCGTGGCCAGCCCGGCTGTGTCGGCCGTGCCATCTCCGCCCAGGGCGCCTGAGGGCTCTCCGACCACGGGGCTGCTGCACTAGGCCCCTGTGTCCTCGCGGTTGGGCCAGCTGTTTGCGGCTGCGCAGGACCCGAAGACCCCCCCTCCTTCGTCCCGCGGCTGGCGTGAACCCGGCTTGGAGCGATGCTCCAAGCAGCTCCGCCAGGCCCGTCATTATGGAGGTGACGGAGGGAGACGGGGCCGCGTAGGTGGCTGCGGCGGATGCCGGCCAGCCGGATGGTGGACAACCGGCTGGGAGGGAGTTGGTGGTGGCTGCTCCTTCGGGTGTGGCTGCCGATGATGACGAGGTTAACGTCACCGGCTCGAGGCCAGCTCCGGCTATGCTAACGCCGAGTGCGATCCTTGCCCAGCTCTCCGGCTCGGTGCCTGTCGCACTCAGCCAGGTTCGCCACCTGGTTGAGGGAATGGAAAAGGGTCTTGGCGAGGCCAAAAATTGTCTGTTTTGATGGAGGTAAGTCGTTGCCCTTCATACGTTTTTCGCTCTCTCATCCGGTTTGCTTCTCTGTTTCTCATTTGCTTTCTTGCTGCAGAAAGCGTTTGTGGAGTCTGTGAAGAACACTCGGGACCTTGGTCGTAAGATTGCTTCTTCAGATCTGTCTTGGCGATTGGCTCCCTTTTCCCGTTTTTTGTTGACCATCGGGTATCCTCCTACAACCATGATCCAGGACAAGAAGAGGGAGGTGGAACGCTTCAAAGCTGAGGTTGCCCGGCTGGAGGAATCGAACAAGGCACGACAAGCGCAGTTCGATCATCTTGCCGCGGCCAAGCACCAGCTTGAGGTTAGCATGGAGCAGGGCAAGAATACAGCTGACATATGGGCGGAGGCGCTGAAGAACTTTGAGATGATCTCCACCCAACAGGAGGAGACAATCCAGGTTCTTCGCTGCAGGGAGGAGGAGCTTACTCACAACCTCCAGAACATCTCGGAGATGGTTATCAGTAAGTTTTTTAGCTTCCTTCTTCCGTTGTGCCGTGACTTGCTCGATCTTGTCCGTTTATTCTGCTTTGCGCCTGGCTGCAGCTCATTATCCTGAGGCGACCGAGATGGCCATGGAGAAGCTTCCCGTGGAAGAGGTTGGTCAAGACCTGACTTCCCTCGACTTGGTCAAGGTGGTGGCGGAGGAGAGCAATGGCTTGCACGCTGTTGGCAACGATCTCTTCCACTACATCTGGCCGAAAGCGGGCAATGTGCACGACATGGCCAGCCTAGCTGTGGCGCTGTCCAAGGGCATCAACGTGTTGGACGTGCACAAAGAGTGGGATGCTCGAGGCAGAGTGGAGATGGCGTTTGCTCTGGTGAAGTCGTGGTACCTTGGTGTCGACCTGAGCGTGCTCACCCGCGGCTTCCGCCTTGGGACGACCTAAGAGGGTCTTCGCGCCAGCATTCCTGCGCTCTAGGCCTACGGGGTGAAGATTGGCACCTACGTGGACTTGGAGCATGACTTCAGCGCCCCCGGAGAGCCACGGCCATTCCACTGGGTCCCGACACCTTGGAATCATCTTGACATCGCCTCCAGCATCCATCCTCCTGCCACTGACGCCGGTGCCGCCCCTGTTGATCCAGCCCCTGCTCCTGGTCCTTCTACTTCGCTAGCTCCGGACTCTTGATCCCCGGGAGGCCAGGTGTACTTGTGAAAGTTTCTACTTGTTGTGCTACACTTCGGCTGACTTCTGTCACCGACTTTTGAATCTGCGTGGAGCCTTCATGCTACGCTTTATGGCTTGGTGCCTTATGCTTATCTTTGTTTGTGTCTCCGTCGTTTGCGGTCTTTTATGCTCGCGCCGGCTAGGGTAGCCACCCGGGTTCGAGCTCTTTTGCCGTCCTGACTTGATTTTTTGGGTGCGCGGGAGCGCGTCCACTGGGTGTAGTCCCCGAGGTTCGGGCCGGCTGGGTTAGCCAGCCGGGGCGAAGCTCTTTTGGCTACCTTGACTTGAGTTTGTGGGTGCGCGGGAGCGCGTCCACTAGGTGTAGTCCCCGAGGTTCGTGCCGGCTGGGGCAGCCAGCCGGGGTGAAGCTCTTTTGGCTACCTTGACTTGAGTTTGTGGGTGCGCGGGAGCGCGTCCACTGGGTGTAGTCCCCGAGGTTCGGGCCGGCTGGGGTAGCCAGCCGGGGCGAAGCTCTCTTGGCTACCTTGACTTTAGTTTGTGGGTGCGCGGGAGCGCGTCCACTGGATGTAGTCTTCGAGGTTCGGGCCGGCTGGGGTAGCCAGCCGGGGCGAAGCTCTCTTGGCTACCTTGACTTGAGTTTGTGGGTGCGCGGGAGCGCGTCCACTGGGTATAGTCCCCGAGGTTCGGGCCGGCTGAGGTAGCCAGAAGGGCGAAGATCTTTTGGCTACCTTGACTTGAGTTTGTGGGTGCGCGGGAGCGCGTCCACTGTGTGTAGTCCCCGAGGTTCGGGCCGACTGGGTATCCAGCCGGGGCGAAGCTCTTTTGCCACCTTGTTTCCTGCCAACTTGTGAATCGGGTCGTGCAAGACAAAGCGTTTCTTTGGGTTAGTTTTCTTGGGCAAATGCTCATGCGTTAGTTGGTAGTTATCGTAGAAGGAAAATAGATATGCGCCCCTTAGAGTTAGGCCGCTATCAACTCCCCTTTTCTCAACGAGTATTGGCCCTTCGAGCATTTTTCCTTGCCGACTGTCAGCCGGGTTGCGGTCTGCAGCCGGAACCTAAGGACTGGCTATGTTGGCATGCCTCGCGATACTTCGGTTTGCTATTGTTGGTTTAACTCTTGTAGGGCGTGACCGGTTCGCCTGGACGCCCTTGATTTCTACGCCGACATCTTCTTGCCACATGCGCTTTGAGTTTTTGCTCTTGCCGGGTCGACAGCCGACATGCGTACTAAAGCCGGAACCGAAGACGTTGCTCTAGACACCTCGTGCAATATTATGCCGTCTGTAGGAATCGTGGGGCCTAGGCCAGCCGATACAAAACTGCAGATGGTGTGCGGAATTGGGACAAAGTCCTTAGCGCTGCGCTAAGGCCCTCAATCTTGTTCACTTGTTACATAAAAAGGGAAGATACATACACTTTTCTAAGTGTAAAATGGGCGGAGCAGGCTGGCATTCCATGGGCGCTCTGTCTCCTCGTCTGAGCGATCTTCCTTGTTCTTCGTTGGCTGCTGTGCATCAATCAGATAGTATGAATTTTTGTGGAGTGCTCGGCTGACGATGAATGGTCCCTCCCATGGCGGGGACAACTTGTGCATTCCTTTGGTGCTCTGGACCAGGCGCAACACCAAGTCTCCCTCGTGGAAAGAGGTGGGACGGATCCGGCTGGCGTGGTATCGGCGCAGGTCTTCTTGGTAAATTGCCGATCTAGATAGATCCAACTCGCATGCCTCCTCGAGCAAGTCCATGCTGTCCTCCCTTGCCTCCTTGGCTTACTGCTCCGTGTAGAGCTGCTTGCGAGGTGCGTCGAACTGGATGTCTGTGGGGAGAATGGCTTCTGCCCCATAGACGAGGAAGAACAGCGTGAAGCCGGTTGAGCGATTGGGTGTGGTGCGTAGGCTCCAGAGCACTGCTGGCAGCTCCTCTATCCAGCATGCGGGTGATCTGACGAGCGGTTCGATGAGCCTCGGCTTGATTCTGGCTAACACCAAACCATTAACGCGCTCGCATTGTCCGTTGGACTGTGGGTGTGCGACCGATGCCAAATCCAGGCCGATCCCTTTTCCCCGCAGAAACAAGTGAAGACTCCTTTCGCAAAGTTGGTTCCATTATCAGTAATGATGCTGTGCGGGTAGCCAAACCGGATGATGATGTATGTGAAGAACTTGATCACCGTCGCTCCATCCAGTTTCTTGATTGGCTTCGCCTCGATCCACTCGGTGAACTTGTCCACGGCTACAAGTAGGTGCGTCATACCAGATCGAGCTGTCTTGAATGTCCCAACCATGTGCAGGACCCAGGCCGCAAACGTCCAGGTGATCGGTATTGTCTTGAGCGCGCAGACGGCATGTGCTTCAACTGGCTGAATCGCTGGCAGCCGCTGCATGTCTTGACTATTTCTTCGGCGTCCTTCAGCGCCGTCGGCCAATAGAAACCATGCCGAAGGGCCTTAGCTGCTATTGCCCTTGACGAGGCATGGTGGCCGCACTCGCCTTGGTGTATGTCCGTTAGAAGCTTGGCTCCTTCCTCCCGACTGACGCATCGCTGGTAGATGCCTCCGACGCTGCGCTTGTATAGCTCGTTGTTGATGATGGTGTAGGCGCTTGCCGTTCGTCGCACTTGTCATGCTTCCACCTCTTCTGTTGGGAGTTCACCCTTGTCCAATAAATCCATGTACGTATTTTCCCAGTCGGGGTCCTCCCGTATGGTGTGCACCGTCTGTATGATGAACTTGATCTCCTCGCGGACGACCGACTCTAGAGTGTCGGGAGGCCGGCCGGGTGGAAGGGTGTTGATGTCGACCGCGGGCTACGTCGCGGTAGTTTCTGGGTGCGGCAAGGCAGTCCCCGGGTGTGGCATAGCAGTCCCCGGGTGTGATGTAGCAGTCCCCAGGTGCGGCACGGCAGTCCCCGGGTGCGGCGCGGCAGTCCCCGGGTGCGGTGCGGCAGTCCCCGGGTGCGGCGCGGCACCGGCTGTTCCTGGATCCGCGTCGAGTACGATGGAGTCGGACTCTGGTGAGGGAGTGATGGAGGGCTTGCGCAGGTGCTCGAGGGAGACTCCGAGCGGTATGGCTTGTCTTGTTGACCCGACCTGGCCAAAGCGTCAGCGCCTTCATTGTTGGCTCTGGGTACGTGGTGAAACTCACATCCTTCAAAGCAAGCGCACAACTGTTGGACGAAGAAGCGGTAAAGGGCCATGTTCGCGTCCCTGGCGTCCCATTCGCCAGATACTTGTTGCACCACCAAGTCCGAATCTCCGAAGCACAACACCCTCTGAATGCCTATCTGCTTGGCCATTTTGAGCCCATGGATGAGCGCTTCGTACTCGGTGATGTTGTTGGAAGCTTTGAAGTGGATCTGGAGAACGTATTCTAGACGGTCGCCTTAGGGCGAGGTTATCACGATTCCAGCTCCAAGTTCTCCCCTCATTTTCGACCCTTCGAAGTGTAGCTTCCAGTAAGTTGAGTCCGACACTGGGGGTATGTATTGTGTCTCTGCCCAATTGACGATGAAATCAGCCAATGCTTGAGACTTGATTGCTGTGCGTGGCTCGTACTGGATGTTATGCACAGCGAGCTCGATGGCCCATTTCGCCATGCGGCCAGTGGCATCTTTGTTGCCGATGATCTCCGCGAGTGGGGCCAATTCTACCACCCGGATAGAATGCTCCTGGAAGTAGTGCTTGAGTTTCTTGGCGGCCATGTACATACCGTACACCAGCTTCTGGTAGTGAGGGTAGTTCAGCTTGGATAGCGAGAGCACCTCACTCAGGTAGTATACGGGGCGTTGGACCATATGATCCTTTCCTTCCTCTGGTCGCTCCACGACTAGTACCACGCTGACCATTCTATTTGTGGCAGCGATGTACATCAGCATGGGCTCCTTTGCGGCTGGCGCCGCCAGGACGGGTGGCGAGGTGAGCATGCGCTTGAGGTCACGGAAAGCTTCATCTGCCTGAGATGTCCAGACAAATTTGTCTGTCTTCTTCATCTGCTGGTACAGGGGAAGAGCCTTCTCTCCCAGCCGGCTAACGAACCGGTTGAGTGAAGAGAGGCACCCGATGAACTTCTGTATGTCGCGCAGGTTCCGTGGCAGCTCCATGCGCTCGATTGCTCCGATCTTCTCCGGGTTCGCCTCGATTCCACGCTCGGAGACGAGAAAGCCCAGGAGCTTGCCGGCTGGGATGCCAAACACGCACTTTTCTAGGTTCAGCTTGATCTGGAAACGGCGGAGGTTGTCGAACGTTTTCTTCAGATCCTCGAGGAGCGTGCGCCGTTCCTTGGTCTTGATGACGATGTCGTCGACGTAGGCATGTACATTCTTTCCAATCTACGTTTGCAGGCATTTCTGCATGTAGCGCTGATAGGTTGCGCCTGTGTTCTTCAATCCGAAGGGCATGGTGGTGTAGTAGTATGCTCCATACGGGGTTATGAGCGATGTCTTTATTTGATCAGTTACATTGAGCTTTATCTGGTGGTAGCCCGAGTAAGCGTCTAGAAAAGACAACAAATCGCACCCGACGGTGGAATCGATGACCTAATCAATTCGCGGCAGGGCGAAAGGATCTTTGGGGCAAGCCTTGTTGATACTGGTATAGTCGACGCACATGCGCCATGTATTGTTCTTCTTCAGCACCAGTACCGGGTTGGCAAGCCATTCTCGGTGGAAAACTTCCATGATGAAGCTGGCCGCGAGCATCCGTGTGATCTCCTCACCAATGGTTCTTCTTTTTTCTTCTGTGAAGCGGCGTAAAGATTGTTTGACCGGCTTCGCGTCCGGTCGAACATGAAGGGAGTGCTCGGCGAGTTCCCTCAGGACACCTGGCATGTCTTTGGGGCACCATGCGAAAATGTCCCGATTCTCACGGAAGAAATTGACGAGAGCGCTTTCCTATTTGCTATCCAGGCCGTCTTCGACCAAGACGAACTTGCTTGGGTCCTCCTAGTTCAGCAGGATCTTCCTTGTCCCCTGCGAGGGCTTGAACTGCGATTCTCCAGCCGGTTTGGGATCTCCAGCCGGCATGTCCTTCTGCAGAGCCGCCACGTTCTGCATTATGACGCGCTTCTCTTCAACGATGATCATTTCTCCAGCCAGCTTAGAGTGGTCTGAGGCGCATTCGATCGAGCGCTTGTAGCATCCATCGACGGTGATCACTCCCTTTGGGCCCGACAGCTTCCTCTTGAGGTATGCGTAGTGCGGTACTCCCATGAACTTGGTCAGAGCTAGGCGCCCTAGTATGGCGTGGTAGGCGCTAGAGATATTCACGATCTCGAACCAAATTGGCTCGCGGCGGAAGTTGTTCTCGCTGCCAAAGATGACGTCCAACCGGATCTTGCCGATTGGGGAGTGCGATGGCCCTGGTGCTGCTCCCTGGAATGAAGTGCTTGAGGGTTCCAGCTAGGACTCACTGATGCCCAACCTCTCGAGGATGCTCCGGTAAAGGAGGTTGATGTTGCTCCCTCCATCGATCAGTACCCGAGAGAAGCAGCATGAATGCTTCTTGGAGATGATGATGGGGTCCAGGACCAATGCGTAGCTGCCAGGGCTTGGTAACACGGTCGGCGGATCCTCCTTGATCTAGGTGACCGCTTGATCGGACCAGTGCAGGTACTAGGGGACGGGTGGGACGATTGCATTCACCTCCGCCTCACGTCTTCGCTTGGCGTGCTTCGTTTCCGGATCCGCCAGGAATATGTGGTAATTACCCACCTGCCACAGGTAACTATCCTCATCATCCTCGCGGCGGTTGCGCCGTTCCCTGTTATCCCGTGGGCCTCCGGCTGGCGGTGGAGGTGGTGGTGGGAGTCCACCGTCTTCGGCCATTTTCTTTGTCCAGCTGCATTGGCGCGTCGAGTGATTCGCGGGCTTGTTACCGCCGCTGTGAAACTTGCACGACCCGTCGAGCATGGACTCCATGGTGTACTTAGGCCGAGGCGGCCTGTCGTCCGGCCTCTGCCTCCGACTGCCCCCTGCAGCCATATCCTCATGCACCGCGGCTATCTGTTTGGTGCCGTACCGGCTATCTGGCTGGTCGTCTTTCCTCTTGCCGTGGCGGTTGTCGTGACCGTGCCGCTTGGGATGATGGTCGCCCGGCTGGCGTCGCTCCGCCTGCTCGTCCGTGACGATTTGTCCTTGGTCGTCCACCACGATGGGCTTCTTCATAGATGCGTCCGCGGTGGTGTACTTGTCTGCCATGGCCATGACCTGAGCCATGGTTTGCGGGTCTGCCCAGCTGAGTTTATGCTTCAGCATGGTGCCGTCTCGGCAGCCATTGGTGAAGAAGTCTATCGCCTGGTGCTCACACACCCCATCACACGAATTGTGCATGCTGGTCCACCGGGTGAGGTAGGCGCGGTCCGACTCGTCGTTGCCTTGTACACAGAGGGCGAGCTCGCGAGGCCGACCCAGCCGCTTGTATGTTCTGGTGAAGTTGCGGACGAACGCCTCTTCAAAGTCCAGCCACACGTTGATGCTATTGTCGGGGAGGCTGTTGAGCCACGTCCTTGCCGAGTCGACGAGCATGAGGGGAACGTAGCGTACGGCCATGCGGAGGTTGCCATTGGCGATTCCCACCGTGGTGGTGTAATCGACCAACCAATCCTCAGGCTTGACGGTTCCGTTGTACTTTGGCGTGTCTCTTGGGAGCGAAAATCCTTTCGGAAACGGCTCATTTCGTATGCGCGGGCCGAAACAGTTTGGGCCAGCCAGACTTTCCTCCTCCAAGGTGCGTGACTGCACGAGGAGGTCGATGCGCTCCCGCGCATCAGCTAGTTCTCGGGGACCGAGCCGGCCCTTCAAACGTGACGCAGGCGGGTCCTTGTTCGTGTCTACTTCCTCCTCCAATGCTCGCGTCTTTTTCCCCTGGGAGGCTCCGCCTACACGACTAACTCTAGAGGCAGCGGCGTCCCGGTTGTGGCGACCTCGGTTGTCAGATTCGCCACGCGGGCGGCTGTTTTGCCCAACCCCTCCTAGAGAAGAGGCTTGTTGATGCTTGCTTCCTCCATGCGCCGTCTGGTCTGCGCCTTTGCGGACGACGATGTCGCGGGAGTTGCCCACCTGGCTAGGGACGCCCTCGGCCTGCTGCTTGTTAGCAGTGGCCACGAGGAGCTACACACGCTCCTACTGGTGACGAAGTTCCTCGCCCTCTAGGTGCTTTAGCTCCGCGGCCGCTGCCGTGGCTGCCCTCATGTTCTTGGCGGGAGTGTTGTAGACGGGCCGCACCACACCTGCATGTGAGTCGGCGGCGCGGTCTAGTTCCGATGCCAGGTCGCGCCCTCGGTGCTGGATCTTCCTGACGAAGCCATGAGCTGCGTTGTACTCATGCACGGTGGCGTTCAGCCGACGCTGGTTAGCCGCGACCTTGGTGGATTCCTCCAGGAGTTCATGGCATGTAGCTTCGAGTGTTGCCGCCGCAGCCGTTGGATCCGTCTAGACGACCACCGGAGAGCGCAGGTTCTAGATGGAGGCGGTGAGCGGGTCTTGCTCTTGCTCGAGCGTGGAGTTTTCTCCTCTGATGGGGATATGCCTACCGGGGTATACCCAGTAGGATGTTTCCTACTGGCCTAAGCCATCAGCGAGTGGGCCTGCAGGACGGCGACTGGATCAAGACTTGGCGTGGACTCAGGCAACTGGAAGCTAGAAGCCCAGAAGCGTAGCTAGGCCTAGTCGGACTAGGTCATAGAATCTCTGAATCCTTAACTAATTCGGTTGTGATCTATAAACCCTAGCGAGGTGAGCCTATATAAACCTCCCTAGGGTACGCATAAGCGATACATTCCATCATACACCCAAGCGACTCGCCGCCTAGCCGTCGAGCTTGCCCCATTGTACTCTCACCATAATATAATCTAGCAGGAGTAGGTCTTTACCCTCCGGGGGGCCGAACATGGGTAAACCCTTGTGTCTCAGCCCTCATCTCGCACCGCAGATGGCTGGCCGCCCTTGCCCCATGTTCTAATACTCTCTGCCGATTGCAGCATCTGCCGTGGTCATTCCCACGACAGTGGCGCCCACCGTGGGGCCTGGCCGGTCAGGCCGGTGTTCTGCGGCGAGATCCAATCTGCCCATCAACGAGTCAATCGCCACCGGCAGCATGATCGCGATCGGCGAGATGCTCCAAATCTTGCCGAGCAGCTACGTCCCGGTGGCGTGACCCGTCACACATAGCGTGATCCTGCCGGTTGACATGATCAACCTCTTCGTCGGCCTCACCGACGTCATCATCTCGGAGGACTCAGATCACATCCGCGAGTCGCCGCCACGCGACCGGATCTCTGAGAGCCAGGTCCGCACGATTCACCGCCTCGCCTTTGAGTACGACTCGGCCCATAGCAATGTGGCCGAAACCACCGCGGCCGCGGACGACGCGACCCTCAACGACGACGCCGATTTGGTGACCCCAGCGTCACTCGCCGGATCCATCATCGCCGCATCACCCGCAGGTTCCATCACCCAGGTCTCCAACGTCGGAGACTTCGAGGATCCCTCTATCCTCGGGATCTTTGACTTCGACTCCGGGCCGGAGAACTCCGCCGACCTCCATGATGGAACTGGTCTCCATGCCGCGACCTACATGGCGACTAGCGCCGACCCGCCGGAAGACCCCTTCTCCACGCCGATCCCACCAAACGCGACGGCAACGGAGGTCGAGGAACTCCGCCTGAAGCTGGAGGAGGCAGTCCGCAAGGAACAAGACAAGCACGAAAAAATTCGCCTCGAGCAGGTGACAGCGCAGGAGCTGTCGCGCTACCACCAACTCCGAATCAGGTCACGCCTGAATCCTACCGTTCAGGGGCGCGCCCTAAATTTCGACGACGAAAAAGACCTGGCCCGCGCGGCCGAGCGCGCGATCTGCGAGAACGTGCCGCTAGGAGGAAGCACTCGGCCCCCACCAGGGGCAACGGCCAATGGTGCCCCACCACCACCCAACCGCGCACCCCCCAGGGACCAGCCAAGGATCGTGGTCTCCTCACGAGAGCGATATGCGAACGGCCTCCCGCTGTTCTCCACCCCAATGGACAACCTCATCGCAGGCGAAGCAGCAGTCGACAACATCGAAGCCACCGGGGAAGGCGCCCTGCAGATCCAGTACGCCAGGGCTCTGCTCGCCAAAGCGGTCGAGCAACAAAACGCAGGCATCGACTCATAGGGTCGGATGTACTCGCGTTCATCAGGCAGTAGAGCGGCCTCGAGCGGCCGCCCCATGGCGGCGAATACTCTCAACTTCCCGCCACCTGAACCCCTGCAGCTCCAACACCGACCCGTGAACACGGCACTCTCCACGAACAACCCTCGGTCGGCGAACAACTTCGTCGCTGCCAATGGACAACCCGTCGACACCTGCACCCACATCATCAACAACCAAAGCTTGCGCGCACGTCAGCCTGAAGACCTGCGAAACACCCTCACCAACCGCCGCGACGGCGAACCAAGGGGATCGCTAAGCCGAGTGGGGCCCCCGTGCTTCGGACTGATGATTCGAGGCGAAAGATACCAGGCGAATTTCAAAGCGCCGAAGGAAATAGAAAAGTACGATCCCTCGTACGATCCATCCGTGTGGCTGTACACCTAACTCATGGCAATGGGGATCGCCGGCCACACCGACCTACTCGCCGCCCGCTACCTCCCCCTGATGATGGACGGAGCATGCATGCAGTGGATTAACACCCTCCTAGCGGATAACATCGATTCATGGGAGGAAATGCGCGACGCCTTCGTCAGGCACTTCGAGGGCTCATACACCTGTGACACCACCATCGAAGACCTGGAGCGATGCGTCCAGGGAACCTGCGAGTCGACTCGCAGTTGGGTCCAACGATGGCAAGATCTGTGGTACAACGCGGCCAGAATCCACCCGGACACCGCGATCCACTGTTTCAAGACCTCGTGCCGCTACGAGCCCTTGGTCGCCAAGCTCAAGCGAGTGTACCAAACACTCGACAACATACCATACCTCCTAGAGATCGCAAAGAAGTACGCGGAGGAGGATCCAAACCAAGAAACCGACGACGAGTCGGGAGGGTATCGCCGCACGAGTGGCCACGGCAACGGGAGGCGACCCGAGTTACGCTACAACAACACTCGCCTCACCGGCAAACGCCACAGTGATGGGCGATTCGACTTCGTCGCCAATGCCAGATACACGCAGCGCGAGCCCAAGAGCTTCCGCTGTGACGGAGGACATCGCCGCGACGGTGGCAACTAGAAGGAAAGCCGAGGTTCGATCCTGCGGCCCTTCTTAACCAACCCTGTGTGTTTCATAGCAGGGAGGAAAGCCCGCCACACACATGACCGCCGACTGCCACTCTCTCAAGGAGATCGAGAAGGCACGGCGCGCGCGGAAAGACCCCGACAACAAACCTCCAAACGGCGGAAAATTCGGCAGCATCGCCGTCTCGCTCCACACCTTCACAGGCTTCAACACGAAGCACGATAAGAAGGTCATCTCCCGTGCCGTCGCCGTCAACGCGGTGGCCCAGATAGACATCCCCCAATTCCTCAACTGGTCTGAGCAACCAATCATCTGGAGCCGCGAGGACCACTCGCCATGGATCGAGTATCCGGGCCGAGTCGCCCTAGTGGTCAAGCCCAAGGTGGGAGACTACTGGCTCCCCAAAACACCGATGGACGGCGGCAACTCCATCAACGTCCTGTACCTGGACACCTTCAGGCGACTACGGCTCCCGCAGTCGATGATCGAGACGACCTACACCACCTTCCACGGCATCGTCCCCGGTCGGAAGACGTACCCGATCGGCAAGGTGACACTGCCAGTCACCTTCGGCACACCAGCAAACTTCCGCACCGAGCGGATCGTCTTCAAGCTGGTGCCCTTCAACAGCCCCTACCACTGCGTCCTGGGGCGCCAGACGTTCGCCAAGTTCATGGAAGCACCCCACCACGCATACAACGCGATGAAGCTACCCGGGCCATGCAGCAGCATCACCATTCGTGGCGACCCCAACATGGCCGCAGAATGCGAGGCCAAAGGGGCCGAACTCGCTAACACCGTCATCGCGGCGGAGGCCAACCACGCCGAGGAGCTCGCCAAGTACGCAAGCGGGGTCAACAGCGACGACCCCACTATACTCAAGAAGCCCAATTCGGAGGGCGGCAACTCCTCCGCCTTCGAGGCAACGACGCACACCCGCACCGTCGAGCTGGTCCCAGGCGACTCCAGCCAGACGGTGACGATCGGGACGAGCATGATCCCAGCATAGGAAGGCGCGCTCATTGAGTTCCTCCGTGAGAACAGGGACATCTTCGCATGGAAACCATCCGACATGCCTGGTGTCTCAAGGGAACTCGCTGAGCACAAACTCAACACTGACCCCAAAGTGCGACCTGTCAAGCAGTCGCTGTGGCCCTTCAATGAAGAGCGCCGCCGAGCCATCGCCGAGGAGGTGCAGCGTCTACTCGCTGTAGGCTTCATCCGACCAATCAAGTACTCCAAGTGGCCGGCGAACCCGGTCCTGGTCGATAAGAAAAATGGGACCTGGAGAATGTGTATCGACTACACAAACTTAAACAGCGCCTGCCTGAAGGAGCAATTCGTCCTCCCGCGGATCGACCAGATCATCGATTCCACCGTGGGCTCGGAGGTGCTATGCTTCCTCGACGCCTACTCTGGGTACAACCAAATCAAAATGGCCATCGAGGACGAAGAGAATACGGCGTTCATCACGCCATTAAGATCCTTCTGCTACACTGCCATGACCTTCGGCCTCAAAAACACCGGGGCAACCTACCACTGGTGCATGCAGGAGTGCCTTGCGAGCCAGATTGGCCGCAATATCCACGTCTACATCGACGACGTGGTGGTGAAATCCGCTCGCCAGGGCGATCTACTCGCCGACCTGGCGGAAACATTCGCCAACCTGCGGAAGTACAAGATAAAACTAAACCTAGGAAAGTGCACCTTCGGTGTGCCAACCGGACAGCTACTGGGATATGTCGTCTCCAAGCACGGGATCAAGGTGAACCCCACCAAGATCAACACGATCGCTCGACTTGGCAGACCCGAGTGCCTGCGCGACGTCCAGAAGCTGGCCGGGCGAGTCGCGGCTCTCAGTCGCTTCATTCCCCGGTTAGGCGAAAAGGCGATGCCCCTTTACCGCCTAATGCACTCGAGGAAGACGATGCGCTCCACGCTCTCAAGGAGGTACTACTCGCAGCACCGCTACTCGCCGCCCCCTTCGACAAGGAACCCATGCTGGTCTATGTTGCGGCTTCCGAACGCGTTGTCAGCGCCATCATGGTCGTCGAACGGCCAGAGGAAGGGAAGGAGCGCCCGATGCAGCGACCCGTGTACTACATCAGCGAAGTCCTCACCGGGTCACGCCAGCGCTACCCGCAATACCAGAAATTGCTATACGTGGTCTTCAGAGCACAGCGGCGACTGCCGCACTTCTTCTAGGAGCACCCAATAACGGTCGTCTCCTCAGCACCGTTGCACGATATCATCCGCAACCGTGAGGCGACCGGGCGAGTCGCCAAATGGGCCGTCGAGATCGGCGTCCACAACATCAAGTACAAGCCGCGCAAGGCAATCAAATCGCAGGCTCTCGCAGATTTCCTCGCCGATTGGGAGGAGGCCCAGCAGCAAGAGAAGCTGCCATACCTCCACTACTGGAACCTACACTTCGAAGGCTCCAAGAACAAGAACGGCGCAGGGGCGGGGATCGTGCTAACATCTCCGAAGGGCGACAAGCTCCGCTACGTCCTCTACCTGGATTTCACCCCCTGCACCGACAACATGGCCGAGTACGAGGCGTTACTCCACGACATGCGAGCAGCCAAGAAGATGAACGTCAATCGCCTGCGCTGCTACGGAGACTCCGACCTCGTCGTCGGGCAAGTCGCCGGCACCTGCGACGCCGTCTCCCCCACCATGGCCGCATACCGCCAAGCAGTGGACCAGCTGGGTGGACACTTCACAGGCTACTCCGTCGAGTGGATCGACAGGCGGAAGAACGAGGAGGCCGACGCACTCTCTCGCATCGGCTCGGCTCAAGTCGCACCACCCGCCGACGTCTTCCTCGACACCATCACCAAACCTTCCGTCTCTCCCCCAAGGGAGATCGACATCGGAATCCCGCTGCAACCAGAAGCAGCCCTGGTCAGACTAATCGCCAGCCAAGTGACTGGACCGCGCCATACGTCGCCTACCTGGAGGGAGGAACCCTTCCCGCGGATGAAACAGAGGCCCGAATGATAGCACGCTGCTGCAAATCCTTTGTCATCATCAACGGCGAGCTCCACAAGCGCAGCGTGACCGACGTGTTCCAACGATGCGTTCAACCCGCTGAAGGACGCAAAATCCTCCAAGACATTCACTCCGGTGACTGCGGCCACCACGCCGGCGCCCGCTCTCTGGTCGCAAAGGCTATGCGACACGGCTTCTACTGGCTCACCGCACACGCAAACGCTGTCAACATTGTCCAGTGGTGCGTCAGATGCCAGAAATACGCCAACCAGACCCACATGCCGAGCTCGGCGCTCAAGACAATCCCTATCACTTGGCCGTTCGCCGTATGGGGCATGGACATGGTAGGCCCCTTCAAGAAGGCCCCCTCCGGCTTCACCCACCTCCTAGTCGCAGTCGACAAATTCACGAAATGGGTGGAGGCCAAGCCAGTCCGCAAGTGCGACGGGAAGACCGCCACCAAGTTCCTACACGAGCTCATCTATCGCTACGGGTTCCCAAACAGCATCATCACGGACAACGGCACCAACTTCTCCAAAGGAGCCATTGCCGAGTTCTGCGAGGAACACCACATTCGACTCGACCTCTCCTCAGTCGCTCACCCAGAGTCCAATGGCCAGGCGGAACGCGCCAATCAGAGCATCCTCCATGGCCTGAAGCCACGGCTACAAGTCCCAGTCGAGCGCACCGCCGGGTGCTGGGTCGAGGAGCTACCCTCCGTCATCTGGGGCATCCGCACCTTCGTCAACAGGTCGACATGATTCACCCCCTTATTCATGGTTTATGGCACCGAGGCAGTCATGCCAACCGACCTCGAGCACAACTCACCAAGGGTGGTCAACTATACAGAGGCCGCAAACGAACTCGCACGCCAAGACGGAGTTGACCAGCTCGACGAGGCACGCGACCTAGCTCGCTCCCGCACTGCCATCTACCAGCAAGGGCTCCGCCGCTACCATAGCCAGCGAGTAAGGACTCGTAGTTTCCAGGAAGGCGACCTGGTACTGCGCCTAATCCAGGACAAGAAAGGCATGCACAAGCTATCCCCCCTTGGGAGGGACCATTCGCCATCGGGCGAGTCCTGGGCAACAACGCCTACTACCTCACTGACGTCCGAGGAGACGAAAAACTCGACGTCAAGCGGCCATGGAATGTAAACCTCCTACGGAAGTTCTACTCCTAGAACTACATACATGTACTCCCCACCCGCTATGAAATAAAACAGATTGGTTACCGAAAATTGTGTCTACTCTCCGTGTATTGTGCCACTCGCACTCATAGTAACAGCGTTACGCAATTCGCAGAAGTCAACCTCTGGTAAAGCGACCGGCACGGCCAAGTAGTGCGGTACGAGGGCACCGGGAAACCCCAGGCCTCGTAACGTCCACGGAAAATGCTAACCCGGAGCCCCATTGGAGTCGCCTAGCTCGACAGGCTCCCCGATCCAAGACAACTGCATTCGCTCCTCACAGCGACCAAGTCCTCCGCATCCTTGGCGCAGCGACTCGAACGGCCAAGTACCACGCTCGGGGACTGACACCCAGCCAAATACGAGTGACTAGGGAAAAACGCCAAGTATGAGAGCGTGCCCAGGACTCGCCATGCGACTGATCCTCCGGATCAGGCAGGAGTGACACGCTTACAATAACGCGCTTAGTCCTCACCCACCTTGGGCCTGCGACTAGAACCACCAAGTACCACGTTCGGGGACTCAGCAACCCGACCTCGTTCGCGCCCGGGAAAACGGTCAAGTAAAGAGCACCCCTGGGAGTCGCCATGCGACTGGCTCCCAGAGCTATGGCGAGTCGACCTTAACTCATTAAATGTTAACAAACATATAACAACGAGGTAAACCCCATAAAAAGGGCGGACGCGCTCGGGGACTCGCTCAATCAACATCCAAAATTGCAAAACGATTGACAAAATAACACGAGTTTCCTTTATAGCAGCACAAATTGTTCCACATACAAGGAAAGTTACATAGTTATTCCGTACTAATGCCCAAGGGCACAACACTTTTACTCCGCAGGTTTTGATGCAGACGCGTCGCCGTCCCTGTGGCTGCGAATGAAGGGCACGTACAGGTTCGACAGGTACGTCGTCAGCTCGCCCACCATCGCCGCATGGAATGGCTGCTCGACCTTGAAGTCCTGATGCTTCGGTTCAGGATCATTGGGAGCGACAATCGTCTCCTGATAGGGGATGAGGTCGCCCATCGCCCAAACACGATCAGAGTACACCGCGGCCTGGTCCGTCAGCTTCAGCACCTCGGCAATCTCCACCAAGCCCGTCAATGAGGGGTAGCCGCTTGTGACATCGTCGAGGTCGAAATCCTCTGGGAAGTGGGCAAGACCAAGGCTGAGCGCCGTCGCTGCCCCGCGCCGGAAGGACGACCATGTCATGAACTCGACGAACGACGGAGCCTTTTCCAGGTAGCGCCATACCTTGGCAAGGTTGCTAGGGATCACATCCGTGGGCGATATCTCCTGAAGATATGCTCGAAGGCAAGTTGTTGACAACACGACCGAGTCAACCAGGGTGGTGTAACACCCTCAGAATCGGACCTATGCAAGTTTTAGCGAAATCCGCCAAACCCGCATAGAAACGATTCAAAGGTGCCCACCAGGCACTTTCGTGCGGGTGGAAAACGAAGTAATAACATTACACAACAGTCCTCGATGGGACCCACAGAACAAATATATATACAACGACTCCAAGAGCCAAGAATACAGATACAATATACAAAGATCCAAATCACCTTGAAAACGATAGGGCGTCCAGCTACGGACAAGATGCAAATGGGGCTAAGAGCCCTGAAGAATAACCAATGGCGTCCATAACCCTGCCCAGGCCAAGCCGGAAGGGTAACCCTGCTAACGACGTCGATCTCAAAACCTGCTTAAACAAAAGGGGTGCCGACAAAGGGCAAAGGAAAAAGAGGAGCGTCAGTACTGAGGCCAGTACACGGCGAGGCTAGAATTCGGCGGTCCTCGCCTACATAGGTATAGTGGACTGAAGCGGCAGCGGCAGCATGCACTATACACCTATAGAGACTCGATACAACTGGCGACAGTCAGAGAGGGGTAAGATAGACCTATCCGGATCCGACCTGAAGCTAACACCAAACAAACCCATCCTGGTGTTTCCCCCTCGAGACCAAACGAGGAAGTCAACCGAGGAACTCACACAGTTGGCAGTTTTACTTATTCAGTTATCGTTGCAGCAATTACTAGTCAGGTGTAGATAATCATCCTGATAAAATAAGCAGTGGGCACTTTTAGTTAATCATTCCGTTATAGTGGCAACACTTACTAGTCAGATGCAATTAGCATGAGATAACCCAAAACCCAGCAGTTGTTGATACTTTTATTCAGCCATTCCGTTGTAGTTGCAATACTTACTAGTCAGGTACAATGGTCGCAAGCGACAATCCAAACAAGCAATTGTGGGCAGTATTATTTAGCCATTCCATTATAGTGAAGCTGATTACTAGTCATTATAAAGTCAAATTTATAGCAATAAACTTTAGTTATGCTTGTCTATGGTCGAGATACTGTGCTCCAAGTCGTCCATATCCGCGGACACGGCTTTCAGAAAGTTTTACCCGGCCGGGGTGCACCAATAGCAACACACGCTCGATCAACCTCGGAAAAACCAAATCAACACCCAACGAGGCTTTCACGACTGAACAATCACAGGATTCAGAAATATTTCAGGGGGCCACCCCTTGGAGTACACCCGCAACGAAGTAAGCAAGCTCCGAGACGGACTCAAGGTTTGCGTCAGTGGCTGTAAACGACTGGGAACCCGAAAACTCGGGGTGTCGATACCGCGAAAACACTCCGCTTACCTAAACAGTACAGTGTGCTCCTCGCACAATCGTAAATACATAAGTAGCATGGCATAAGTACAGGATAGTAAATAAAACCTCAAACTAGTTTGTGGCCCCAAGAAATAAGACTGAATCAAGCTCTGGCTCAGGGGGGTCCCATATACCTCCCGGATGTGGATAGCGCGATAAATCAAGGAACAGGTACCAAGTACTCGGGGTCCTACGGGACACAATTGGGCGTTCGGAAACCAAATATTATCTATCACCCACCGATGCCTCTGCTTACTTCAATTTTAGTTGTTAAACAGGAATTAAAGTGAACGATAAGTAAATCTATGATCATCTCCAACATCAACATGCGGCAATACATCAACAACTGTGGCACTTGATGACACGCAACAGCACTTGAGCAAGCGACTACGACGCGCAAGTCCAACTATCTACCAAACAACAAGTAATAGGATGTGTCCAAGGCAATATATGGCTGCAAGGGATATCAAGGGTACGGAATCTAGAGCATCGCAACACAAATAGCAATAGATCAACAGGAGGGAACAAATACTATAAAAGTAAGATAGGTAGAAAGGGGGGAGATGCTCGCCTGAATAACATTGTCGATGGTTCATCCGAAGATCGGGTCGACACTTGCATCAACTCAACGGCCTTATCCGCGAAGAAGCAAAACACTAGAAGAAACACCGGATGCAATATTTAATACTACGGCAAAAGATCGGCATGATGCATGTATGATGTATGACATGGCAAAGATGCGATGCGATTAGGTCATATTAAGTGGAACCGGGGTCCCGACAATTAGTTAAACGGTTCAAGTTATTGAGATACCCCGCAATTTAAATGTTGAATTAACATGGCACGATAAGTTACCGGTTCGCTACACAAATTTAAATGAGGCCAATATAAGGCTAGATTTGCCCGCATATGGGCCCCATATTTAATTATTAGGTGAATCGGCATAAGGCCCCCAAACCACATGACAATATGCATGCATGAACAATTAATATGCAACAATTTATATAGTTGGCAAATTATAAAATAGGGTTCTCGGGTAAGGGTCACACATTAGGGGGTTCTCGACGATCTTGGGGTTCCGGGGTTCGGGGTCCAGTCTCAGGGTTCAGGGTTCGACGGAAACGTTCGCGGCGGAAACGGCGTCCGGGAAGTAGCACTTGTCGCACCAGGGTCTCGGTGTCCGGGGGCGCATCGGGTTCTTCCGGGTCGGTGTCGATCTTGGCGTTCTTCCGGTCCAGGTTTTTGGCGTTCGAGTGAATTGCTTGGCGTTCCCGGAGGAAGTACTTGCCGTTCCCGTGTAAGCGTCCTCGGTGACGGGGGAGATCTTGGGGTTCCAACTTGTCCATCATTGACGGACTTGGGGCTCGACACCGGGGTCAGTCTTCGGATCTGAGAACGGTCTTGCGGTCCGTGAGGGAGTACTTGTTGTTCCATGACGTCGAACTTGTGAACGGTGAGGAGATATCCGATTCCAGATGGCGATCTTGTTGACGATGAAGAACTTGTCAAAGGGTTGGCCACGTCAAAGGAGACCTTGACGAAACTTGTCGGCTTTTCTCCTTAGCTGTTCATTGACATGTTCTAAGCGAGATTGCATGGCAGCAGCAAACCACTTGACTGGAAACGAGGGTGCTCGCAGACGGCAGAGCTCGCGTGGGACCGGACGCGAGGTAGACGCCAGGACGGACGGCAGAGCGGAGGAAGGGCGCGGGCTCGCCGGCGGCAGACGGCGGCACGGAGGCGGGGGGGAGCAGAGGACGGCTCGGGCCATCGCGGTGCAGCGGCGCGGGATCGAGGCCGGGGCAGGCGCGGGGCCGGCGGTCTGGGGCGGCTCGGGTCGGAGATGGCGAGGCGGGGCTCCTGCGGCGGCGACGCGGAGGCAGGTAGCGGCGGGCGGCGCCAGGGAGGACGCGGGACGGCGGAGGAGACTAGGTCGCCGGGGCCCGAGGCGGCCGGACGTCTGCAGGAGGAGCTCGGGGCGGGCACCGCGAGGAGGAGGGCGATGGGGTGAGCGGCGGGAGCCGGCGCCGGAGGCGAGGAAGGAGGCTGGCGGGGTCGGCCAGAGGAGCCGAGCTCGGGGCCGGGGACGGCGGTTGGTGTGGCGAGCGGGGGCGCCGGCGACGGAGAAGGAGGGCGGCGGCCGGGAGCTTGCGAGGGAGGGAGCGTGCGGGCGGCGCGCAGCGGGAGAGGAGGAAGGGAGGCCGACAGCGGGCGGTGCGGCGAGGGGAGCGGCGGAGCGGATGCGGCGGTGGGCGGGGCAGGTGAGCGCCGGGGAGCGGAGGAGACGGCGGGAGCGTGGCGGCGGGGCGAGACGAACGGCGGTGAGAGGCGGCCGGCCACGGGGAGGTGAGCGGAGGGTTGGGGGAGGCGACGACATCGGGGGTTCTGGCGGTGGTGGGGCGCAGCGTCGGGAGCGGGCGGGGGAAGAACACGTGTGAGGAAGAGGAGACGCGGTAGGTGGGGGCGACCGACAGGTGGGACCCAGGCGGGGGACAGGGGTGGACCGGATCGGTGTGGTGGGCGCGTGTGTGGGCCTGGGTGTGTGGGGTGTGGTGCTGGGAAGTGGGGGTGAGAGAGAGAGGGAGGCCAAGTGGCGAGCTGGGATTGGGTAGAGGGGTGGGTGAGGGTGAGGTGTCACGAGGGGAGTGGCCGGGGTGAGGTGGAGAGGGGTTGGGGTAGGATAGGATTGGTAGCTGTAGGATTTGTCTGGTGGACCGTTTTGAAAATGGGGGTGGTCGTTCGGGTCGAATCGGCCCATTCGACTGCCCCCACTAAAAATAATTTAATATTTTATTTTCTTTAAATGGACCGTTTGCAAACCGTGGTTAATCAAAACAAAATATTCCGGAGTCCCGGTTTTGGGTTTTGAATTAAAGACGCGGCGTTTTAGAAAACAATTTGGGTTTTCCGAAAATAGTTTTATGCAAACAAATGCAAGATGATGACGATGCTCAAATGCAATGCGGCATGATGACATGAGCATGCGGTCATGACGATGCAATGCACAAAAACAACGCGATTTTCTAGTAGTGGTTTTTGCGGGATGCCACAGGTGGTCACGCACTGCCGCGCGTCATACGACTGCGCTTCTTCCACGTTATCAGTAATTCGGCCTGCAACACATCAACAAGAAGTAAGCAAAATATGGACATCATAATACAGTTAGTGCCGCCGGAAATTGGCTGAAGGAGAGTTTACCAATTAGCGGGCAGCAGAGGTCCGTGATGAAACTTTGAAGAGAAGAAAGGTCGTTATGTAGCCCACCAATGAGCGCATCAGATACTTTCCGCTCTTCAGCGGCAGAAGTAACAGCAGCTTTCGCTCGCCCCTCCGCCGAGATCGCTTCCGCCCTCGCCTCCTTGAGATCACGCTCCAGGTCAGCGACTCGCTTATCGGCCGTGCTCAAAGCGGACTGAGCCGCCATCAAGTCACCCACCGGGACAAGGCCTCGGCGGGCCTCCTTCACCTCGGCCGCAACTGCTTGAAGCCCCTTGTTCGTCTCCTGGACGGCAACGAGCTCCGTCTCCAAGCGACACTTCGCAGCAAGCCGTTTGGTCGACTCCCGCTGCAGACCCTGCTCACACACTACAGCGTCAACAACAAATAGTTCATAAGTGCTCACCCGCTAAAATTCAGCGACTAGGCACTCAGGGACTGGACAATGAAATTCCTCAGTGCCCACCCGCTGAGATTCAGCGACTAAGCACTCGGGGACTGGATGATATAAAAAAATTAAGAATCCGACCACTGAAATTCAGTGGCCCAATCCTCGGGGACTGGACATACCTGGATGGCAGCGCCTAGCATGTCGTGAAGCTCCAGCGCATCCACAGACGCAAGCACGACCAGAGTATGGCCGCGACGCTGCTCAACCTCCGCCTCGGCGACCCCAGGCATCCGGCTCGCCGGCTCTGAGGCACTCGCCGCGGACGCCTTCGCCATGAAGCGAGGGAAGGTCGCTGCAGATGCCGCTATGCCACTCGGAGTCGGCTCGGCCACATCGGGTGAGTCTGCAATCACCATATGCTATGGCCCAACACCCTCCTTGGTCTTCGAGGCCACTTCTGCTGCAGTTAGAGGATCGATTGGAGCAACCGCCGGATCATCAGAGATTGTGACGACTTCGTCGCCTTTCGTCCTCTTGACGCCTTCGGCGGGAGCAGCGACCTCGTCGGCTTTCCTCTTCTGCAAGGAATCTGCTGACACCTCGGTGGCGACTGGAGGAATCTTGGCCACAGAAGGATGGCCAATCTTTTTAACACCAGTCCTGTGAAACCGTTTTATGAATAAAACTGTCTGATTAAACCGAAAAATAAGCAGATGAGTAAAGGACAGAGCAGCACTCACTTGGCGACTGGTAGGAACCGTAGACCGGTGCGGATGCTGGCCGGCTTCTCCAGTTCGGGCCCCAATTGCCGAGTGAGGCCCGTCTCGAACACATCGTGTGCCGAAGACATTGACGGCTTCTTCGAGGATGAAGCCACGACAGGAGCCTCCGTGGTAGTTGCTGCGGGAGCCCCCCTTGGTGGCGAGGCCCCTGCGGCTGGAGCGGCCCCCAAACTAATGACTGGGGCGAATAGCAGTGGTAACGGCGCCAGCGACGCCTCGTCCCTGGGGCGGCAACGCCTGTTGCCGCGGTCGCGTGTGCCATTGTGTCCTCAGCCGAGCCGTTCGCAGATCGGGGCGGAGATATCGGCTTCGCTGGCTTTGTTTTCTTCTTCTGCGGAGATTTCTTCTTCTTCTTCGACGGCGTGGCCTCGCGATATGAGGTGTGCTCGGGAAGCTTGTCGTCGTCATCGTCGTGGGGCTCGAGGCTCTTGCTCGCTTCGAGCTCTCTCTGGTGTTGCCCGCGAGTTTTGCGAACCGTGAGGGCATCAACCTCCACGGGCTCGTCATCTTCGTCGTCGTCGTCATCGCCTCCATCGCTCTCAGCGTTACCTTTGGCGGGCGATGACTCGCTTCCGTCCTGGACGGACGAGCTCCAGTTCTCGTCATCTGCGGGTGGAAGCCACCCTTCCACCACTTGGAATAACTGCAACAAGAACAAACAATGTTAGCACAACCACGAATGCACAAGATGCGACTGCGAGTGTTAACGGAATGGCCTCTTACCGTTGGAGCTGGGCGCCTTGCAGTATAAGGGGCAACCCCGGCCTTTGTGTCGAGGTACACGGCCTGGGTAATCGTCTTCAGGGCCTATGTATAATCGTTGAGTCTCCACTCAACGAGGCAGGACTTTGTCGGGTTGTCCTTACCCGTATACTCATACATGTAGTGGTCGCGGCTGGCCAGGGGCACGAGCCGCCGCCCGAGCCAGCAGATGTAGAGGTTGATTGTCTGGAGGCCTTTCTTCTTCAGGCCGCGGATGGTTTGTAATATTTCGTCAACAACCATCCACTGATCTAGCGGGAGTTTGACGACCTGGAGCCGACGCGGCTCGGGCCGGTCGGCGGAGTACCTTGGAATCGCCACTTCATCGCCTGGAGTCGACTCGGTGACGTAGAACCAGTACTTCTTCCATTCGTTCGCCACCTTGGCGGCAGCATCAGATCGAAGAACGATGCCTTCGACTTCAGTTGGAACGTCAGTCCGCCCCCGGCTAGCATCGGGCCGCCTGTCTCTTTGCGGCTGACTCTCCCATGGAACAGGTATTGCCAAAGGGGAAAGTATGGCTTGCAGCCCAGATAGCACTCGCAGAATGCCACGAAAATAACGACCTGGTCGATACTATGCGGACCCAGATCCGATGGTTGGATTCCATAGTAGGCATAGAAACGCCAGAAAAAGAGGGAAGTTGGGAAGCCCAGCCCCTGCTCTAGGTGGCTAGTGAAGCAGATGAACTCCCCCTCGCGCGGATCCGGAATCGCTTCTCCGGCCGAAGGGATGCGCCATCTACCCGCGCGGAGGATCCCTGCCTCCTCGAAAGATGCTAGCAGCGCTTTAGTGCATTTGGATCTGCCACATGGCTCGGTGGAGAGGGCCATAGGTTGGAAGTTCGTGGAGGTTGGGGCTCTCTGGATTGTTCTGATCGCTGCGCGGAATGGGGAAACAGAGATATGCGAGATCGGAGGAAGTGGAAGAAGCGTTTTCCCGTTCGCCTTTCGCCCTCCTTATATAGCGGTTTCCACCCGCCATTTTCGGGAGCCGTTACTGCGCGGTAATTACGCTGATATTACCGTTGGGTTACCCAACGGCTAGTTTGACCACAATTGACAGTCCAACTTCATCTACTCGATTCGTTGCTTCCAGCGACTCGACGATTCTCCGACCCGATCACTATAACAGTGACTGAGCGCTCGCCGACCCATTCGCCGAGCTGCGACGCGATTGGTTGCCGTTAGTGCGACTAAAAATGACTAGTTCTTTCCTTTGTTCAGGAGTCCGCCGTCAATTCGACTAGGTGTCCGCATTGGACCCGCATACTCCGACTGCCAGCAAACACCTGCGACAAATCAACGACGGCCTCGGGGACTACTGATGGGGATATGCCTACCGGGGTATACCCAGCAGGACGTTTCCTACTGGCCTAAGCTGTCAGCGAGTGGGCCTACAGGACGGCGACTGGATCAAGACTTGGCGTGGACTCAGGCGACTGGAAGCTGGAGGCCCAGAAGCATAGCTAGGCCCAGTCGGACTAGGTCATAGAATCTCCGAATCCATAACTAATTCGGTTGTGATTTGTAAACCATACCGAGGTAGGATATGCATAAGCGATACGTTCCATCATACACCCAAGCGACTCGCCGCCTAGCCGTCGAGCTCGCCCCATTGTACTCTCACAATAATACAATCTAGCAGGAGTAGTTCTTTACCCTCCGGGGGGCCAAACCTGGGTAAACCCTTGTGTCTCAGCCCTCATCTCGCACCGCAGATGGCTGGCCGCCCTTGCCCCATGTTCTACTACTCGCTGCCGATTGCAACATCTGCCGTGGTCATTCCCACGACATCGTCCTGCCCGACGTTCTTGAGGCTGCCGATGGTTTTCACGGGCGTTTACCATCATGACTTTGATGCGACCTCTCCCCGCGGCTGGGACGCGGGCGAGGGGCACGTCGAGGACGGGGGTGGCCACGCTGGGAAAACCCTCAGTGACAGTGGCAACATAGACGCGGACGTCTCCAAAATGCATGATGGAGCCGTCGGCAGGGAAGGTGTTCCCAGCAAAACATGCTGCTTTGTCGATGACACAGTCGAAGGCACCGAGTGTAAGAACAAGGCCAGAGGTCATGCGTTCGTCGGCGACGAGCGTAAGTCCCGTGCAGAAGATGATCCCATCCGAAGGGCTATGCCCCACGGTGGGCGCCAACTGTCATGGTGTGGAACACGGCAGAGCCATCGAGGATGGCGAAGAAGGGACACACGGATGCATTCGGTGGCTCACGCAACGGGTTGGGCATGGTGCACTGCAAACACAGGGACGTAACCAGGTTAGGGGCCCTCTTGGCGAGTTAACACCCCTACTCCTGCAAGATGAACTATGTATGAGAGCTTGATTCTCAGTACATATGCTCCTTGAGCTGTTTCCTTAGCAATTATCAGTGACTAGAGGAAGATGGGAACTTGATGCTAACACTTCTATCCTTCTATTGTTGCCTACCTAGAACCCTGGCTCTGCCCTCCCTTATATACTGGTCTAGGGGGCAGATTACAGATCGGGTCCTAGGTTTACTGTTTGGATATGGGTTTACAGGGCAGGGCCAGATGCAGGGCCTAGTTGGTGGGCCAGGACCCAGTCCGCCCTTCTTTTAGCGTCATCCTTCTCTTTAGTGGTCACCCAGGCTTCCTTTGGGGCGTCACCCCAGCTTTAACGGTCACCCAGACTGCTTTCGCCAGTCCAGCCGACCGTCTCGCTTTATCTTCGTCGGGTAGCCTTGGTCATGATGGCATGCCAGCTTCCTTGATGATGAGGGAGAGCCAGAGGCGTACCCCGCATGGAGCGTCAGTCCTTCCGTGCTCTCCATCGACTCCGAGGTGAGCCAGGTGGGAGCAGCCACCCGGCCGGTTCTTCTGGCCACCGGCTAGACGGGCCAGCCGGGAAGGTTATAAGCCTAGCCGGGCTTGCTTGCTAGTCGGCTAGAGTTTTCTTTCCTGGAGGCCAGGTGTCCCGCATCTTCTGGATCCGGCCTACTTATGCCTGTCTTTCCCCACCCGGGGGTTATCCCCCCGACATCCATGGAGACCCCTACTCCTACCTTGGTGATGATGATGACTACCTGGAGGACCAAGCCATGGACTTCCACACTAATGATCATGATTCCGCCTTCATTGATGATGATGAAGCCACCAATTCTGATGAGTAGTAGCACTTGAGAACTATCGTAGGTGTGAGTTGTATCCGGTCCCATTATATTGTAGTTTCATAGAATGGTTCTTAAAACCATCTGTTACCCTAGTGTGGTGTGTGTTTGTATTGGGTGCTATAAATGAATGAAAAGCAAGTTGCTAGTTGGCAAAAACTGAGTCAAACTTAAAGTTTAAAAACTTTTCAAAAACAAATCCATGAACCTTAGAAATTTCCCGCTTGTCTCATGATCTATCTCAATCTTCAGATGCCTCGCGGAGGAAGCAACTCATCTCAGGACCCAATGCTGCAAATCTTGCAAATGTTGGTTTCAGACCATGAAGCTGAAAGAGCCGAATGTCAAGCCAACTTAGCCACCCTTCAACACATAGCTTAGATGGCCAAAAACAATCAAGGCCATGGAAACCAGGACAACCGTGGATCCAAGCTCAAGAACTTTCAGAACACCAATCCACCCATTTTTAGTAAGTCTAAAGATCCATTAGATGCGGATGACTGGCTGCAGACCATGGAGAACAACTTAGAAGTCGCAGGAGTGGAGGCCAATGAGAAAGTACTGTTTGCCACCCATTATCTGGCAGGTGATGCAAGAGCTTGGTGGAATAGCATTTGCACCATGAATGGAGGTTAGATGATGAACTGGGATGAATTCAAACTCAATTTCAACCGAACCCATGTGCCACCGGGTTTAATCAAGGGGATGAGATATGAGTTCAGAGAATTGAAGCAAGGGAGTATGACAGTAGTTGAGTACCGTGACAAATTTCTGTCATTAGCTAGGTATGCACCAGATGAGATTGACACTGAAGCCAAGAAGAAGGAGATATTTTTGAATGGTCTGCATGATGAAATGCAGACGGTATTAGTCAACATTCCTTCCGCTGACATCGAAGTCTTAGTGGATTCTGCAATCTAGATGGAAGGCAAGATCAACCAAGCCAATGAGAATTGCAAGCTTCGAATGATGCATCAACCAGGAACCCACCATACCCTGAAGTATCATCCCAACCCATCTGCAGGATATGCCCCAAGAAACAGTAGACCCCCGATTAACCGTCCGAACTATCCCAACCGTGGAGGAAACCACAACAACAACCCCGACAACTCCAACAATTTCAACCATGCACCGCCCAAGTTCAACAACAACAACAACACCAACAACACCAATACGACCCCAAGGACTGGAAGAAATGTCGTGCCTGTGGTAGTAAAAGACAAGTCTCAGGTTACTTGTGTTAAATGTGGAGTCAAGGGTCACTACTCCAATGAGTGCCGCAAGAAGCTTGCAGCAACTACCAATGTGAATGCCCCAACTCAGCAGCAGCACCGTGTTCATCCTGGAAGGAGATTTGCCCCAGGAAACTCACTCAACCGCAACGGCCGTCTGTTTCACATGAATGCTGAAGAAGCCCAGGAAGCGCCAGATGTCGTGTTGGGTATGTTTTCTGTTAACTCAGTACTTGCAAGAGTGTTGTTTGATTCTGGAGCATCGCACTAGTTTGTTACAGAAGAATTTGCATGCACTATTAAGATTCAACCAACAAAACTGAAGCATGTTATGATAGTTCAAATACCTGGTTCAACCACCAAAGCTGGACAAATTTGCAAGGCCGTACCTATCAGAATCTGTGGAATAGATTTTTATGCTAATCTAATAGTACTTGGAACCAAAGGTTTGGAAGTAGTACTAGGAATGGATTGGATGTCGAAACATAAAGGATTAATCGACTGTGCCCAGAAGAAACCCAAGGCCCAGAGGAAACCACAACAACAACCCCGACAACTCCAACAATTTCAACCATGCACCGCCCAAGTTCAACAACAACAACAACACCAACAACACCAATACGACCCCAAGGACTGGAAGAAATGTCGTGCCTGTGGTAGTAAAAGACAAGTCTCAGGTTACTTGTGTTAAATGTGGAGTCAAGGGTCACTACTCCAATGAGTGCCGCAAGAAGCTTGCAGCAACTACCAATGTGAATGCCCCAACTCAGCAGCAGCACCGTGTTCATCCTGGAAGGAGATTTGCCCCAGGAAACTCACTCAACCGCAACGGCCGTCTGTTTCACATGAATGCTGAAGAAGCCCAGGAAGCGCCAGATGTCGTGTTGGGTATGTTTTCTGTTAACTCAGTACTTGCAAGAGTGTTGTTTGATTCTGGAGCATCGCACTAGTTTGTTACAGAAGAATTTGCATGCACTATTAAGATTCAACCAACAAAACTGAAGCATGTTATGATAGTTCAAATACCTGGTTCAACCACCAAAGCTGGACAAATTTGCAAGGCCGTACCTATCAGAATCCGTGGAATAGATTTTTATGCTAATCTAATAGTACTTGGAACCAAAGGTTTGGAAGTAGTACTAGGAATGGATTGGATGTCGAAACATAAAGGATTAATCGACTGTGCCCAGAAGAAACCCAAGGCCCAGAGGAAACCACAACAACAACCCCGACAACTCCAACAATTTCAACCATGCACCGCCCAAGTTCAACAACAACAACAACACCAACAACACCAATACGACCCCAAGGACTGGAAGAAATGTCGTGCCTGTGGTAGTAAAAGACAAGTCTCAGGTTACTTGTGTTAAATGTGGAGTCAAGGGTCACTACTCCAATGAGTGCCGCAAGAAGCTTGCAGCAACTACCAATGTGAATGCCCCAACTCAGCAGCAGCACCGTGTTCATCCTGGAAGGAGATTTGCCCCAGGAAAGTCACTCAACCGCAACGGCCGTCTGTTTCACATGAATGCTGAAGAAGCCCAGGAAGCGCCAGATGTCGTGTTGGGTATGTTTTCTGTTAACTCAGTACTTGCAAGAGTGTTGTTTGATTCTGGAGCATCGCACTAGTTTGTTACAGAAGAATTTGCATGCACTATTAAGATTCAACCAACAAAATTGAAGCATGTTATGATAGTTCAAATACCTGGTTCAACCACCAAAGCTGGACAAATTTGCAAGGCCGTACCTATCAGAATCCGTGGAATAGATTTTTATGCTAATCTAATAGTACTTGGAACCAAAGGTTTGGAAGTAGTACTAGGAATGGATTGGATGTCGAAACATAAAGGATTAATCGACTGTGCCATGAAAGCCATAACTATGACTAGTACTGCTGGAGTGTCAGTAGAGCATGTATCTGAAACCTTGCCCCGTCAATTCAAGTGCAACAAGAGTCTAGCCCAACCAACCATTGACCAAGTTAGAGTAGTCTGTGAATACCCCAACGTATTCCCAAATATATTGCCCAGTATGCCCCTAGATCGAGATATCGAGTTTGTCATTGAACTAACCCCTGGAACTGGACCCATAGCTCAGAGATCCGCAGCACTTTTGCAACCATTGCAGATTCTGGAATGGAAATGGGATTCAGTTGGAATGGATTTTATCACCGGTTTACCTACATCTAGTAGGGGAAATGACTCTATCTGGGTCATAGTGGTTAGACTGTCCAAAGTCGCTCATTTCTTACCAGTCAAGACCACTTACTAGAGTTCGAAGCTAGCAGAGTTGTACATTGCTAGGATAGTCAGTTTGCATGGAGTCCCCAAGAACATTGTGTCGGATCGAGATTTTGGAAGAAAGTCCAAGAAGGATTAGGAACCAGACTGGATTTCAGCACAACTTATCACCCTCAGACTGATGGACAAACAGAGCGAGTAAACCAGATACTTGAAGATATGTTGAGAGCTTATGTGTTGGAATATGGGTCAAAATGGGAAGATTGTCTGCCTTTCGCAGAATTCTGATATAACAACAGTTACCAAGCCAGTTTGCAAATGGCCCCATTTGAGTTTATGTATGGAAGAAAGTGCTGTACCCCGTTAAATTGGTCGGCAGTAGGAGAGAGTCAGATTTTCAGACCCGACATCCTACGAGAAGCTGAAGAGAAAGTTCACAAGATACGTGAGCACCTTAAGACCGCCCAATCCAGACAGAAGAGTTATGCCGACAAGAGACGTCGAGACCTAGCCTTTGATAAGTCCAATTTGCATCACCATTCTATATCATAATTTGTCTATATTCATTTATATATGTCTTATTATGAGGTGTTACTTATATCTTTTCCTCTGTTTTTGCATGTTGGATGATTCTTGGAGGATGAACTACCGGAGTCAGGATTCTGATGGAATTTCGCGAAGATCGGAAAAATACTAGAAAAATATTGGAAAATTATATTTTCCTAGAAGACAAAGGAAGCCAGAAGGGGAGGCGTAGCTGGGCCACAGGGGGCCCACACCCCCTAGGCACGGGTCTTCTGGGACGTTCCTAGGGCAGGTGTGGCCCACCTGGCTGGCCTCCGACTCCGCCCTCTCTCCTATAACTTCCTCTCGGAACCCTATTAACAAGGGAGCGACCAGAGAAGATTTCCGCCGCCTCTGCAGGGCGGAAAACATTTAGAGAGAAAGAGCTCTCCGACAGACAAATTTCTGCCGGGGAAATTCCTTCCGGGAGAGGGGAGATCGTAGCCATCAACATTGTAGCACCCCTTGGGTTTAGGGTTAAACTAACCTCAGATCATCATATAAGATAAGCTTAACTCCAAGAACGCAAGATCACAGTAAGATTCGGTAACATTACAGAACTCAGGGATTCAATAGCATAAGTATAAACTCTTAACAGAGTAAGATATTAGATTTATTACAAACCAGAGGTCATAGACCCAACATTACATCACACAGCGAAAGAAAATATGTTGTTCTACACAACAACTTAGCAAAGGGACTAAGAGGCCATAAACAAAAGCGACGTCCATCCCATAGTCCTCAGGCTGCTACCTCGGACCCCCAACTACTCGTCGATGTCAACGTAGAAGCCACCTTCAGTCGCACCTAGATCATCTTTAGAAGAGCATCAATGGTGCAAGGCTGAGTACGAGAATGTACTCCGCAAGACTTAGATAACCTAGTATCTACATGCTCTGGCTAGAAAGGGCTTTCTCTGGATTTACTTTTGCGGAAAGCAATCTCTATTTGTAAATAAGAGAGAGAAGAGGTTCGTCTAATCAGAATCTTTTAAAAGGGATAAGATAGCGACTTCTTCATCTTGTTCATCATATCTTGATAACCACCAGCTTCATCAGAACTTCCTATCTAGGATCACCCCCTAGACCCAGAGGAAGCATCCTTAAGCACACGTGGATCAACAATTTTTATAGTGGTTAATGTTATGTATGATCTCAAGTCCGGTTGCCAAGTCGTTCATAACCGTGAACACGGATTTTCAAAAAGATTTAACCCTGCAGGGGTGTACAACTTTACCCACACGTACCAACTGACATTTAATGCCAAATATTATAAGCCCTCTTCCTTAGAAGGCCGACAGAGGGTGGTTGACCACGACCTTTACCTTGCTTTCGTCGAGACCATGAGTCACGCAATAAGTATGATTATGCCATAATGGGTCAAATCCCGAAGCCGGTACTTAAAGATGTGAGGCGAGTTTGGTTCACCAGGGGCTCCATCCGACCCCAAGCAATCCGGTCCATGCTTCCCTACCTGTTATGATGCACCTCCTTCACCACCAGTTTCGAAAACATTTTCAATGAGTATGCCAAATGGAAAGCCCGAACTATGTGACTCATGGAATCTATTAGGCAAGTTAGTTAGTCGAGGGGTTGTCCAGGCCCCGTGTGGCTGTACGCTCATCTTGGTTCCAAAGAAAAGAACTCAGTTCCTAGTGGTGGCGAGTATGGGACTGCAAATACCACACCCAACGTGGCCTCCCATACAAGCCTTAGCATGTTTAGTTATCTTCTTCTTACATGTCAGCATCTCCTACCTTTCAAGATTCACCGGCATCTCCGATTCATCATTCAGTTAGATCAGACGTTGTTGCTATGCATGGCTAAGCTGTCGGTCACAGGAGCTCTAGCAATGCTCAAATGCAAGACCTAGGTATGCTAGGAGTAGTGGATCAGGAGTATAAGGCTACAAAAGGGAAACAATGCAGCAGATAGGTAACACTAGCTACTGACAAAAGACCACATTGGAATCGTGTGCATCATAGCAAGAAAGTAATATACTTTATAAACCATAGGTTCAGAATGAGAGGCTACGCTTGCCTTGTCCTTCATTAGACATATATGGATCTTCGGTGTTGTTGACTTTAGCTTCGGGTTCGGATCCTATCGCGAAGAACCAATACCGGAAAGGAAAGCGACAATCAAGACATGGCATAATGCAATGCGCAATCAATATGAATGATATGACAAGTTAAAGAGCATTGAGATGAACCCTAGAACAGGGGATCCTCGGAATCACCTGTGGGGTTCGATTGGTTTTTATAATTAAAATTGTCATGAAAATTTGTTAACAATGTATGATTATAGTGTAATTTGATAGATCTCATTTTTCTGAACATTTTGATATTTTTGTTGTATTTTTCTGACTTATAGATAATTAGCTATTGATTTTATAGTATTTAAACCTTTTCTGAAATTATTAAAACAATTTAAATTGAATTATTGTGTCAGGCTGACATCAGCACAAGCATGAGATACCTATTTACACCGATGCAGAACCTAGTCGCAGTGACTGACGTGTGGAGCCAAAGCCACATCGGCAGCCACGTAGGCAAAGTGGGACATGGGCGGTTTGACCAGTAAGACCGCGTGCTGGCATCACGATGACATCACACCGGCGGTGACCCTCCCATACGGAAATGGGGGCGGCGCTAGGGAGCAAACTAGCTAGCGAGGAAACTCGTGTTCGACTCAGCTCGGCGTGGCCTACCTAACTATGGTGGCGCCACCCAAAAATGGTAGCCGGAGCAACTGCGACGCCCCACGGTGGCGCTTGGCTGCGAGGCGAACCAGAGGGAGAGAGGAAGCGCGTGGTGGTGCTGGAGCACCGCATGCTCACCCTGAGCGCGACGATGGCGACGGTGAGGTCGAAGCAGCTTCAGGACGGCGACGATTTGACGACGACGGTGGCGGCCGAACCTTAGAGAGATGAGCTCGTCAGGGCCATTTGGGGATGCATGGCTCGATTCCTCTGTCTAGGATACGGAGAGGTTCACGACGGAGCTCCTAGGCTTCTCGGCAGGCTCGGGGTGAATGAGAACGAGCTCTAGCTCGTCGCCATGGCGACTAGGGTTCGGTGGGGAGGGGCTCTGCAGAGAGAGCGCGAGATGGAAGGGGATAAGGGTATGGGAGAGAGAGCCGAGCAGCGGCGTTATTATCCTTAGCTCCGGGGGCGGCGGCGCGGTGGCGATCATTGTAGGGCGCTGCGGATATCGACGACGGCGGTGCTGCCACCCAGCTGCTTAGCGTCGTGGTCGAAGACGACAAAGAACAGGGGTCTGAAGCGGTATGGGCCTGCTCCTGGGCCCCGGGAGGGCCAAGATGGGCTGGTGGCTGCTGCTCACGGTGCGGCAGAGAGAGAGAAGGGAGATGGGCCACGGCCCATCGGCTGCTGCTGCATTGTTTTATTTTCCAGGAACTATTTGCTTTTTCTGTTTTGTTTTCTCTTTGTATTTTCAAATCCAAAATTGTTTTGAGTCATTTCAAAAATACGAGGAGGTTTACAAATATATAGGAAATGTTGTAAGGACCCTTTTATTCAGATTAGGCTCCACACACTTTGGTAATTTTCAAATTCAAAACATTTTGAATTGCTTTGAGAGGGGAAACTAGGGTTTTTGGGTTTTGTACTTGTATTTTGATCCACACACTTGCATGCAAACATTTTATTGATTTGAACAGATGCATGCAATGCTTAAGTATTAATTACATATATTACAAACTTGGGATGTTACATCTCTACCCCCTTATAAGAATCTCGACCCGAGATTCCTAAGTTTTAGAAAAGAAGGCAGGGTACTCAGATCAAAGACGATCTTCTCGTTCCCAGGTTGCTTCGTCCTCAGAGTGATGAGACCACTGAACTTTCAGGAACTTGATGTTTTGATGACGAGTCTTGCTCTCAACTTCATCAAGGATAGATATGAACAGGATACTCACGGTAATTCAAGTCCTTCTATAGATCAAGAGTTTGGTGATCAACACCATGGACAGGGTCTTTGAAGCAACGCTTGAGTGGAGACACATGGAAGACGTCATGCACCTCAGGGAAGTTTGCAGGCAGCTCCAATTGATATGCGAGTTTACCTTGCTTGGACAGAACACGAAAAGGACCAACATAGCGAGGAGCTAGTTTGCCTTTGATGCCGAAACAATGGACACCCTTTAAAGGAGTGACCCGAAGATAAGCTTGATCACCAACTTCATATTCAACATGTTGATGGTGACGATCATGATATCTTTTCTGGCGATACTGAGCAGTTTTCAAACGATCTCGGATGATACGAACTTGATCTTCTGCTTCCTGGATCATATCCGGTCCAAAGAACTTTCTTTCGCCGGTTTCTGACCAGTTCAAAGGAGTACGACAGGTTCTTCCATATAAGAATTGGAAAGGTGCCATTTCTATACTTGACTGATAACTGTTTTTATAGGAGAATTCAGCGAAAGGAAGACATTTCTCCCAGTCCTTGCCAAAAGATATGACAGATGCTCTTAGCATGTCTTCAAGGATTTGATTCACTCTCTCGGTCTGGCCACCGGTACTAGGATGATAAGCTATACTGAAGGAGAGACGAGTTCCCATAGCAGTTTGGAAGGTTGTCCAGAACCTTGAGGTGAACAAGCTCCCTCGGTCAGAGACAATTTTCTTCGGAATCCAATGAAGAACAACTATTCGAGAGATATATAGATCTGCTAATTGAATAGCATTTATACTCTCGCGAATAGGTAGAAAGTGAGCAACATTGGACAAATAGTCAACTATTACCCAGATGGCATCATTTCCTTTTTGAGTCTTAGGAAGACCAGTGATGAAATCCATACCAACTTCATCCCATTTCCACTTAGGTATTTTATGTGGTTGCAGGAGACCAGCGGGTCTTTGGTGCTCAGCTTTGATGCGTCGCCAAACGTCACATTCAGCAACAAAACGAGCGATATCCTTCTTCATACCAGTCCACCAAAATCTTTGACGAATATCCCGATACATCTTGGTACCTCCAGGGTGGATAGAAAGAGGTGATTCACGAGCCTCTTGGAGAATTAAATCCCTCAATTTTGTTCTCTTCGGCACTACCAGACGGTTACCAAAGTAAATAGTACCTTGATTATCAACATAGAAACACTTAGCAACTCTGCTAGCAATGTTCCCTTTGATCTCAGCAATTACAGAATCATATTTCTGAGCAAGCTTGATTTCATCCTCTATAGAAGACTTCACTTCAAGAGTAGAAAGGAATCCACGAGGAACTACTTCAAGATTCAATCGAGCAAATTCCTCATGAAGAGAAGGTTGTTCTTGTTTGATCATCAGGGTGTTGCAATAAGATTTACAGCTCAGCGCATCAGCAACGACATTGGCTTTGCCAGGTTGATAGTTGACACCCAAATCATAGTCCTTGATGAGTTCCAACCATCTTCTTTGCCTAAGATTCAGATCAGGTTGTGTGAAAAGATACTTCAGACTCTGATGATCCGATTATAACTCACAACGACTACCGAGAAGGTAATGTCGCCATTTCTTAAGAGCATGAACAACAGCTACAAGCTCAAGATCATGAGTTGGGTAGTTGTTCTCATGTGGTTTTAGCTGACGGGAGGCATAAGCCATGTCACATCCCAAAATTTTCCAAATTTTGAAATGTGAAAAATAAATAAACAAAATAAATATTTGTTGAAATTTAGGGGGAAACGAAACTTTTTGATTCCAAATGGAAACATCAAAACCCATTTTGAACAAATAAAATCCTAAAGGAATTTAAAAAGATAAACAAATAATAAATAAAGTTATAAAAGTGGGAATCACCATTTTTGGATCTTTAAATAAAAGGATATGGTTTTTGAATAAGGACTATTTTTAAAGAGCCAAATTAAATCTTGGCCAATAAAATAAAATAAAATATTTTTGTTTGATAAAAAGAGTAAAGGATTATTTAAATAAAATCATGAGGATTTATTATATCCAATTTTATTTAAGTAAAGGATTTTTCCATTTTAAATAAACATTAAAACTTATTAAAGTATTTTAAATTATATTTCAAAGTGTTGTATTTTTAATAAAACCTACTGAAAAGGTTTTTGTAAAAAAATTTAGATATCAAATAGAGTTTTAAAACATATTAAATCCTATTTGAAATAAAGACTAATGTCTATTTATTTTTGATAATTAATAAACCCTAAAATTATTTATTCTAAATTTGACTTTAGAATATGTTAAATAACAGTATTAAAATCTACACAAAGTTTGGTGGAGGTTTGAATTCAAATGGAGTTTGAATTATTTGAATAAAAATAAAAACAGAAATTCAAAATAGAAAAAGAAAAAGGTTCTGTATAAAAAAAATTGAACCCAGCCCAGGAATCAGACCCAACCCAGCCCAACTCGCAGCCCACCTGCTCCCCCTCTCATGAACCGTTTTTCACCCAGAGGCTTACCCGCGCAGCAGCTAACGACTAGACCCCACTCTCTCTCCCTCTCTCTCACAGACAACGCAGCCCCACGGTGTCAGCCTTTTCTCCCACCCGCGTCGACCGTTTCCCCATCACTCGTCGTCGTTCTGCCGCGATTCAATTCGCATTAATTCGTGTTGATGGCTGGAGTAATCTCACCAGCGACCACGCACCCTTAAGAGCCTACCTCTCCACTTCCATTTCCCCCAGACACCACCTCCCCTCTGTCCCCAGGCTGCCGTAATTGCAAGCTCGAGCCCCTCTGCCCCTATGAGCCTCTCCGGCCGATTACGGCGCCGTCCAACCACCCCTTGCCTCCCAGTGCACGCGAGCCTGCTCCCCATCTCCTGGTGCTTCTCCCTGTACCACTCACTCGCTAGCGCATGCTTCGAAACATCGGCAAGGACCACCTCCGAGCGCCGTCGTCGTTTGCCACTCCTCCGGCGAACTCCCCAGGTAGCTTCCGTCCACCCCTGACCCTCTCGTTGATGCTCCTGTAATCCCCACACTCGCCCATGTCTAACGCCACCTTTCCTTTGCCTTCTGGTGGTCTGTATCCCCATCCCCGTCAACAAACAGAAGCACCCGACGCTGCCGCAAGCTCTCGCGAGCAATAGCCGCTGTTCCAGTGCGCCCCTCGAGTAGCCGACCCCACCTTGAGCTTCACCACAACCACGCGAGCACTGTGATCATCCTCTCCCTCCCCCGCGTGACCTAGTCCCTCGGCAACCTCCCCGTCCGAGCGTGCACCGCCGCCAGCGCCGCCAGTCCATGGTCAGGCTGCTGTGATCCATTGGATCTTGATCTAGTGGCTCAGATTAGAACTTATCGAAGGGGTATGCATGAATCTGTGCCGTGCGATTTAAGTGAGATCCTGCGGCCAGTATAGCTCAATCCAAACGAAACGGTATCGTCCAATCGGATAGCGCCACATGTTCAGAATTTGTTTAAAACAGAAATTTTGATCTATTAGATATGCAAACTTGCAAAATTCATAACTTTTAATATACACGTCCAAATTTTGCAAATTTTATATCATTGTAATTAGCAGGACAAGTACTTTGCAACCATGCACTTTTTTTAATGATTTTCTTCTGGAAACTTAGTTGTTTTTGCAGAAACTTGTGTAGGCATAATTTGAATATAAAAATTATCCTAGAAATATTTTTATGGTAAAATATTTGGCAAATGGATTGTTTTGAACCTACTGACCATAGAAACCAACTTATGAATTTAAATATGTATTTTGTGAAGCCAAAGAATAAATCTTTGAATAAGAGCATTTCTAGTCAAATAAAAATATTGTTTATGTGTTAAAAATACTTTTTGAGTAAAATCTTTGGGAATTGATTTGAATTAAACTCTCTGACCCTAAACACCAAGTTTTGAAATTTAAATAATATATTTGATGAACCCTATAAAATTATTACTTTGCAAAAAGGCATTTTTAACAACATAAAATATCACTTTGGTATAAAATTGGTTTACGGGGTGAAACCTTTTGCAAATGGTTTTGCCACTTTTGTAAATAAACTATATGAGCTTTAAAATGTTTAGAGCTTAGTATAAACCACTTTTCCAAATAAAACCATCTTTTGCATGCTTGCATGCATTGCCTTGTTTTATTATTTTATGTGGTAAATTGTTTGAATGCTAGTTGAATATGTGTTTGCTTGATTGAATTGTAGTGAAGTTAGAAGAGTGTGATAATTGCAAGATCAAGAAGTGAACCAATATTCCCTACTAAAAAGGCAAGTGACACCATCATCCATGTCCTACTATTTTCATTACACTTAGTGGATTTTTGTAGCATGCATGATAGGACTACTATATTTCTATGCTATGATATATCCTATTAGGATATCCTTATATCTTCCTTAGTGAAAACAATGTAAATGTAGTATGCTTAGCCCTGCTATATATTTGGGATGGGATACATGATATGATTATATGAAGTGTTGGAAAAATTATATGTTTTATATAATAAAACAAGTACTCAATGAACCACCTGGGTGGAAAGAGGATACTCAATTTTGGACAAGGTGGCAACAAAGGGAAGCATGTTTATATGGCTATCTTTTTGTATGTGCACTAGAATAAAACCACCCAGGGACTTAGAGATTGAACATGTTTCTCGTATAGTGGCTTCCGTGTACAGCCACATGCTAAATGGGCTCTGGCTTAGTCAACTACATAGTGGAAGACCCATGCATTGGCATCTTCAGGTTAACTAGAATTGTGTAAGGAAATATATCCCTACATTGGTGCCTGGTAGACAAGCTAGCATTGTGTATTGGGAGGACTTCTATGGAAAGAATTTGTCACATTGTCGATCTGCCGGTACTCCATTTGGTTAGTACTTATCCAGCGGCCACTGGTGGCGTCAAGACGAGATTGTGTCATGTGGGTAAAGTGTACAACTTCTGCAGAAGATCAAATTCTAAGTACTTAGTCGTGTCCCCTGTTATGGACAACTCTGAGCAACTAAGGCCTGAAGCTATGGAAGATCTCGACATTCCAATTTCTCAAAGTAAAACTTGAGGGTGACAACAAGGGATTTGAAGCACTTGGAATTTTCCAAGGAGTTCAGAAAGATTTATCAAAAGATCAAAAATATTTTTGAAAAGATAGGATAAAACTATATTGCTTTCTGCAAATGAGCCTAAACCCTACTTAGCCAAATATGCATGTAATGATAGGATCAACTTATTTCTACATAGTAGTGAAACTTGCCAATACAATTCCAATGTATTGACCCTTGTGGCTGCAACTTATTATGTTGCAGGTTTGTTTGATGTTAGTGAAGTGTGTTGAATAGGATTACAAGTCTACAACCAACATGATTGCCTGTGGCACTTTGAAGATGAAGGACTCCATGCTATAGTTATTTCTGCTGCATTGTATTGATATAGCCAAATGAGCTATGTAAGATGTAATAAAATTATTTTATTTCTGGTTATAAAGTTGTATTATGACCTTTGTTTCTTGATATTACATCTTAACTATGGATGTTAGCTATTGATCTAGGGACTAGCATTGTAAACACAGGGATCTCTATCTTATTAAAGGTTGGGAACTCTACAAGCCACCACATTCCCATCTTGCATTAACACACATCCAAGACCTTGGTGAGAAGCATCGCATAAGACGACAAAGTCTTTGCTAGTATCTGGGAGAACCAACACCGGAGCAGTTGTTAACTTGGTTTTCAACATCTGGAAGCTCTCTTCAGCCTTATCAGACCATTCAAACTTCTTATCCTTCTTAAGAAGATCGATCATCGGATTTGCAATCCTGGAGAAGTTCTCGATGAATCGACGGTAATAACCAGCCATCCCGAGAAAACTTCGGACATCCTTTACAGATTTAGGAGACTCCCAGTCGAGGATAGTTACCTGATCGGGGATAACAGCAACCCCTTTTTCGGAAACAACATGACCAAGGAATACGAGCTCTTGTAACCAAAACTCACATTTAGAAAACTTGGCGTAGAGACGATGTTCTCGAAGTTTTGTCAACACCAAACGAAGATGTACAGCGTGCTCTTCTTCAGTCTTGGAATAGACCAGAATATCATCGATGTAGACCACGACGAACTTGTCAAGATACTCTATGAAGACAAAGTTCGTAAGCCGCATAAAAGTGGCTGGAGCATTGGTAAGACCAAAGGACATGACTGTATACTCGTAAAGACCATAACGAGTGGTGAAAGCATTCTTTGGAATATCTTCCTTACAGATCTTTATCTGGTGATACCCTGACCTCAAATCCATTTAGGAAAAGACAGTGGCACCACTTAACTGATCAAAGAGATCATTGATCCTAGGGAGAGGATACTTGTTCTTGATAGTCACATCATTGAGTGGGCGATAATCCACAACTAGACGTGGTATATTGGTATCCCGCTTCTTGACAAAGATGGTAGGGAATCCCCAAGAAGATGTGCTGGGCTGAATGTATCCTTTTCCTTCTAACTCCTCTAATTGCTTCTTCAACTCTACAAGCTCATGAGGAGGCATACGATAGGGCCTTTTAGAAACAGGAGCAGTTCCAGGAGCTAACTCTATTGAAAACTCCACACTTCGATCAGGTGGCATGCCAGGCAACTCCGCAGGAAAGACATTTGGGAATTGACAGACCATGGAAACATCTTGAATCTCTAATGGAGGTAGAACTTCAAGAGCATACAACTCTGCTTCACGAATAGATACAACTGAAGGAGATAGTGACCCCACGGTCCAATACTTGACTGTTATGCCAGCAGGACTAGTCAGAGTCACAGACTTGGTTGTACAATCGAGGATAGATTGATAACGGGTCAACCAGTCCATGCCCAGAATGATGTCAATGTCAGTTGACTTGAGGGCAATAAGGGAGGTGGGGAAAAGTTGAAATGCAACTTCGATTAGATTCCCATGACTAACCATGGTGGAACACCACCTAGAACCAAGAGACTGAACTAGCAGAGGAACAGGCAATCCCTCAAAACTTATCCCATGCATTTGAGCAAAAGCTTGTGACAGGAATGAATGCGATGCTCCAGAATCAAACAAAACTTTAGCTGGAATTTGATTGATACAAAGCATACCCATGATGACGCTTGGATCTTCTTAAGCCACCTCAGCAGAGATATGGTTCAGGCGACCTCTTCCAGCACCTTGGTACTTATCATTCTTCTTTGGTGGTGGTGCCTTCTCAGCAGCAGTCTTTTGAGGACACTCCTTTGCATAGTGGCCAGGCTAGCGGCAGTTGAAACATATAAAACCTGATGCACTTCCAGCAGAAGGATAGATTGATCCACCAGCATTATTTGGAGTAGCATTTGGACGAGGAGCATAACCAGAAGACCTTGGGGTGTAAGGAGCACGTGGCACAACACTGTAAGGCACAAAGACACGGCGCTTCTTATTGCTTGAACCAGCCTTGTTGTACCCCTCCTGAGGACTCTTACGAGTTTCTTCATACTCCACCTTTCCACTCTCGGCTTTCATAGCCTTATTAACAAGACCTTGTAAGTTACCAAAGTCCACGAGGTGGATATCGCGGCGAACCTTAGGATCCAGTCCCTTGCGGAACAGAGCTTTCTTCTTAGCATCAGTGGAGACCTCTTCAGTAGCATAGCAGGCAAGACGATTGAAGTTGCGCTGGTAATCACACACGAAACCAGTGCCCTGCTTAAGCTTGAGGAACTCCTCCCTCTTCTGATCCATCAGACCCTCCACAATATGGTAAGCTCAGAAGACTTCAGTGAACTCTTGCCATGTAACAACATGTTGAGCTTCTTGCATAGCCAAGAAATTTTCCCACCAGGAGTTAGCTGCTCCCTCCAGATGATAGGCAGCAAAAGTCACCCAATTACCTTGAGCAACACGACCAACCTGAAGTTTGCGCTCCATAGTGCGAAGCCAGTAGTCTGCATCAAGTGGCTCAGTGGAATAGCTGAAAACTGACGGAGTGAGACGTGTGAAGTCCTTGATACCAACTTGATTGTTCTGGCGTTGAGCAGTATTGTGCTCAATCCTTTCAAGGACCCTCATGTTGTCAGCACGGTTGGTTTCATACATGGCCATGAGTTGAACCATGGACGGCGGTGGAGGAAGGTTGGAAGATTCACCCTCATTTGCAGCACCACGTGCATGAGCACGGGTACGGGCACGAGAGGTATCATCCATCCTGAAAGAACAAAGAGAAGGTTAGACAAGGGATTCAAAGGAACAAGACGGAAAGATGAACAAAGAGTACTTGATATAAACGTATCATCTTATCAAGCATGGTAGTATCAAAGCATACTAATGTACTCCCTCCATTTCAAAATATAAGATGTTTTATCTTTGTGAAGCAAATGTATCTAGACTTGTTTTAGTACGTAGGTTCACTTAACTTTGGGATGAATCTACATACTAAAATTGTCTAGATTCATTTTCTTCACAAATCTAAAACATCTTATATTTTGAAACGGAGGGAGTATACACTAACCAGCTGACTTACAAACCATGACAATGGAATGCTAAGATGTTACACACCAAGCAAAACTAAGATATCTTGGAACTCTGAGAATAGCAACCAAGTGCGGAGTACTTTAGAAAAACAACCCCAAAACCACGATCCTAAATTTTTTGGGATATGAGGTAGAAAATGAAAACCTTTTCAAACCAAATAGGGTAAGGAAAACTCAGGCATCAGAAACACACCAGATAAGGAGTAAAAAGAATCCTAATCAGAGTTTCTGCAAATATTTTTTAACTTTCAAGTAGTTTTGTCAACTTCTAGACTCAACATCGACCAATAAAAGGGTTTCTTACAGGCAGTCCTGCTCTGATACCAAAACCTGTAGCACCCCCCGTATTTAGGGTTAAACTAACCTCAGATCATCATCTAAGATAAGCTTAACTCCAAGCACGAAAGATCACAGTAAGATTCGGTAACATTACAGAACTCAAGGATTCAAAAGCATAAGTTTAAACTCTTAACAGAGTAAGATATTAGAGTTATTACAAACCAGAGGTCATATACCCAACACTACATCACACAGCGAAAGCAAATATTTTGTTCTACACAATAACTTAGCAAAGGTCCTAAGAGGCCATAAACAAAATCAACGTCCATCCCATAGTCCTCAGGCTGCTACCTGAGACCCCCAACTACTCGTCGAAGTCAACGTAGAAGCCACCTTCAGTCGCAACTAGATCATCTGTAGAAAAACAACAATGGCGCAAGGCTGAGTATGAGAATGTACTCCACAAGACTTAGATAACCTAGTATCTACATGCTCTGGCTAGAAAGGGCTTTCTCTGGATTTACTTTTGCGGAAAGCAATCTTTATTTGTAAACAAGAGAGAGAAGAGGCTCGTATACTCAGAATCTTTTAAAAGGGATAAGATAGCGACTTCTTCATCTTGTTCATCATATCTTGATAAACACTAGCTTCATCAGAACCTCCTATCTAGGATCACCCCCTCGACCCAGAGGAAGCATCCTTAAGCACACGTGGATCAGCAAGTTTTATAGTCGTTAATGTTATCTATGATCTCAAGTCCGGTCGCCAAGTCGTTCATAACCGTGAACACGACTTTCCGAAAAGATTTAACCCTGCAGGGGTGTACAACTTTACCCACACGTACCAACCGACTCTTAATGCCAAATATTATAAGCCCTCTTCCTTGGAAGGCCAACAGAGGGTGGTTGACCACGACCTTTGCATTGCTTTCACCGAGACCATGAGTCACGCATTAAGTATGATTCCGCCATAACGAGTCACATCCTGAAGCCGGTACTTAAAGATGTGAGGCGAGGTTGGTTCACCAGGGGCTCCATCGACCCCAAGCAACCCGGTCCACGCTTCCCTACCTGTTATGATGCACCTCCTTCACCCCCTCTTTCGAAAACATTTTCAATGCGTATGCCAAATGGAAAACCTGAACTATGTGACTCATGGAATCTACTAGGCAAGTTAGTTAGTCGAGGGGTTGTCCAGGCCCCGTGTGGTTGTACGCTCGTCTTGGTTCCAATGGTAAGAACTTAGTTCCTAGTGGTGGCGAGTATGGGAATATAAATACCACACCCAACGTGGCCTCCCATACAAGCCTTAGCATGTTTAGTTATCTCCTTCTTAGATGTCACCATCTCCTACCTTTCTAGATTCACCGGCATCTCCGATTCATCATTCAGACAGATCAGACGTTGTTGCTATGCATGTCTAAGATGTCGGTCACAGGAGCTCTAGCAGCGCTCAAATGCCAGACCTAGGTATGCTAGGAGTAGTGGATCAGGAGTATAAGGCTACAAAAGGGAAACAGTGCAGCAGATAGGCAACACTATCTACTAACAAAAGACTACATTGGAATCGTGTGCATCATAGCAAGAAAGTAATATACTTTATAAAACATAGGTTCAGAATGAGAGGCTATGCTTGCCTTGTCGTTCAGTAGACAGATATGGATCTTCGGTGTTGTTGACTTCAGCTTCGGGTTCAGATCCTACCGCGAAGAACCAATACCAAAAAGGAAAGCGACAATCAAGACATGGCATAATGCAGTGCGCAATCAATATGAATGATATGACAAGTTAAATAGTGTTGAGATGAACCCTAGAACATGCTTGATCACTTTAAATGGGGTCCAAGAGGTCCAAACCCTAGAACAGGGGGATCCTCGGAATCACCTATGGGGTTCGATTGGTTCTTCTAATTAAACTTGTCATGAAAATTGGTTAACAATGTATGATTATAGTGTAATTAGATAGATCTCATTTTTCTGAACATTTTGATACATTATTTGTATTTTTTCTGAATTATAGATAATTAGTTATTGATTTTACAGTATTTAAACCTTTTTTGAAATTAATAAAATAATTTAAATTGAATTATTGTGTCAGGCTGACATCAGCACAAGCATCAGATACCTATTTACACCGATGCAGAACCTAGCCGCAGTGACTGACGTGTGGGGCCAAAGCCACATCGGAAGATCACATAGGCAAAGTGGGACAGAGGGGCGGTTTGACCAGTATGACCGCGTCCTGGCGTCACGATGATGTCACACCGGCGGTGACCCTCCTAGACGGCAACGGGGGCGGCGCTCGGGAGCAAACCAGCTAGCGTGGACACTCGTGTTTGACTCAGCTCGTCGCGGCCTACCTAACTACGGTGGCGCCTCCCAAAAATGGTAGCCGGAGCAACCTCCACGACGAGCAACCACGGCGTCCCATGGCGGCGCTTGGCTGCGAGGCGAACCAGAGGGGGAGAGGAAGCTCGAGGTGGTGCTGGAGCACCACATGCTCACCCTGAGCACGACGATGGCGACGGTGAGGCCGGAGGAGCTTTGGGACGGTTGCGATTTGACGACGATGGTGGCGGCCGAACCTCAGAGAGATGAGCTCGTCAGGGCCAGCTGGGGATGCGCGGCTCGATTCCTCTGGCTAGGAGACGGAGAGGTTCACGGCGGAGCTCCTAGGCTTCTCGGCCGGGCTCGGGGTGAACGGGAACTAGCTCTAGCTCATCGCCATGGCGACTAGGGTTCAGTGGGGAGGGGCTCTACAGAGTGAGGGCGAGAGGGAAGGGGATAAGGGTATGGGGAGAGAGAGAGAGCCGAGCAGTGGCGTTCTTATCCTTAGCTCCAAGGGCGGCGGCGCGGTGGTGAGCATCACAGGGCGCTGTGGATATCGACAACGGCGGCGCTGCCACCTAGCTGCTTAGCGTCGTGGTCGAAGACAACGAAGAACAGGGGTCTGAAGCAGTATGGTCCTGCTCCTGGGCCCCGGGTGGGCCAAGATGGGCTGCTGGCTGCTGCTCGCGGTGCAGCAGAGAGAGAAGGGAGATGGGCCACGGCCCATCGGCTGTTGCTACATTGTTTTATTTTTCCAGGAACTATTTTATTTTTCTGTTTTGTTTTATCCTTGTATTTTCAAATCCAAAATTGTTTTGAGTCATTTCAAAAATACCAGGAGGTTTACAAATATATAGGAAATGTTGTAAGGATCCTTTTATTCAGATTGGGCTCCACACACTTTGGTCATTTTAAAATTCAAAACATTTTGAATTGCTTTGAGAGGGGAAACTAGGATTTTAGGGTTTTATACTTGTATTTTGATCCACACACTTGATCACATGCAAACATTTTATTGATTTAAACATATGCATGTAATGCTTAAGTACTAATTACATATATTACAAACTTGGGCTGTTACAAACACCATCGTCAAGCTAGACTTCATTGGGATCATCATCATCATCCACACCATCATCTCCACCAGCACCATCATCACCACTCCATCCTGCTGTAACAATCGTGTTGAATACTTGCATAGTTCTTAGGGGAAACTTTCCCGGTGTTGATTACTATTGTAGTTGATGCTTGTGAGTGGAACCATTGTATTATTGTTTATGTTTAGATTGTTATTCATCACCATATCATCTTTGATCTTGATCCATATGATGTCCCGTGAGTAGTTCGTTTAGTTCTTGAGGACTTGGGAGAAGTCATGTTGTTAGTAGTGGATTTGTGTTGAGTTATTATTCACAGGTTTAGTATTTAAGTTGTGGTCCTATTCTTCTAGTGGTGTCATGTGAACGTCGACTACATGATACTTCACCATTTATGGGCCTAGGGGAATGCATTGTGTATTTGGATACTAATTGTGGGGTTGCCGGAGTGAAAGAAACCTGAACCCCCGTTAGGACACCTTTGCACAAGGGAGTGTATGATCTCAGAGTTTAAGGGTGTGGTTGGGTTTATATCTTAATTACTTTCCTATAGTTGTGGATGCTTGTAGGGGGTTTAATCACAAGTATGTATTAGTCCAAATAAGGTCGGTACATTAGCACAGGTTCACCCACACAACACTTACAACACCAAAGAAGAGTACTTAGCTATTTGAAGCGAAAGCACTTGACAGAGTTCCCATGTGTCCTCGATAACGTTTGGTCCTTATAAGTGTTTCCACTGGCTTGTCCTTTGCTAAGAAAGGATTGGGCCACTTGTTGCGTTTGTTCGTTGTCTTTATTACTTGCACTTTGTTTTGTTGCTTTATCAGAAAACCCCTAAAAATCCGTTTTCTAAGTATTTACAGAGATTTCCTACTCCATACCACTAGTCAACACCTTCTGCTCCTTGTTGGGATCGACACTCCTATTTATCGGAAGTACTACGATACACCCCTATACTTGTGGGTCATCAGCCTTCAATATCAGAGATTTTGTGTATCTGAAAGTATCACCCTTGAAAGGAATGCAACATTTCCAACTCAAAGGAAATTTATCCCCCAAATATATTGGACCCTTCAAGATTTTGAATCATCGAGGAGAAGTATCATATCAACTAGAACTATCGGAGGAGATGCCAGCCGTGCCTAATGTGTTTCATATCTCGTTACTTCGCAAATGCCTAGAAGTCCTGGAGAAGACCGAAGTTTTCAATAATATTGATCACAGAACCATAAATATCAACGAGGACCTAACATATCCTGAAGTACCCATTCGTATTTTGGAAGAAGCCTTCAGAACCACCAGAACCCGGAGTATCAAGTTTCTCAAGATCCAGTGGAGTAACCATACTGAAGAAGAAGATACCTGGGAACGAGAAGATTACATTAGGACTGAGTTTCTAGATCTCTTTAGTTCCTTGTTTTCTTTTTCTTAAATATCGGGACGAGATTTTTTTTAAGGAGGGAAGGTTTGTAACATCCCAAAAATATTAATCAAGATTATCAAGTTCCAATCACCCAAGTTTAGAATGCATGTGTGTGTGATGAATGCATGATTGGTTGAAATGCCATATTTGATTGCTATGAATGGAAATAATTGGTTGAAAGATGAAAAAAACATCATCTAAATCATTTCCATGCAGAATCAAATGAAGAGAAAATAAAAAAATAAACAATATGAGCTAATGGTCATTTTGACCAAAGTTAACCACTAGACCACTTTGAGTGTTTCTAGTCCAAGATTTCTAAGAGAAACAAATCCAATTATTTTCACCCTTTGCTAGACAAAGTGAAAGTAAACCCAAGCCCACTTTGAAAACCAACAGAAACAAATTACAAATCTATTCAAATGAAACTTCAAAATTGAATCAAGTGTAGGTACTAAGATCACCATTTCTCAAAAACCACTCAAACCAGTTCACCTTGACAAACCCAAGCAACCAGATACTACCAAGCATGTGACCAGAGCACTCACCAAAATTCAAAACTAAATTTCATGCGGCCATTTCATCAAACACTTGGTGAGCACAATAATCATGCCTAACTTCTACTGTTTTTGATCAATGCTTTGTGCCCCCGTTGCACCAAAATCCTTCCCCTTGTCTCCTTTAGTGACCACACTGCATTGACACAAGCTAGCAAGCTACCCCTTGCACCAGTGCCATGCCACCCGAGCCCCCCTTTCCAGCCGATCATGGCCAGCATGCAGGAGCAACCACCGTTCCCGGCCACGATGTCCATGAGGCAGCTCACCGTCCATCGCCACCCCATGTCTAGCCCTCGAACGTAGCCAGGCCCTGGACCATAGAGGAAACGCCGTGCCCACTGTCTCTACGCCTTGCTGAGAGCGCTCCAGAGCGCTGCATCCAACCAGCTCGCATGCGCTGCGCCTTGCCCTCATCGCGCATGCACACACTCGCCTTAACACCAGCTAGATCCCAGACATTCCCGTTTGCCGCCGCGCGACCAGGAGCACCTGTGCATCGTCAAAAATTCCGTCAGTGCCGCTCAAAGCGTTGACCCGTTCCGACCAACCTCGACCGCCCCTTGCCGCGCCATTAAACCCTTGAGGATCGCCAGGAGACCACGCACCGGCTTACACCCTTCGTCATGCCAATAGCTCGCTGTGCCGTCGACCCCGTCGAGCTCCGCCCATGTCGCACTGCCTCTCTCGCTCGGCCATAAAAGGAGGCCACCCCCACCTCAATTCTGCAAACCACCTCAGTACCCACTCCTCATAGAACACCACTGACCCTTCCTCGGAGCACGGAGAGCTCCACAGTGCCGGAATTTCACCGGAGTCAGCCGCTGCAGAGGAGGAGAAGGGTCGTTGATTGGAGCCACCTGAGGAGCCGCCGCGACCACCGTTTGAACCGCCGTCGACGACAACGTCGTTTTCCCCCATCTCCGACCCTAGCTAGAGCCCTGGTGAGCCTCACACGACCCCTACCGCCACATTAGGGTTTAGACCTCGCCGGAGCTGTTTGTCGTCGATGATGCACCCCAGCCGTTAGATCAGGTTCTAATCGTAGGGCCTAGATTGAAGGATGCCGCTTTGCATAGACAGAGTCGCTGACGCATGGGACCGCTCTGGTAGCAGCCCGCTGCGCGCGCTGTGCAGTTCGGTCGGCCTAGTAACACTTCCGCGCAACCCATTAGATCCAAATATATATTTTACAATTTAGTTCAAACCTAGTTCTGTCAATCGATTCAAAAATAAATTCAGAGAGTTTTACTGAACAAAATTGCACGCAATATTGCTAGAAAGGTATTGAAATTATTAATCCAAGCCCATTGGATTCAAACCATTTGGAATTATAGATCACTTATAGCAAAAATAACAAAACAGATACTTTTCTACATTCAAACATTTTTCAAAATCAACCATAAATGCTTTTTAGTTGATTCCAACTCTCAAAAATAACATTTGACAAGATCTAACTGAATATGTTAAAATATTTAGGTTTACATGCACTAATATTGGACAAGTATTAAAAGAATGTCCCATAGGCATTTCTAGTCACTTTAATTAATTAAAATAATAATGTTAAACCTTATTAAATTGTGACACCACTATAAATCACATTCCCAAGTATTAAAATATGTGGTGATGACATGTGTCAACATGATCCCATATTTTAATTGGAGAATATTAAATCTTAAGTAGTTTTCAATGAGTAGAATTACTTTTCCAAAATAAAATAAATAAGACTAAGCCATTAATCCTTGTGATTATTGTGATGATGCTGGATCATCTAGTGTGAACCTGTGTGTCCTAAATAGAAGTAGTATTGTTTGGTGATTGTGTACCTCATATTTATTTATAGACGCTAGTACCGACCAAGCATACGAGGATGAAGGGGACTACTACGAAGAAGAAGCAGAGGAGAACTTCAACCACTTCACTACTCAAGGCAAGCCATCCTAGCAAGATAACACTTGCAAGATAACTATGTAAACTACAGGCCTTGGGCATATTAGGTTATACCACTTGATTATACCAAATCCCAGTTTTACTTTCAAGCTTTATTCTTTTATTTCTTTATCAAAGTTCTTTATTACTTCTAGTTAGTGTTTTGTGAGTTTTTGAAAGATATTTAAAGGTAGCATAAAGAGCATAAAACTTGGCCTAAGTTAGTTAGAACTAGATGTCATACTGAGGCATGAGATTAGATTTGGATAGTCACACTTGATTAGCACCCCTCATTAGTGATTACCCTCAATTTTAGTGGCTAGTGCTAATCATAAAAGTTTATCACTTTAGATGGGAATACTTGGTGAAAATGATTTTGAAAACCTTAGAACGATGAGTCATTCTAATGACATGTTTTGACATGTGTTATGAACACCAGATGATTTGATGATGAAAATTTTGAGGCATGAGCCTTAGCCCTTTTATAAAACTAATGATTGGGTTCGGATGCGATACCATTCCAATTTTTCCGTACAACCACAATACCCGAATTTGGGTAGGGCTTGACTGGAAGTTTATATATCTTAGTACGGGTTCCCTTGCGGAAGAGGTTTGAGCTGAGGCTACCTTGTGATGATTGTCCACCTGTGCAGTTCCCAAGATGACAGATGGTCATGGTTGGGAGGGCAAACTCATAGGGGAGGTGCCTATACTATGGTGTGTAATTGAAAGGTTAGGATTGATTATCCAAATACTGACTATGATGATTCAGGATTATTCCTGACGGATATATCGAATGTTGTGGTGAAAGTGTACCACCTATGCAGAGTGTCAAACTATTCAAATAGCCGCGTCCGCGATTATGGACAGTTGGAGTGGCCATACTATTCCATCATCAGATGTTTTCAAAATGACTTATGAAATGAATTATGACTTGACTTGACTACAACAGGGTTGTGGACATGAAAACTAAGTTCCCACTTAAGTGTTGTAAGACATTAAGTTAGTTTCTTTACTTATAAAATCATTTAGAGATAGACCTGGACTTTTGCAAATAAACCTAGAGATTAGGATTCCTACTCGAACTTCTTACTTGTTAGTGATAGTTTGCGAGTACTTAAATAGTACTCATGGCTTTGTCCCTGGCTATTCCTATGGCCAGACTATGAGGAGGACTACCAGGATGATGGACAGCAGGAAGTCTATGACAACTAGGATCATCTTCCATCGTCAGCATTGCCTGTGACCCTGAAGATGGAGCTTCAACCATGCTACCATGATTATTTATTTCCGCTGCGTTGATTGTATTAAGACTGGATCATGATATCCTTTATTTGTAAGACCTTTATTATGGTTTGTAATGGATGATGAACTATGGTACCAATCTGTTATGTCTCGCAAAAATGGTAATCCTGGGATTGTGATGTATGGCATAATAGGCATCTCGAATTAAAAATCTGGGTGTTGACAAAGGGGCATGAGGTTTCTAGTTTATTGTCTGTCAAGCATATAACTCAAATTGGACCTTACTTTAAACTTAACCACTTAAATATGCATATGATAGGGGCAATGAGAGATCAAAGCTAATGAGTACCATACTTTCAGTATTTGGAAGCCTTTGAAACTTTTCAAAACCTTTTCACTTCCTTGTTGAGTCACCATTCATTCTATGAGCACCTTCTTGAGAGCATAGTTGTCATTCTTAGTGTAATGTGCTTGTCTTAAAACTTGGTTAATTGTGACATAACTTTGATGCTTGTATATTTGATATATTTACTTCTAGTCTTCACTATAACTTCAGAGGTGCCTTGGCATTTATGTTTTGCTTAATAATCAAAGGGCAAGCGAGATCACTTGCTCCACAATCAAATACTTCTAGTCTTCACTATAACATGATCAACAACTCTATCATACCTTCTTATGAGCATTACAATGTTGCTTATGCTAATGTTTCATGCTTCTTATTGTTATAGCTTGCAAGACTATTGAGTAGACTTGGTTGCATACTCCCTATTATGAATTGTCTAAGTATTGATAATATGCTGAGAATATATACATCATATGAATCAAATGTGTTCGTGGAAGTTTTTTTTATCACACTCAGTTTTCAACCAAATTGCTTGAGGACAAGCAATAAGCTAAGCTTGGGGGAGTTGATACGTCCAAAACGTATCTACTTTCCCGAACACTTTTGCTATTGTTTAAACTCTAATTTGTGTGATTTGGATACAACTCACATGGACTGACGCTGTTTTCAGCAGAATTCCTTTGGTGTCTAGTTTTTGTGCAGAAAATCAACTTTCAGGAAAAAATCCCGGGAAATATCGCAAAACTCCTATTTACTGTCTTTATTTACTTGCATTTCATTTCTTTGCTTTATCAAAAACCCCTAAAAATCCGTTTGCTAAGTATTTACAGAGATTTCATGCTCCAAACCACTAGTCAACACCTTGTGCTCATCGTTGGGATAGACACTCCTATTTATAGAAAGTACTGAGATATACTCCCCCTATACTTGTGGGTCATCAAGACTATTTTCTAGCGCCGTTGCCGGGGATTGAAGCGCTATTGAAGAGTGGAGCCGGTAAAGGAAACTTCTACTATGAGTATTGCTTTTTATTTCTATTTGTTACTTTGTTTCCAATATGGATAACCCACTTGGTTTGCTATTTGGGAAAACTACTACCACTGCTAGGGTAGTAGATGAACCACCACTTGTTGAGATAGATCCTTTTAAGATACCTACAATAATTGTTGATCGTATTATGGATAATTATTATTTTGGGGATGGAACTGACCATCCTGGTGATCACTTGGTTTTTATCCATGAATTATGTGAGTTGTTTAAGTGTGCAGGTATCACAACTGAACAAGTTAAGAAGAAATTACTCTCTATATCATTGAAAGGAAGAGCTGAAGAATGGTATAAGATGCTGAAGAATGGACAATCTATGGAATGGGAGGAGATAGTACCTCTATTTTACTCTAAATTCTATCCTCCCAGTGAGATTCATAAGTATAGTAATCAAATATATAACTTTTGGTCTCGTGATGTGATGACCCACAAGTATAGGGGGTGTATCACAGTACTTTCGATAAATAGGAGTGTCGATCCCAACGAGGAGAAGAAGGTGTTGACTAGTGGTATGGAGCAGGAAATCTCTGTAAATACTTAGCAAATGGATTTTTAGTTTTTTTTATAAAGCAACAAAACAAAGTGCAAGTAATTGTAGCGACCTCGGACCGGTAAGGATCCTAAGTCCCTGTGATTAACATGCTAGTCCCTGGATCAATAGCTAGCACTCACAGTCGATGAAATATCATGTAAAACACAAGTCTTTATTACATGGATCGAATAATCCAGAGTTTACATTATCACAACAAAAGAGAAAAATATACAACATGACTCCCATCAATGCCACAGGCAGGTTGAGTGAAGACCTGCAATCCTAGCGCACCTTTCAACGATCTCCGAAATTCTGCTCATGAAATGTGCAGCCAACAAGTTGGGTCAATACTTTGAATGTATTGGCAAATTACACCAAGGAAGGAAAGACTAACTCTACATGCAAGGCTAGTTTAGGCTTTGGAGTTCATTTGCATAAAGCTAATTTTCACTAAGTATGGAGAGAAAAGGGAGAGAGAGTTTTACCCTGCTTTGTAAACATTTGCTTAGATAAAATAGGGTCGAATGGCACACGAGGATATTACTCACCAAGTGTCCAAACAACCAAACACTTGGATATTACTCACGAAGTGACACTTGGATATTACGCACCAAGTTCCCAAAATCCCACCCATTGGCGATATTACTCACGCCATGGGGTTTCAAAACTTTGTTTAGAAAAGAGAGAGGAAGATCCTTCAGAGGCTCCATCCTTCAGATGCTCAATGTTGTTTTGTTTCCGTGAACACGACTAATCGATCAGATTGCAATACTCTCGAGAGTTTGTGCACTTTACCCACAATCCACGATCAAGTACTTTTACAGACAAGACCATGGCGAGGCTTTCCCTTAGTATCCCCTCTACCTTCTGGATCCAACCGTGCCAAGAACCTCCAAATATTGGTACCCAGGTGAGGTTTCCCACTAAGTACTAGGCCAAGACAGAGACCATATGTATTGCGGTTGCACTGGAAGCTTCTGAATTCTGAATCATGGCAGACTTCTTTGATTCCTGGGCGTCCGTCCTCCACCAAAATCTCACTCGTTGTCCCGACAACCATTCCGCCCAGAAGAAAACTTAGTTTTATTTTGAAGTGGATTTGAAAAGAAAAGTTTGCTCAAGAGAGACTTTATACTTAGAAAAATTCATTGTCTTTCGAACCCCCCAACGGTACTTTACATATATATAGCATAGCAAGCAATACTTAGAAAAACAGGGGAACCTATTAGGAGGGAAAATCCTAAGTATAGAGCTACTCACGGCATACTACAAAATCATCGCACTTGCAAAATAATACTAAGGAAAAACTCTACTAGAACATCCTACACATGCATACTACAGAATTTGAAGATCTAACATGCATAGAATCAAAACTAGGACATTATATGAACAAGAGGTGTAACTTGCCTTATGTTGATAATATGGGTGTTGATTGTATTTCTCCGCAGCAATCGCACTCTCCGAACAATATAATACGAGGACAAGGTAGTTCCAATCAAAACAATTGCAAACATAGCAAACACAACAAGGATGATCAAAAACATGCATGATGGTTTAATATGTTACAATGCTTATATTTAGTTCTCTGAGCATTAATAGATCATATGATGCATGTATGAGATCAATTAAAGCAATAGGGTATTTATCAATAAATATTGATAAAGGGGTTTTAATAGTTTTGTTGCAACTTCTGTCCTAATTGTGGAGTAAAATTTGGTTCTGAATTATACTGTATAGAGGACATTAATACGAACCGGTAGGAATTGGATTCACCCTAATCAGAGTTATAAATCTTTTCTTATAATTTAAAGAGTGTATAATTGATTTTAAATCATTTTCATAGTTTCTTTTGCCTAAAAATCAAAATAAAATTATATCTGTAATCTCCACGGAATAGTGATTCCAGGGACATATTATTTGTAATTTTCTGAGCAGTACTCGAATTACTATGATTTTAATACTCTAAATAAGCCATTAATATATTTATTTAATTGTTGCAGAACCTTATAGTATTTGCCTGAACCATTTGAATATTGATGATCTACATGGAACTAGCTTTCTATCGGTATATTATTTATATTTTTGTGATATGCAAATAATTTATTATGAATTTAATGATTTGTAAAGCCATTAAAACTAATTAAACCACTACGGGGTAAATAGTCCGCAAAAGCTGGATCCAACCAGATATTATTAACCTACATTATAGTAGCTTCAATTTGATATATTGTTCATATTTTTCGGAGTTACAGATAATTTCTTATGAATTTATTAACCTAAAAGACCATTAAAACTAATTAAATCATTATAGTAAGTATGTACTGTAACGGTTGGATCTATTCTGATAAGATGATTCTAAATAAAATTATCTTCAATTTGATATATTATACGCAATTTTTAGATGTGGTATGAATTTCTAATGAATTTTACAAGTTAGATCTATGATGTGCAATTTTAAATTCGAACAGAATATTCCAGAGAATATTCCGCTGACTGGACAGGTTGACTTTGCATGCTGACTGGGACTAGATGCTGACCTGACGTTGATACGTGGCGAGATCCGGTTGGCTCGTACCTCTTCGCGGAATCGATCTAATCCTGGTCGTTGGGATGAGATCAAGTGGTTAGGAGAGGAGATTGACCCGATTTTGGCTCAGAATAGACAAAAAATAGATCTGTGTTGGAGAGACAAAACCGTAGGTCAAATTGAAAAACTTACAAAATGAAAGTTGTGAGGAATCATTAGTTCTACCTTCTCACCAAAGTAATTTGGATTTGAAGAAACGAGCGCAAGTACATCTTGGATTTACACCGTCATATCTGAAATATTGCAGTGCGAAATTCTCCGGCTGTGGTGGATGAAAAGAGGTGAGGTTTGTCGGGATCGAAACATTTTGACGAGATCTACAACTTTCGTTTTTTGGCCGAAGGCAAACAACGAAGTCTAGATGGGTTAAAAAGAGAAATAAGATTCGGGCATGTGTAGATTCGGGATTTCGAGAATAGAAACTCGTACAGCTGTGGCTCCATGAGTTTATATGGAGATTTAGGATGGTGTATATATAGGTCTTGGAGTAGGGAACAAGTATAAGCAAACAGAAGTCGATTCGGAGTTGTAGATAAAAAGTTATAAGAGTTTGAATAGAGATAGGTTTGACAAAACCTGTTTTGCACGCTTTTTAAAGCAACTAGGATACCTACATGCCCTTGCCTGCCTGCTCCCGTCGGCTGGCTAGCTGGGCCCGGTCCGATAGATGGGCCGCCGGTTGGCTCGACTGGCCTAGCTGGGTTTTTTTTTCCTTTTTCTTTTTCTATTTACTTGTTTCCCTCATATCTTTTGCATACGAACTCCAAATGACACGATTCTTGTTTCTAAAATTTTCTAAAATCGAATAGATCATTGTAGGATCATATTTGTAATCTTTTTACTAGTTTGCAAGTAGTGGTTTTATAAATCCTTGTATATTCCATTTTATTTATATCTTTCTTTGTTTGTATTTATTCCATAACTTTTTCATAATAGCTCCAAATGAGCTCAATTTTGTTTCTAAAATTTTGTAATATTAATTGGATCTCTTTAGGCTATAATTATCAATAATTTATGCCTTAGCAACAGTGGGTTTTATAAAGTCAATTTAATTACCTTTAGGAACATTTAGGCGAATCAACTATAGGATTTAGATACTAGGATTTGGATTCAGTTTGTGAGAACATTGCATGCATGTAATGAACTACTTATGAATGCTTCATGATTTTCATTTTGAAATCTTGCAGACCAATTATACAATCCATAATCAATCCATGCCCTTTTTCTTATATGGCTACTTAGGTCATAACAAAAGAATATAAGATTTTGAATTCAAGGTTGAGAGGATTTTCTATTCAAAAAGTTTCTTCTCTTTGAGAATTTTAAACAAAGTCAAACAATCAATCAAGCTATTGATTTTATTTATAACATTCCAAAATAGGAAAAAATTTGGGATGTTACAGTAATAAAGACAACGAACAAACGCACTAAGTGGCCCAATCCTTTCTTAGCAAAGGACAAGCCGGTGGAAACACTTATAAGGACCAAACTTTCTTGAGGACACATGGGAATTCTTTCAAGTGCTTTCGCTTCAAATAGCTGAGTACTCTTCTTTGGTGTTGTAAGAGTTGTGTGGGTGAACCTGTGCTAATGTACCGACCTTACTTGGACTAATACAAACTTGTGATTAAACTCCCTGCAAGCATCCGCAACTACAGGAAAGTAATTAAGATATAAACCTAACCACAGCCTTAAACTCTGAGATCCTACACTCCCTTTTGCAAAGGTGTCCTAACGCGGGTTCAGGTTTCTGTCACTCCTGCAACCCCACAATTAGTAGCCAAATACATAATGCATTCCCCTAGGCCCATAAATGGTGACATATCATGTAGTCGACGTTCACATGACACCACTAGAAGAATAGCACCACAACTTAAATACTAAACCATTGAATAATAACTCAACACAAATCCACTACTAACAACATGACTTCTCCCATGTCCTCAAGAACTAAACGAACTACTCACGAGACATCATATGGATCAAGATCAAAGATGATATGGTTATGAATAACAATCTAAACATAAACAATAATCCAATGGTTCCACTCACAAGCATCAACTACAATAGTAATCAACACCTGGAAAGTTTCCCCTATGAACTATGCAAGTATTCAACACGATTGTTACAGCGGGATGGAGTGGTGATGATGGTGCTGGTGGAGATGATGGTGTGGATGATGATGATGATAATGATGATCCCGATGAAGTCTAGCTTGATGATGGTGTTGATGGCGACGATCTCCCCTCTCTAGGAAGGAATTTCCCTGACAGAAATCTGTCTGCCGAAGAGCTCTTTCTCTTTCGGTGTTTTCCGCCCCCACAGAGGCAGCGGAAATCTTTCTGTGGTCGCTCCCTTGGTATTATGGTTCCCAGAGGAAGTTATAGGCGAGAGGGCGGAGTCGGAGGCCGGCCAGGTGGGACACACCTGCCCTAGGCGCGGCCCAGGGGGACCCGTGCCTAAGGGGGGTGTGGCCCTCCTATGGCCCAGCTACGCCTCCCCTTCTGGCTTGCTTCGTCTTCCGGGAAAATATAATTTTCCTATATTTTTCTGGTATTTTTCTGATCTTCGCGAAATTGCATCAAAACACCTCTTTTTTCCATCAGAATCCTGACTCCGGCAGTTCATCCTCCAAGAATCATCCAGCATGCAAAAACAGAGGAAAAGATATAAGTAACACCTCATAATAAGACATATATCAATGAATAGAGGCAAATTATGATATAGAATGGTCATGCAAATTGGACGTATCATGATGGAGAGAGTACAACCCAAGCTTGGGGGAGATTGAAGTTACTAATGCTTAAATGTCCTATTCATGAACACCCTAACAATATTATTATTAATAACTTTTATGCAAGGCTTTCTCTTCATGATACAGAGTTATTAGATGCTTCTTGTGCTGGATTATTCACACGTATGAAGAAAGAAGCTAAGTGGGATCTCCTAGACCGTATTCAAGAAAACACTGAAGCATGGGAGAATGACAAAGGAAGAAATTCAGGTATAAATTATGATTATGAATGCATTAAATCTTTTATGGAAACTAATGAATTTCATGATATTAGTACTGAGTATGGTCTTGATTCTCAAAGTATTTCCAATTGTTTTAAGGCCTTTGCCTATTATATTGAAATTCCTAAAAATAAGTGGGACAAGTACCATGCACCTTATAAAGCTGTTGTTAGTCATGTTCCTATTATAAATATTGAAGTTTGTACTGTTGATCCTATTTTGCCTAAACCTTATATTGAGAAAATACCTTTCCCTGCTAAGGTGAAGGAACATTCTATTATGGCTAATGTGGTTAGCAAAAGTACAAAGAAAGTTGTTGAACCTGATGAACAAATAAACATTGAACCTATTGTAGCCATTGTTAAAGACCTTGTCACTAAAAATGTAGAAGATGGGCACATTATCTTCTATGAAGATGCTTCTAATATTGTCTCTCATCCTAGTAAAGCTAGTGTCTCTGTGCTTTCTGTTAGAATTGGTGATCATTGCTATTATGGTTTATGTGATATTGGTGCTAGTTCTAGTGCTATTCCTTATGAGCTTTACAGATAAATTATGCATGAAATTGGTTCTTGTGAACTGGAGGAAATTGATGTGGTTATTCACCTTGCTAATAGAGAGACAGTCTGTCCAATTGGCATTGTAAGAGATGTGGAAGTTCTTTGTGGTAAGATTAAATATCCTGCTAATTTTCTAGTGCTTGGTTCGGAATCTAGTAAAACTTGTCCTATCATTTTTGGTAGACCTTTCTTGAACACTTGTGGAGCTATTATAGATTGCAGGAAGGAGAAAGTCTTAACTAACTTTGATGGAGAAACTTATGAGTTTAATTTTTCCAAATTTGCTGAAACTCCTTATGAAAATGAGTTGCCTAAAGAGGATTTCAAGGTTGAACAACTTGCTGCTATTTCTCTTGCTCCTAACAATGCCTTGCAGCAATATATGGAAGACATGAAAGTGAGGTCTTCATGAAGGAAAAAAATGAGATTGACAAGATTTTCCTTTGTCAACCTAAGATGCTTAAGCATAACCTACCTGTGGAAGACTTGGGTACCACACTACCACCTAAAGGGGATCCAGTTTTTGATTTAAAACCTATACCTGATGATTTTAAATATGCTTATCTAGACGATAAGAAAATATATCCTGTTATTATTAGTTCTAAACTTTCAGGAAAGGAAGGGGAAAGATTATTGGAAGTATTGAAGAAACACCGAGGAGCTATGGGGTATACTCTTGATGATTTAAAAGGGATTTCTCGTACTATATGTTAGCATGCTATTAATATAGAACCTGATGCAAATCTAGTTGTTGAACATCAATGTCGTGTAAATCCTAAGATGAAGGAAGTGGTAAGAAATGAGGTATTAAAACTTCTTGATGCTGGTATAATTTTTCCTATTGCTGATAATAGATGGGTTAGTCATGTTCATTGTGTTCCCAAGAAAGGAGGAATAATTGTTGTGCCTAATGCAAATAATGAGCTTATACCTCAAAGAGTAGTGGTTGGTTATAGGATGTGCATTGATTTTAGAAAGGTGAATACAGTCACTAAGAAATATCATTTTCCTCTGCCTTTTATTGATCAAATGCTAGAAAGGTTGTCTAAGAAGAAGACTCACTTTAGTTTTCTTGATGGTTATTCTGGGTTTTCTCAAATTTCTGTGAAAGCACAAGACCAAGAGAAAACCACTTTCACCTGTCAGAACTTATGCTTATAGGCGTATGCCTTTTGGTTTATGTAATGCTCCTGCCACCTTTCAGAGATGTATGTCTGCTATCTTTTATGATTTTTGTGAATAAATTGTGGAAGTTTTTATGGACGGTTTCTCCATCTATGGAACTTATTTTGATAATTATTTGCACAACCTTGATAAAGTTTTGCAGATATGTGAAGAAACTAATCTTGTTCTTAATTGGGAGAAATGCCAGTTCATGGTTAATGAAGAGATTGCTCTTGGACACAAGATTTTTGAAAGAGGTATTGAAGTGGACAGAGCCAAAGTTGAGGCAATTGAGAAAATGCCTTGTCCTAGGGATGTAAAAGTTATTTGTAGTATCCTTGGTCATGTTGGTTTCTATAGAAGGTTTATTGAAGATTTCTCCAAAATTTCAAATCCCCTTACTAATCTTCTCCAAAAGATGTACATTTTCTTTTTGATGATGATTGTAAGGAAGCTTTTGAAACTTTGAAAAAAGCTTTAACTACTGATCCTTGACGATGGCTCAGATGATTGTTGATCTTCGTTGGGAGACCCCAAGAGGAAGGTATGATGAGCACAGCAGCAAGTTTTCCCTCAGTAAGAAACCAAGGTTATCGAACCAGTAAGAGGAATGAAACGACTCAAAGGTGTTGCTAGCAACTTGGAAACCTGCACAACAGAAACTCAAGACTTTGCCCCAAAAAACAGTGAGGTTGTCAATCTCACCGGTTTGTTGAAAACAAAGGATTAACTATATGGTGTGGAAGGTAATGGTGGTTTGCAGAAAGTAAACAGTAACAATGGAAAGTATATCAATGGTAAAGATTGGACCGGGGTCCATAGTTCACTAGAGGTGTTCTCCTTAAGATAAACAAACATGGCATGCTGGGTAAACAAATTACAGCAGGGCAATTGACAGGACTGAGAAAGGCATAACAATGCAATACTAGACATTCATGGTCAATACAACAAGATACATAGACCGCCATCCAACCGCATCTATGACTAGTAATCCACCTTCAGGTTATCATCAGAACCCCCTCCAGTATTAAGTTGCAAGCAATGGATAACTACTTTAAGCAAAGTGTGTAAGGTAAAAAATCCACTTGTTCCATGAACAAGAGACCGTTTTTTTCTTCCTAGTAGCAACATCACATCTACAACCTTAGAGATTTGTGTCACTTCCCTTAGATTAAATAGAGGCATGAACCCACTATCGAGCATAAGTACTCCCTCTTGGAGTAACTAGCATCTACTTAGCCAAGATAGCTACTACAAACGGAGAGCATGCAAGATCACAAACAACACGGAAATGATAAAATCAACAAGATAAAACCATTAATCAATCTGACATAGTAATCTCAATATCCATCGGATCCACGCAAACACAACATGCATGATTACAAATAGATGATCTTGATCATGAACAGATCTCACAAGATCTAAACATGGTAGCACAAAGGAGGAGAAACAACCATCTAGCTACTACATGGACCCGTAGTCCAGGGTGTAACTACTAACGCTTCATACCGTAGGCTAGCATGATGATGAAGAAGGCCTTCGGGATGATCTCCCCTCCGGCAGGGTGCCGGAAAGAGCTTCAGATCCCCCCGATCCAGGGACGATGGTGGCGGCGGCTACGGATTGTTTCATGGAAGATTGATTGGGTACTTAGGGTTTTGGTATCGGGGGCTTCTTAGAGGCGAAGAGGCGATGCAGGGGGCACCCAGGGTGGCCGCACTCCCCTAGGCGCGGGCCTAGCCAGGCCGCGCGGCCAGGGGTGTGGCCCCCTGGTGGCTCTCCTCCGTCTCGTATTCTAGCTCCGTGTTCCCCCACGGTAAAATATTGACTTTGGCTTTTGTCCCGTCCTATTCCGAGAATATTGATTTTCTGCCTTTTTTGGAACCAAAAACAGAAGAAAACAGGCAACTGGCACTATGACATCTTGTTAATAGGTTAGTACTAGAAAACATATAAAAACACCTCAAAGTGAAGACAAAGCAAAGCAAAGTAGATACTAAACAAGCATGGAACATAAAAAATTATAGATACGTTTACGACATATCAAGCATCCCCAAGCTTAACTCATGCTCGTCCTCGAGTAGGTAAGTGATAAAAATAATAATTTTTTAGGTGACATGCACCATCAAAATCAAGATCAAACCATTTGCAAGCATTGAAATCTGGGATCAAAGAACTCTAAACATGAGCATGAAAGATGGAGCTCTAACAATAAGAGAAAGTAACTAAGCATGCAACATGAAAGTACATTGTAGCATGAAAGATGGAGCTCTAACTATAGTCACCTATAAGTTCTTGTCATAGTAAGTACATGTGTATCATAGAGAGCTGCCAACGGGGTATCCCTTGCACATGATACATGAGCTATCCCATAATCAAATGACAAGGCAAGCATACAATGAGTATCTCAGCAATCTTCTTATTTACCATGGGAAAATGGTGCTTTTTTCTCTCTTTCCTCTTTTCAATGTGTCTCTTTTTTATAAGAAGAAAGCTTCATAGATTGCTCACTATGGTGATGCTGCAAGTTTCCACCATGATTAGGAAAGGCTTAGGCTAGCGGCCCAGGAGTTTCTCTAACACACATACATAACTCCATGGACTTACATGCTGCCCTTTTATTTCACACCGACGACATACATAAACAAAACAGCATGATATCAACTGTGTACAATGTACAAGTGCAATGTTGAAAGTGTTCCCCATGACAGCACAGTTCTGCTAATTCCAACGTATAAGTGCAAGCATATACAACATATATGACACAATGGTTCAAGTTTATTAGGGGCAAGAAAAATAAAGTGTGCCATAAAGTTCGTGAGAGATTTAATCACTAAGTTTTCACATAACAAAAGGACTTTTTAATTGGAAGGTAGATGAAAACAAGAATATACTTGGAATGGTGTAACACACCATGCATAGGAATTTATAGTGGACACTTTGGAATAACTTGGTTTCTTGGGATTTGGATGCATGAGTAGAGCTTACTCATACAAGTGGAGGCTAGCAAAAGACTATGAGCGACCAACTAAGAGAGAAATTATGGCCATAATCATGTAGAGCGACAAAACATTACTAATCAAAGAATAAAGTGGTACTACAAGTCTAGGACTAAGTGATCATAGAGGCTATGGTGACTTGTTCATAGTCATAACATGGTGTGAGCATGTGCCAAGTCAACCCAAACAAAGCATCAAAGGAGAATACCACAATACTATGCTTTTGTATGCTAAAACAACACATGATTCCTTCAAGGCACATTAAGCAATACCAATTGTTTGGAACAAGTCATGCTACAATAGTAATCACTAAGCATAAGGTCAAAAAAACATCTAGCATGACATGATAAAGTCTAAGTCACAGTCAAAGCAAGCTCCTCTTGTACTATTCAAGCAAGAACTTTCTACTCCTCTCCAACACCAATCAACTTATTTGAAACAACAAAGCGATAATGGGGGTCCAAACTACTTTATTAAAGAAAACTAAGCAAATCAAAACCAAAAACTAAAACTAAGACACTCCAAGAACAACACAACAGTGCATGAAACAATAAAAACGAAGTGTCTAGAAAGACCTGAGAGTTTTATTTATGAAGAAGGGTATGCCTTGGGCATCATCAAGCTTTGACGCTTGTAACTCTTGAATATTTCTTGGGGTGACATAGGGTGACATACCAAAGCTTGAGCTTTTGTCCATTCTTCATCTTATTACATCATTCTTCCTCTACATGTGCAAATTTTCCTTCATACAAAACTTCACACAATCTTCATTAGCAACATTAGTGTATTCAAAAGATATTAGACCCTTGGGGTTTAGTTTTAAAATATAAAATCTTTCACTAAAAACACAAGCTACTATAGCAATTCCCTCAAAAAGCTCAATTTTCCAAAAAAAAAATAACCCAAAAAGGAATCAATAATAAGCAAATGCAAATAATGGCAGAAATCTGTCAAAACAGACCAGCAGGTAGAAACTGATTTTTTCAAAGATCTTTTGTTGCTCAAATCAAAAAGTCATGAACTAACGAAAGTTAGCTAACATACTGGGGGATTTGTTCAGATAATTACAGCTAAATCATACTTACAGATATTTTACACGAATTTTTACGGTGGAGCACAAAAATTTATTTCGGGACAGCAACTTTCCAAATCTTACTTCCCTCTCATTAGAGGTTACTCTTGGCACAAAAAGAAAATAAAAAGGAAAATGAGAGGTCATTACAGAAGTAATAACTTCTAAGAAACAAGAAAACTTTGGGGTTATCTCCCAATAAGTAATTTTCTTTAACGCCTTTAAGTTAGGCACAAGAAGGAAGAATCAAGTATTTTCAAATGAAGAAGCATTAACACCAACTCTCTTGCTCCTACCTTTCTTACCTCTCTTCTTCTCTTTAGGGAATATATGATTGCTCATTGGAAAGGCAAAATGCATAATGCTTTTTCCCACATCTATTATTGCTCCAAGGTGTTTCAGCAGGGATCTTCCAAGTGTAATTTGTCCTTTTCCTACACATTCAATATCAAGATAATCAGTAGACACCACTTTCCCTGTGATTTTTTGTAAACACGCCTTCAGCTATTACAATGGATAATAAAGTTGCATTATTGGTAAGAGATATCTCTTCTCCTCCATAGAAAGTCCCCAAAGATTGAAAGACTCATAGATATCTTTAGCTGTAAGGCAAAATTCAGACATGATATCACAACGAGCATCAAAAGTTTCACTATTTATAGCAAATTTTATTGTAGGAAACCATTTTCAAGGCTCATAATTTATTGGAACATAATCATGCTGCTCTCTAAGCATGTTATAGCAATCTTTCAAAGCAATTGTACTGGTCTCAAGAGTGTTCAACCTAGCATAAATGTTTATAAAGGAAGAATCAGACTTGCTAGGAATACTATAAATTATAATCAACTTCTTTATAGCATACAAAGCTTCATCCTTAGTACATCAAGAAATATCTTTCCCAGCTACAACATCCAAAGCTTATCTATAACAAAGAGAAAGACCATGGTATAAACTATTAATAACCAAGCTAAGACACATCTTAGGCTTAATTTTCCTTTGTAAATTAGAGATTCTAGACCAAGCTTCTTTAAAACTTTCTTCACTTTTTGCCTGAAAGTAAAGATCCTTTCCATAGGTGACACGGGGATTGGACCAAAACCAGACATGGTAGCAACTAAAGTAGGAACTATTTTTTTGTGTTTTTTATAAGAAAAAAGCAAACCAAACGAAAATATTTTTTTTGAGTTTTTGATAAAAAGAGGCAAACAAAACCAAGAAAAATAAACTAAGAAAAAAAACAAAGTAAAGAGAAAGGTTGTGAAGGATCCCCTTGTGAAGCCGTCCTTAGCCTCCCTGACAATGGCGCCAGAAAAATCTTGACGATGGATCAACTGATTGTTGAGCTTCATTGGGAGACCCCAAGAGGAAGGTACGATGAGCACAACAACAAGTTTTTTCCTTAGTAAGAAACCAAGGTTATCGAACCAGTACGAGGAAGGAAACGACTCAAAGGTGTTGCTAGCAACTTGGAAACCTGCACAACACAAACTCAAGACTTTGCCCCAACGAACAGCGAGGTTGTCAATCTCACTGGTTTGCTGAAAGCAATGGATTAACTGTATGGTGTGGAAGGTAATGGTAGTTTGCAGAAAGTAAATAGTAACAGTGGAAAGAGTATCAGTGGTAAAGATTGGACCGGGGTCCATAGTTCACTAGAGGTGTTCTCCTTAAGATAAACAAACATGGCGTGCTGGGTAAACAAATTACAGTAGGGAAATTGACAGGACTGAACAAGGCATAACAATGCAATATTAGACATTCATGATCCTATGATATTTGATTGGGCAATACAACAAGATACATAAACCGTCATCCAACTGCATCTATGACTAGTAATCCACCTTCAGGTTATCATCCAAATCCCCTCCAGTATTAAGTTGCAAGAAACGGATAACTGCTTTAAGCAAAGTGTGTAAGGTAAACAATCCACTTGTTCCATGAAAAAGAGACCGTTGTTTTCTCCCTAGTAGCAACACTACATCTACAACCTTATAGATTTCTGTCACTTCTCTTATATTAAATAGAGGCATGAACCCACTATCAAGCATAAGTACTCCCTCTTTGTGTCACTAGCATCTACTTGGCCAAGATAGCTACTAGAAATAGAGAGCATGAAAGATCACAAACAACACAGGCATGATAGAATCAATAAGACGAAACCATTAATCAATCTGACATAGTAATCTCAATATCCATTGGATCCCCGCAAACACAACATACATGATCACATATAGATGTGATCTTGATCATGAACGGAGCTCACAAGATCTAAACATCGTAGCACAAAGGAGGAGAAACAACCATCTAGCTACGACATGGACCCGTAGTCCAAGGTGGATGTAGAGGTCCCAACCTTTAATAAGGTAGAGATCCCTGTGTTTACAATGCTATTCCCTAGATCAATAGCTAGCATCTATAGTTAAGATGTAATATCAAGAAACAAAGGTCATAATACAACTTTATAACCAGGAATAAAATAATTCATTACATCTTACATAGCTCATTTGGCTATCTCATTACAATGCGGCAGAATAACTATATAGCATGGAGTCCTTCATCTTCAAACTGCCACAGGCAATCATGTTGGTTGTAGACTTGTAATCCTATTCAACACACTTCACTAACATCAAACAAACCTGCAACATAATAAGTTGCAGCCACAAGGGTCAATACATTTGAATTGTATTGGCAAGTTTCACTACTATGTAGAAATAAGTGGAACCTATCAATATATGCATATTTTGCTAAGTAGGGTTTAGGCTCATTTGCAGAAAGCAATATAGTTTTATCCTATCTTTTCAAAATAGTTTTGATCTTTCGAAAATCTTTTTGAACTCCTTGGAAAACTCCAAGTGCTTCTAATCCCTTGTTGACACCATCAAGTTTTACTTTGAGAAATTGGAATGTCGAGATCTTCCATAGCTTCAGGCCTTAGTTGCTCAGAGTTGTCCGTAACCGGGGACACAGCTAAGTACTTAGAATTTGATCTTCTGCAGAAGTTGTACACTTTACCCACATGACACAATCTCGTCTTGACGCCACCAGTGGCCGCTGGATAAGTACACACCAAATGGAGTACCGGCAGATCGAGAATGTGAAAAAGTCTTTCCATAGAAGTCCTCCCAATACACAATGCTAGCTTGTCTACCAGGCACCAATGTAAGGATATATTTCCAATACACAATTCTAGTTAACCTGAAGATGCCAATGCAAAGGTCTTCCACTATGTAGTTGACTAAGCCAGAGCCCATTTAGCATGTGGCTGTACACGGAAGCCACTGTACGAGAAACATGTTGAATCTCTAAGTCCCTGGGTGGTTTTCTTCTAGTGCACATACAAAAAGATAGCCATATAAACATGGTTCTCTTTGTTTCCACCTTGTCCAAAATTGAGTATCCTCTTTCCACCCAGGTGGTTCATTGAGTACTTGTTTTATTATATAAAACATATATTTTTTCCAACACTTCATATAATCATATCATGTATTCCATCCCAAGTCTATAGCATGGCTAAGCATACTACAACTATGAGGTTTTCACTAAGGAATATGGATTTCCTAATAGGACATAGCATAGCATGGTAATATAGTAGCCCTATCATGCATACTACAAAAATATCACTAAGTGTAGTGAAAATAGTAGGACATGGATGATAGTGTCACTTGCCTTAGTAGTTGGTGGTGTTGGTACACTCTTTGCAATAACACACTTGACAGTCAACATAATCTATCAAGAAAAACAACAAAGACAAAACATACACATGATCAACACTAATGGCAACACAAAAATCATGCAAAGCATGCAAACATGCAAGATGGTAATTTTTATTGTACAAATTTTTATAACAAGGTTCTGAACATTACTAAGTGATTTATGAACATTTTATATTTTCAAGATTACAAATGCAACCATTTGTGCAATTGTAGCAATTAGCAACATTTTATAATAGTTGGAAAGGCCATTCTTATCAAATAATTGCCACGGTCTTATTATACTAGAATAAAATTATATTTCGGTTTTACTGTACAGAGGGTTCAATTTACTACCATTTGCAAAAGGATTCACTTAAAATAATTTTCACAACAATTTTTTTACTCAAAATACTCCACAAATGGTTCTGTATAAAACGTGATTTTAACAGACTCAAAAATACCTAATTATGGTTCCACTGTGTTCTACTCATTTTTGTGAATCCATAGACATATTATTTTCTAAATTTGGATATACAGAAATAAAGATATAATTTTTATGGTGAAAATGACCAATTAAACCATTTAATTTATAAATCAAATTTTTGTACAGAAAATAAGTAATATTATTTCAGAAATGGATTCTACAGAATCTCAGCTTTTCAGGGATACCAAATTTATAATTTTTGGACTTCTAAATCTTTTTCTATGAATTATACGAGTTCGTACTAAAATCTTGAAACGTCAAACTCGGGAATTTACTGAAATTGACTTTGACTAATCTGATTGAGTTGACTGTTGACTACCCTGATGTCATGATAATGTCATATTTGACTACAGAAAAAGTTACTTGGATGGAAAAACTTTGTACATGAAAGTTGTAGATAACAACTAGATCTATCTACTGTTCAAAGGAAATTGTGTTTGGAGCAACGAGGTGGGCGTAAAATGGATTATACCTTCTAAGATTTGAAACTTTGACCGTGTTTTTCTCTCTGATCGATGAACGAAACAAGGTGAAACCAGCGGGAATGGAACCTTCTTGACGAGGGGAACAACTTCCGTCTTCAAGCCACCGCGATCCGAGGTCGTCTTGAAGGTCTATTTGGGTGGAGAAGATTGAGGAGAATTTTGGACGAAAATGGGGCTAAGATGAGTTGAAAACTTGTGAACTTTCCTGGAGTGGGATTTATATAGGAGGGGGGTGGGGGCTGGATTAAAGGAAATTAAAGAGGGAGAGAAATTAGGGGACATTTAGTGCAATTTAAAAGGCAATTGAGAGTCATTTAGGAGCATTAGATAGGAGGAAGACCAAGTGCTCCCTCTTTACTCGTTCAGGTAGGTACGCCCTGGTGGTGGTGGTGGCCTCTTGGTCTATCGGCCTGGTTGGGCCGGCCCATTTTGGCCGGCCTGGCTGGCCATTTTTTTTTTGTTTTATATTTTTTTATTTCTTAATTCTTTCATAACTTTTGATTTAGAGTTTCGAATTTGTTGATTCAAATTTCTGTCGGTTCGTAAATTCATGGGCAATATTTTAGGACATAAATTTAATGTATTTGGAAATATTTAATTTTCTCAATTATTAATAAGTTAATTATTGAACGAAGATATATGGATAATCTTGATATTTTGATCTTAGGATTTTTGTTAAATGCTATTTTTATTTTTAAGGAGTACCTTTATTTGGGGAAAAACTTTTGTAATAGTTTAAAAGGTTTTAATGTTTCCAATTAGAAGCAAAAAGTTTCTATTCCCCATAAATTTCAACAATTGTTTCTTTTGTTTATTTATTTTTCACATTTCAAAATTTGGAAAATTTTGGGATGTGACAATGGAACTACTCACGCTTCATACCGGAGGCTGGCATGATGATGAAGAAGGCCTCCGGGATGATCTCCCCTCCGGCAGGGTGCCAGGAAGAGCTTCGGATCCCCCGATCTAGGGACGATGGTGGAGGCGGCTACGGATTGTTTCGTGGAAGATTGATTGGGTACTTAGGGTTTTGGTATCGGGGGCTTCTTATAGGCGAAGAGGCGAGGCAGGGGGCACCCAGGGTGGTCGCACCCTCCAGGCGCGGGCCCAGCTAGGCCGTGTGGCCAGGGGGTGTGGCCCCCTAGTGGCTCTCCTCCATCTCGTATTCTGGCTCCGTGTTCCCCATGGTAGAATATTGACATTGGCTTTTGTCCCGTCCATTTATGAGAATATTGATTATCTGCCTTTTCTGTAACCAAAAATAGAAGAAAACATGCAACTGGCACTGTGGCATCCTGTTAATAGGTTAGTACTAGAAAACATATAAATACACCTCAAAGTGAAGACAAAGCAAAGCAAAGTAGATACTAAACAAGCATGGAACATAAAAAATTATAGATATGTTTACGACGTATCACTCTTATTGTCCAACCACCTGATTGGAATTTACCATTTGAAATTATGTGTGATTCTAGTGATTTTGTTGTGGGTGGTGTTCTTGGGCAACGAATAGATAAAAAGTTTAATGCTATTCATTATGCTAGTAATACTCTTGATGCTGATCAAAAGAATTATGCTACAACTGAAAAGGAGTTCTTAGCTGTAATCTTTGCTTGTGATAAGTTTAGACCCTATATTGTTTATTCAAAAGTTACCATTCATACTGATCATGCTGCTATTAAGTACCTTATGACAAAGAAAGATGATAAGCCTAGGATTATTAGATGGGTGTTGCTTTTACAAGAGTTTGATCTACATATTGTAGATAGAAAGGTGCTGAAAATTCTGTTGCTAATAATTTATCTCGTTTGGAAAATATTTCTTTTGATCCTATGCCTGTTAATGATAGTTTTCCAAATGAACAGTTGGCTGCAATAAAGGTAAGCCCGCGAGAGAGTCCTTGGTATGTTGATTATGTTAACTTTATTGTTTCCAAGTATTTGCCTCCAACCTTTACAGCCTAGCAAAGAAGGAAATTCTTTTATGATCTAAGGCATTACTTTTGGGATGACCCACATTTATATAAAGAAGGAGTAGATGGTATTATGCGGAGCTGTGTTCTAGAATATGAACAACAAGAGATATTGAGAAAATGTCATGACAGTGCTTATGGAGGACATCATGCTGGAGATAGAACCGCACAAAATGTTTTACAATCAGGTTTTATATTGGCATACTATCTTCAAGGACGCAAGGAAGTTTATTTTATCATGTGATGAATGTCAAAGAGTTGGTAACATTTCTAGATGCAATGAAATGCCTACAAATTATTCTCTAGTTATTGAACCTTTTGATTGTTGGGGATTTTACTTTATGGGTCCTTTTCCTCCTTCAAAAGGATATACTCATATTCTTGTTGCTATTGATTATGTTACAAAGTGGGTGGAAGCCATACCTACAAATAGTGCTGATGGTAAGACCTCTTTAAAAATTCTTAAAGATGTTATTTTCCCAGGTTTGGTGTGCCTAGATATCTCATGACTGATGGAGGTTCTCATTTTATTCATGGTGATTTTAGTAAGACTCTTGCTAAGTATGATGTTAACCATAGAATTACTTCATCTTATCACCCTCAAACCAGTGGGCAAGTAGAACTTTCAAATAGAGAAATTAAATCTATCTTGCAAAAGACTTAATAGATCTAGGAAAAATTGGGCTAAAAAGTTGAATGATGCTTTATGGGCTTATAGAACTGCTTATAAAAATCCTATGGGAATGTCTCCTTCAAAATGGTTTATGGTAAAGCTTGTCACTTGCCTCTAGAATTAGAACACAAAGCTTATTGGGCAGTGAAAGAACTGAATAGAGATTTTAGACTTGCTAGTGAGAAAATATTGCTAGACTTAAGTACCTTAGATGAGTGGAGAAGTGAAGCTTATGAAAATGCTAAACTCTTTAAAGAAAAAGTAAAAAGATGGCACAATAGGAGAATTCTCAAAAGGGAGTTCCATGTTGGTGAGAAAGTTCTATTGTATATGTCTCGTCTCAGATTTTTTGCAGAAAACTACTCTCAAAATGGGAAGTACCTTTTGTTATTGAGGAGGTGTATCGTTCAGGATCTATAAAAATATCTTCTTTGAGGGACAACACTACATAGGTGGTGAACGGTCAAAGTCTCAAACACTACATTTGTAGAGATTCTTATAATGAAGGTGTTGATATTATTCAAATGGTGGCTCCTGAAGAATTTATTAGAGACCAAACTCAGGAAACTACAGAGTCCGTTTTCGAATAGGTAAAAGTGCTGAAAACAGAAGGTTCGCGAAAAACTTTTTTTATATTTTTGATGTTTTTATTATGTATGGAAGGTTAAGAGACGAAAAAGAGGAGGAAACGGAGCCCGGGTGGGCCACACCCACCAGTGGCGCGGTCCCTCCCTGGCCGCACCACCAGGGGGTGTGATCACCCCGGAGTCCGCCTCCGTCTCATTTTTGCATAGTGCCTTCCTTATGTCGTGAAACTTCATAATATATAACCCCCCGGATCCCCTGAGGTTCGTATATCGTGTTCTCGTCGTGTTTTTGTTTCTATCTGTTTTTGTCAGGCAGATTCTCAGTTTTGGAGCCACAATGTCTTCCTCTGGATCACCCATGGAGGATTCCTCTATGGACGTCATCAATCCGTACATGTATGAGTTGAAGAGTCACCCCAAGGATTTGTTACTCAAGATGGGAAGGTACAGATGAAAGAAGTTCAGGGCCCTAAAGGAGAATGCAGTCTGGATGATAGGATGGAAGCATTGGAGCAAGAAGTTTTTAGGTACAAGAAGATGGCGGAATGCAAAGTGGAAGTAATGCAAAAGATAAGTTCAGAGTTCATAGCCGAGCACAAGAGGGAGACTGCCAAGCTTCAAGATGAAATCCTCTCACTACATCAGACCACCAACCAATTACAAGCACAGCTCTACGACATACAAAATCAAAACTGTGAGTATGAGGCTAGGTTTAACGCATAAGTTCTGCTGCTAGTTTCAGGATATTTGAAACCAAGACATCCTTTGTGGATGGGGAGCCTTTACCTTGGAAGTCTGACGATGACAAGGGAACACTACCATCACCGAAGGAGTAATTCATCATCAGGTTTTGGCATCCCCTTGGTTTGTTCCAAGCTTGGGGAGTGTCGCGGTATCACATCATTATCTTTTATATTTTTACCTTTTTAGTAGAGTCATATCTTGGATAGAAAAGTTATCATATAGGATGGTTTGCATTGTGGAAGTATCTCTCCTTTAGTTGGTTATCTATGTATCCCTTGGTGTGAGTGCCTTTACGGAATATTAATGAGAAGTTTCATCTTTTAATTTTTGCACTTCTTATTTTAGTTTGCAATCTCTATTATATTATTGATCTTGTTGATTAGTATTGGCATCACTTTGGGAGCATCAAGTAAATCTAAATTGGTTTTGGCAAACCAAGCTCTGGTCCGTAGCAACACTTTTTGGGGTTTGAAAGGAAAAGAGAAAAGCATTTACAGGTATTTTATATCATTTTCTTTCTTTCTTGATTGGCTCATAATCTTAGTATTCTTTAGTTAAGATCTTTTGTGTTTTCAAGGAAGATTGCATGTTTGACTTTTTCACTTGTATGTTTGCTTGTTTCCTTCAACTCTTTTGCTTGCTGCTCATCCTTGCCAGATAAAACCCTGTACTGAGAGGGAATATTTCTCGTGCATCCAATCCTTTAAACCAAAACCTATGCCATTTGTGTCCACCATATCTACCTATTAGCATTATTGCTATTCCAAGTAAATTCTCAAGCTTCATCTATCTTTCAAATTAAAAATTCTTTTGTTATGATAAAACTAGTTAGTAAAGCTCTCACGAACTTGATGGCACACCTTATTTTCTTGCCATTAATTAACTTGAACCATTGTGTCATTGAAGTTGTATATGCTTGCACCTATACATTGGGATTAGCAGAACCGTGCTGTCACAAGGAATGCTTTCAACACCTTTAATTATCTACCCAGTTGATATCATGTTCTTTTGTTTATGGATGTTGTCGGTGTGAAATAAAAGGGGAGCTTGTAAGTCCATGGAGTTATGTATGTGTGTTAGGGAAACTCCTGGGCCGCTAGACTAAGCCATTCCTAATCATGGTGGAAACTTGCAGCATCACCATAGTGAGCAATCTATGAAGCATTATTCTTATATAAAAAAGATAGAGAGATATAGAAAAGAACCATTTTCCCATGGTAAATAAGAAGATTGCTGAGATGCTAATTGTCTGCTTTCCTTGTCATTTTGTTATGGGATAGCTCATGTATCATGTGCAAGGGGTACCCCGTTGGCGGTTCTCTATGATACACATGTACTTACTATGACAAGAGCTTACCGGTAACTAAAGTTGAGTAGCATGAGGAGCGGCCCTCGTACTCAAGGGACATGAGATTGCCAACTTATATTTTGTCAAGCATATACTCCATCTTTGTTCACTTTAACCTTAATCACCTCAAGATGCTTATGATAGGGAATGAGAGCTCAAAGCTAGTAAGTACCATAATCTTTTGAAAGCTCTTTATGAACTTGAAATCCCTGCTTCCCTCTGTGAAGGGCCTTTCTTTTACTTCTTAGTTGAGTCAGTAAACCTTTTCCTCTCTACCTCCAGCAAGCATTTGAGTTGTTGTGTTTCAATCATTCATATGATGAGTTATTCAATCATGTTCCTTATCTTCCTTGTTTTGCACAAGACTCTTATCTGAATGATTATTACTTTGAAATCCATCATTGTGAAAAGCCTTTTATGTTTGAGCAAAGATTATTCCTGTTACAAACTTCTTTACAAAATATCTGCTTGAAAACTATTTGCCAACTGTTCCCTGACCAAGAACAAAGTTTGCCATTCCCAATTATGGTTTATCTTTATGCATCTTTATTGTGACTCCCATACTCGTTGCAAGTTAAGTTATATAATGGTGAGTTGCTTTCTACTATGAGTTGTGTATTGGTAAGTGTGATGTTTCTTGTTCGTATTATTTTTATCGACACTTCACTCCATAAACCTGTGGACATGTTTAATGAGCTCAGTTTTCGCTTGGGGACAAGCGAGCTCTAAGGTTGGGGGAGTTGATACGTCCATTTTGCATCACTATTCTATATCATAATTTGCTTCTATTCATTGATATCTTTCTTAGTAAGAGGTGATACTTATGTTATTTCATCTGTTTTTGCATGTTGGATGATTCTTGGAGGATGAACTGCCGGAGTCAGGATTCTCATGGAAAAGCGGTGTGTAGATGCAATTTTCTCGAAGATCAGAAAAATACTAGAAAATATATGGAAAATTATTTTTTCAGAAGACGAAGGAAGCCAGAAGGGGAGGCGAAGTTGGGCCACAGGGGGCCCACACCCCTCTAGGTGTGGGCCACCCTAGGCCGCGCCACTATGGGGTGTGGCTGATACGTCCAAAACGTATCTACTTTCCCGAACACTTTTGCTATTGTTTCTCGTCTAAACTTGTGTTATTTGGATATAACTAACACAAACTAACGTTGTTTTCAGCAGAATTACCTTGGTGTCTAGTTTTTGTGCAGAAAGTCAACTATCAGGAAAAATCTCGGAAAATATGCCAAAAATCCTATTTCACTAGAAGATCCACGGAGCCAGAAGACAAGGCGGAGTGGGTCCCAACCGCGCGGGCCAGGCCTGGCCGCACCTGGATGGGGTGTGGCCACCCCAGGCACCCCCTCGGCCTCCCTGTTCACCTATAAGACGCCTCTTGACCTAATAACCGGGGGGTCGACGTTTTTCCAGAAAGAGTTCCGCTGCGTCTCCACCACCAGAAACCGCGATCAGAACCAGAAACTCCGTTCTGGCACCCTGCCAGGACGGGGAATTTATAGAGGATCATTGCCATCGTCATCACCAACGCCTCTCCATCAACCATCCATGTTCCCCTCATCCATGAGTGAGTAATCTCCCACTGTAGGCTATGTGGATGGTAGGGATTGGAGGAGTTCTATCATGTAATCGAATAAGATTGTTAGGGCATGATGCCTAGTATCTCTATTAGTTCTATTTGACTTTGTTGCAACTTGTTGTGCTTAATGCTTGTCACTAGGACCCGAGTGCCATGATCTCAGATCTGAACATATTATTGAATCATTATGATAGTATTGTTTGTGATCTTATCTGCAAGTTGTGTACACAGATCATTATCCGGATCCAAAGGCCTCGAAGTGACTGAAATTGGGATAACCGGAGGGGATGGCTATGGTGTGAGGATCACATGTCTTCATGGAGTGTTGATGCTTTGCTCCGGTTCTCTATTAAAAGGAGTACCTTAATTGCCAATAGTTCCCTTGAGGCCCCGCTGCAACGGGCTCGCATGACAAAATATGTTGTGCAAGTTCTCATTGCGAGCACGCATGACTATATATGGAGCACATGCTTATGATTGTTTAGTACTTGGATGCTTATTATTATTTATCTACAATTGCCCTAGATCTTTTACATGTTTATACTTGTCCACGCAACGCCCGTCCATCCATCCCTATGCCTACCGCGCTCATATCCTACCATTTGCTACTATTGTTACTATTGCTCATGTTTTACTGCTGTTGTTACTTTGCTATTGCTACTACAAAACTATTGCTACTGATAAACTTCTGTGAGCAAGAACTATTTCCAGGTGAAGCTGAATTGACAACTTAGTTGTTAAGGCTTGCAAGTATTCTTTTTGTCCCCTTGTGTCGAATCAATAAATTGGGTAATACTACCCTCGAAGACTGTTGCGATCCCCTATACTTGTGGGTCATCAAGACTATTTTCTGGCGTCGTTGCCTGGGAGCATAGCTTTATTTGTAAGTTCACTTGGATCTATTATTGTTCGCTGCTACTCCTTTCATCACGGGGAAGTCTCGTGATGGAAAGTTTCCTATTTTACCATCCACTACAAGAAGAGGTACAGTCCTAAACACCTCTGCTGCTCTTGATTCACCATCTGTTATAAGTAAGCTTGTTATACCACCACCACATACACAGCTACACTGTCACATCCCAAGATTTTCCAAATCTTGTAATGTGAAAAATAAATGGATAAAATAAAACTTTGTTTGATTTTCAAGGCCAGAAGAAACTTTTTGAATCCAATTGGAAATTTTCAAAACCTATTTGGATCAAATGATATCCTAAAGGGATTTAAAAAGTTAAATAAACAATAAACTTCAAAATATTTAGACTACTATGTTGGATCATTTAAATAAAAGGTTTTGGATTTCAAAAGAAAAAGTGGATTTATAAATAAGGATTATTTTATATAGACAAATTAAACCTTGGCCAATATTTTGAAATAAATGTTTTGTTTTGATGAAAATAGTAAAGGTTTATTTAAATAAAATAATAAGGATTTAATATCCAAATTTTATTTAAGTAAAGGCTTTTCCCATTTTAAATAAACACTAAAACTTATTTATTTATTTTAAATAGGTTTTCCAAGTATTTTATATTCTCAAATAAAACCTACTGAAGTGTTTTGGTTTTATTTTTAGAATTCAAAATAAAGTTTTTAATAAAACAAATACTATTTGATTTAATAATGAAGGTCTATTGTATTTAATTATTAATGGACCCTAAAATAAGAATGTTATTTTGTTTTAAACAAGTTTTCAAAGTATCTTCTATTTCCAAATAAAACCTACTGATTTGGTTTTGAAAAATATTTGGATTTCAAATGAAGAATTTATTAAATAAATCAAACCCTATTTGATTAAATAACTATGGTTTATTATATTTAATAGATCCTAAAAAGAATAAAAATATTATTTTATTTTAGGATTTGGTTTATGTTGATAAACAGAACCAAAAACTCATTACAAGTTTGGAAGTGTTTGAATTGTTTGAATGTTTGTTTTGTTGTTTGATTTGTGAATTGATTTTCAAAACAGGAAATAGATTTGGAAAAAGAAAAAAGATTCAGACAGAAAAAAAGGGGAAACGGCCCAGCCCAACTATCCTAGCCCAGCAGCCCATCTCCTCTTTCCACCCCGAATCGTTTTATTTCACCCAGCAACTCACCCACTGAGCGACTGACTACTGGCCCCCACCTCCACTCCCTTTCTTTCACTGCCAAGCAGACCCCACCCCTCCAGCTCACCGTCTTCAACCCACGACCTGTTCTTCCACCCCTCTCTCCCGTTTCTGCGTTGAATTCGCGGGCTTAATTCTCGTTTAATGGCGCAATAATTCCGCCCTGCGACCACGCAAGATAAAGCGTATTTCCCTCCTCTCCACTTCCCCTCTCTCGCCCGGCTCCCTCGGCCACCAGGCTGCTCGGAATTCTTCCCGACGCCGACCACATCTCCGGCGAACAATTAACCGCAACCTTGCGCGCCCCTTGTCGAACCATCAGCACGTTGAGCATCGCCGTGACCCCCTGAGCCCGGTGAGCATCTCCCCCTTCTCCCTCACCTCCTGTAGCATCGGCACCGTCGTCGACCGACAGCTCCGCCGCCAGTAGCCACCGCAGCGCCGCCCATCTGTGGCTGGTGTGCCTAGCACCGTTAGATCGTAATCGTATGGCCACGATAGAACTTAACTGAAGCGGTAAGTAGCCTCTGCGCGCCGCACGATTTAACTTAAATCCAACGGCTGTCGTCGCGTGATCCAACCGAAACGGTACCGACGAATAGGAAGTGGCCGCGTGTCCTGCTGATGATTTAAAAACAGAGTTGAAAACAGATTTGTATGCAGATTTGAAAACTCCATAACTTTCAAACCACACGTCCAAAAATTACAAATTTTATATCAATGGATTCAGTGGAACAATCCCTAGCCAACCATGCCCTTGGTTTAGCAAATAGTATCTGTTAGAGTGTTTGTTTTTGCTGAAACATTTGTATGCTTGTTAAGGATGTAAAAATTGTTTAAAAATGAATTTGGGGTTAAAATCTTTTGCAATTGGATTGCTTTGAACCTACAGACCATAGGAAACACTTTGTGGACTCAAAAATGTATTTGGTGAAACAAAATAATGATTCTTTGATTTAAAACCATTTCTAGTCAAATAGAAATGTGGTTTATTTATTAAAAATGATTTTGGAAGAAAACCTTTGGAAAATGTTTTGTTTTAAACTCTCTTACCCCAAACACCAAGTTTTATGAGTTGAAAATGAAATTGGTGAACCTTAGAGATTAATGCCTTAATAAAAATATTTCTACACCACATAAAATGATACTTTGTTTTGAAAATGGTTTATGAAATGAAACCTTTTGCAAATGACTTTGCCACTTTACAAAATGACCATTAGGTGTTTTCAAATGTTTATGACCCATTAGGAACCACTTTTTCAAATTGAACAAAGCTTGGCATGCTTGCATGCATTACTTTGATTCTATGATTTTATGTGTGTTGTTTTGCTTGATTGGTAGATTGAACTTGTGCCTTGCTTGATTGAATTGTAGTGACTTGAAGAGTGTGATTGTTGCAAGGACAAGGATTGAACTTATACCCTCTACCAAAAAGGCAAGTGATGCTTCATACTTTTTGTCCCATTACTTTCACTATGAATTAGTGATTTTCTCTAAGTAAAACTTGCATGGATTTTGCTAAGTATAGACCTTGCTATAGGAAAACCTAGTGGATGAAACCTTAGTGGAAATCTTCCTAAGTTAAGATTCCTATTACTATCAAGCTTAGCCTAGCTAATAGAAAATATGGGTGGAATATATATTCACACTATGGAAAAATTTCTAAGTCTGAGGACTTGTGTTTTTGTTTAATAAAACAACTAAGTTAATGAATCACCTGGGTGGAATGGGTCTTGCTTGGTGGATTTTGGTTGAGTGGTTCACAAGGCCCATGTTTATGGTTTACCTTGTGTATCTCACTTGTGGATGGCCACCCAGGAACAAAGAGATTTCAGATGTCAAATGTTGAAAAGCTTCAAGTGCAACCACTTGGCAATATGGGCTCTGCCATGATCATATAGGTTGCAAGAACTTAGTCATATGGACAGAGGGTGGTAGTGTTTGATAGGTTGGAACGCGTCCATTTTGGTCTAAGGGAAGGCTTCTGAAAATCTTGTCTTGGGAAACCAAGTCTTGTGGGGAAAGTGCACCACCTCTGCAGAGTGTAAAATCTAAGTACTTAGCCATGTCCCTGGTAAAGGACAATTTGAGCATCAAGAAATGGAAGCAATCAAGAATCTCATCATTCAAATTTCTAAGTTAAAATCTTGTGGGTTTAACAAGGGTTGTTTGAAATCTTCAATCTTTGATTGAGAGATGCCTTGGTTAAAGGATCTTCAAATCTTTGATTGAGAAAAATGATTTTTGCCAAGCAAAACTTAGTATTTTCAAATGTTAAGGAAAAATCTATTTTGAGCAATGCAAGCCTTAACTCCACTTAGCCAAATGCATATAGATGATAGACTCCACTATACTACCATAGTATCACTTGCCAATACAATTCAAATGTATTTACCCTTGTGGCTGTAACTTGTAATGTTGCAGGTTTGATTGATTTTAGTGAAGATTGTTTGATTAGGATTACAAAGTCTACAACCAACATCTACCTGTGGCACTTTGAAGATGAAGGACCCCATGCTTATAGTTATTCCGCTGCAATGTAATGTAATAGCCAAATGAGCTTTGTATGATGTAATAAAATTATGTTATTCCTGGTTATAAAGTTATATTATGACCTTTGTTTCTTGATATTACATCTAAACTGTGGATGCTAGCTATTGATCCAGGGACTAGCATTGTAAACACAGGGGGCTCTATCTTATTAAAGATTGGAACCTCTACATACACACACTGCTACTACTGCTGAATCTGAAACTACTTTTGATACTTATGATGCTACTTCTACTGTCCTTGATGTGATTGGTTCATTAGGTCCTTTCCTAGATGCTACTATGGCTAGTCTAGGAAATACTAAAACTCCTAGTGAAGACACTGTTACACCTGTTATCTCACTTGAGTCTAGAGAGAGATGTGAGATTAATGATGGTTACATTGAGTTTACTGATGAATTTATTGAAGAGTGCCAAAAAACACATGGTGCTAGTGCTATTAAGAGTCTCCTTGAGAGACGTACCATTATTCCTAAACTGTCTTCTGATCCTAAGTTTGCCACTTCATCCATAGATATTAAATATAAAGATTATGATTTCTCTCTTGATTTATCCTATTTAGACATTGTTGAGAAAGAACTTTTTTGTGGGATTAAAAATGAGAGTTATTGCATTAAACTTTTTTGTGGGACTACAGATGCTGAAGAATTAATGGATAAGATAAGCAAGAATTATGATGATTGGACTTCAACTAAGATAAATACACCCGAGCCTATTACTCCTAAACCAGTTGTGCCTGAACCAGTTCCAACACCAACACCAAAGAAGAGGGGAGTTATTGCATTAAATGATGAAGCGATGAAGGAAGCTAAGAAGTGTCTAAAGGAGAAAGGTATTAGAGCTTAAGATGTGAAGAATCTACCTCCTATAGAAGAATTATGTAAGCCAATTCCCCACTCATCTACTATTGAGGTACACTCTCTCCACTTTGATGAAGGTGATATTCCCTATGGTAAGCCTCCTGATTAATGCTTAGAGGAACTTGACACATTTATTGTTAAACAAGGTAATTTTAATAAACAAGTTCAAAATCATTTATTGGAAAACTCTAGAGCCATTAAAGAGTTGAAAAATATTGTGGAAAGAACTTCTAATGATATTAAAATTCTTTGTAAACACTTTCAAATGGTTCAAACTCAAATTGATCAACTTGCTAAGGTACAAAATGATATGCTAGTTAATGTCTCGGGAGATAAACATGCTTATGGAATTAGAGCTAGGAGTGGTATAGCTACTCAAGATCCTTTATATCCTGAAGGACACCCTAAAAGAATTGAGCAGGACTCTCAACAAGGTGAAAGTAGTGGTAGTCCTCGTAAGAGAAAGAAAAAGAAACATAAACTAGTTGAGGAACCACTTGAACCTGCTATAGATCCGAATAGTATATCTGTCTCTGATGCTGAAACTGAGAGTGGTAATGATAAAAATGATGCTCCTGATAAGGAGGAAGTTGAGGAAGAACCTGAGAAGCACACTAAGAATACTAGGTACACTAAGGACGATTTTATTGCTAATAAACATGGTAAAGAGAGAGAACCTTGGGTGCAGAAACATATGCCTTTTCCCAATAAGAAACACATTTCAAAGGAGGAAGAACACTACAACAAGTTTTGTGAGTGGATGAAACCTTTATTTTTGCAAATTCCTTTGATTGATGCTATTAAGTTTCCTCCTTATTCAAAGTATACGAAGGATATTGTCCCTAATAAAAGGAAGGTTCCTAATGAGGATATTTCTACTTTGCTTGCTAATTATTCCTTCAATTGTAAGGTTCCAAAGAAACTTGGTGATCCAGGCATACCAACTATCCCTTGCTCTATTAAGAACAATTATGTTAGAACTGCTTTATGTGATTTAGGAGCTGGAGTTAGTGTTATGCCTTTTTCTCTCTACAAGAGACTCCAGCTAGAAAAGTTGATACCAACTGATATATCGTTGCAAATGGCTGATAAGTCAACTACTATTCCTGTTGGTATATGTGAGGATGTTCCTGTTCAAGTGGCTCATAATTGCTTGGTTTTAATTGATTTTGTTGTGCTTGAAATGCCTGAAGATGATAATATGTCCATTATTCTTAGGAGACCTTTTCTTAATACTGCAGGTGCTGTCATCAATTGTAATCAAGGAAAAGTAACTTTTAATATTAATGAAAAAGAGCATATTGTCTATTTCCCCAAGAAGGTTGCTAAAAGCTATTGCCTGAACTCCATTGAAAATGTTGAGAGCGTGCAGTATGCTACGCTCACTAAAACTTTCGTGGAGAGTTTGTCTTTTTCTAACAGTGCTTTCAAGCCAGATGTGTCTTTCAAAATCTATAACAGGCCTTACTCCATGACTTTGAAGAAATTTTGTGAGATCCTGGGTATTGGTACATCTGAGACGATGAAGAAGATTCCAGCTCAACTCACTGATTTTTGTTGGAGCTCTACCGCGGGATAATGAATGATGATGACCGCAGAGCCCAGCGGGGAAAGATAAGAAATATTCAACTCCCAGCTATTAGGTACTTTGCTTATTATCTTGCCACTAGTGTTCTTGGTAGGGAGAACACTAGAAATATTTCTAACTATCATTTGGCCTTCCTAGCTGCTGTGCTCAACAATGAGACTAGGTACAATCTTGGTTCCCTCATTTCTCGTCGCTTAGCTGTTAAGGAACCCATTTATGGGGGTATTATTGTTGCACGTGTTGTTGTTGCCTTAGGCCTTTCTATTGATCCAAATGATACAGTTTTGGCTCCTCAAAGGCTTGACTTAGCTGGCATGAAAGAGCATCACTTTGTCACTGCTGGCTCTACCCTTGAGAGCCTGGTTTATAGAATGTTGTTTACTGACGGGGAAGAGAGAGAGACTCCTCTGCCCCAAACCACTTTGTTCAGTATTTCTCAGGGACCATTGTCACACTCCAAGGAGGAGATGGACGAGAAGATGCGCATACTTGGCTTCCATGGGCACTATCAGGGGTACGTGCCCTCATACGACTCCTCTGTTCACTACACAAGGGAGTTCTCGAGCTCTTACCAGGACGAAGGGGCCTCCTCGTCGTACTACGGAGGTGCACCTTCTTGGTCACCATGGGGTTGAGCCCCACTTACGCCAAAAGCCTAATCTTGGGGGAGGTATAACGACATTGCACTCATCTATATATCATGTTCAGTCGGTTCTTTGTATATTCATTGTTTCGCTTTCTTTTTGGTTTTTGTCTCTGCTTTCTCAAAACACAAAAATACCAAAAATATTTTCGTTGTTTCTTTGTTTTTAGCTTTGGTTTGCCTTAAAGAAAAATCCAAAAAGAGTTTGCTTTGTTTGCTTTTGCTTTTTTTGCTTGCTTTAAAAAAACGAAAACACCAAAAATATTTGTTGTTCTTCTTTGGTTTTGTGAAGTTCTTTGCAGGGTTCAGCCATCCTCAGTGGATTTTGGTTTCATGTTATTAATTCAAGTCACACAAGTGAAGGGCAATAATGAATATTAAGACAACTTGAGTTGTGGTAAGAGGCTGGTAACAAACTCTATTTGTTTTCATTTTTGTACATATACTCATCATTGTGAGCATGCTTAGTCTTTTCATGTAAGGTGTATGATATTTATGGATCCTTAGTAGTTCTTTCTTTCTTGTGATTAGCTACAGCTTGCTATTAGTTTGTAGCATGTTATATGAATGTTTGCTTGCATTGTTCTATTCATAACTTGGTATGATATTGTGGTATCCTCTTCTGAATGTTTCATGTGAATCGACTTCGCACATGATCATGCATGCATATGACTAAACAATAGTCAGTAAGCCTCGATGATTTATTTTGCCTTAGAGTTCTTGTATCATTTTCATGCCATAATTAGTCATGTTTTGTCGCAAGCATGATTATGACAGTTATTGCTCTCTCATTTGCCGCTCCCTCTCTATTGCTAGCCTTCACTTGCACTGAGTATGAGCTCTACTTGTGAATCCAACTCCCCAAAACCAGTTTTTCCAACAGTGTCCACCATACCTACCTATTAGCATCATCTGCTATTCCAGTGCATATTCATTATGCCTTGTCTTCTTCCAAATAAAATGTTTGACTGCATTGAGAAAGTTAGTTAGTAAAGCTCTCACGAACTTGATGGCACACTTTATTTTCTGCACTTAATAAACCTGAACCATTGTGACTATCCATGAAAGTTATATGCTTGAAAATTATAGGCTGAGAGTTAGCAGAACCGTGCTGTCACGGGGAACACTTTCAACACTTATGGATATATATCCAGTTGATATCATGCTCTTTTGTTTGCGGATGTCGTCGGTGTGAAATACAAGGGGAGCTTGTGGGTTCACGGAGTTATATATATGTGTTAGAGAAACACCTGGGCTGATAGCCTAAGCCATGCCTAATCATGGTGGAAACTTGTAGCATAACCATAGTGAGCAATCTCTCAAGCATCTTCAATAAAAAACTATGAAAATAGCAAATAAAAAGATCGCTGAGATGCTCATTGTCTGCTTGCCTTGTCATTTTGATTATGGGATATCTCCTGTGTCATGTGAAAGGGGTACCCCATTGGAGGTTCTCTATGATATGCATGTATTTACAATGACAAGAACTTCTAGGTAACTAAAGTTGAGTAGCATGAGGAGAGGCACTCGTTGATACGTCGGAAACGTATCTATAATTTTTGATGCTCCATGCTTATTTTGTATCTACTTTGCTTTGCTTTGTCTATACTTTGAGGTGTTTTTATATCTTTTCAGGAACTAACCTATTAACAAGTTGACACAGTGCCAGTTGCCTGTTTTCTTCTGTTTTTGGTTCCAGAAAGGCAGAAAATCAATATTCTCGGAATTGGACGGGACAAAAGCCAAAGTTATTATTTTTCCCGCAGCAACACGGAACCACGAAGCAGAGCCGGAGGGGGGCCACAGGGTGGCCAAACCCGCCCTAGGCGCGGGCAAGCCCTAGGGGCGCCTGGAGGGGTGTGGGCCCCCTGGACCCCTACCGACCTTGATTCCTGCACCTATAAGAATCCTCCGATGGGAAAACCCTAAACGATCCAGAAGAAATCCACAAAAACCTCCATAGCGCCGCCGCCACCGAAAGGGAGATTCAGGGGTCAGAAAGTCTATGTTCCGGCACCCTGCCGGGACGGGGAAGTGCCCGCGGAGCCATCTCCATCGATCTCCACCACCATCTTCATCATCGTTGCTGATTCCCATGATGAGGAGGGAGTAGTTCTTCCTCAGGGATAAGGGCTCTATCGGTAGCTATGTGTTCATCTCTCTCTCTATGCATGATCTTGTTGTGGTCATGAGCTTTGTAATCAAGTAGATCTACCTTGCTACTCAAGTGCTTCAATAGATCTCTGCTCTCCCCATGTGTGTGAAAGTGACAGCGTGCACGCCATGGTGGCACTTAGGTTTAAGTCTACATAAATACTCTTTGTGCTTTAATAGATCTATGTTTTTCCCACGTGTGTGAAAGTGATAGTGTGCATACCGTGTGTGTCACTTTGGCTAGATTGAATATTTGTTATGAGTTATATTTGGAGTTGCATGTCTCTATGAAATTGTGGTGTTTGTTGGAACCATCTAGCGCTCAAGGTGACAGTGTGGGGTTATCTAGACTGGGGAAGACCCTACCGTCGATTAGAGTGTCCAACCGGAGAGTAGTTAAGAGTAGTATCATGAAGAGAGGATATTTATATGAGAGAGTGTTCACTAGTGAAAGTATGATCCCTAGGCCTTGTTTCAAAACATTGAAACACCGTTTTGCTACTAGATCTGTTGCATGTTTGCTTGCTTTAGTCTTTACCTCACCGTCAAGCTCTTTTCTGGCACCGTTACCACTTGTATTTCACTATCTCTTCGCCGAACTAGTGCACCTATACACCTGACAAGTGTATTGGGTGTGATGGGGACACAAGACACTTCTTGTATCTTGATTATAGGGTTGCTTGAGAGGGAATACCTTTGACCACTTCCTCCCTGAGTTTGATAAACCTTGGGTAATCCACTTAAGGGAAACTTGCTGCTGTTCTACAAACCTCTACTCTTGGAGGCCCAACAAATGTCTACAAGAATAGAAGTGCGTAGACATCAAGCTTTTTTCTGGCGCCGTTGCCGGGGAGGTAAGGTAAAAGGTACTCACATCCTCCGGTGTGAGTGCTCAAAGTTATTTCCTTTAGATTCTGTAGTTTTGTCTTTTTGTTTCTTGTTTTCACTAGTTAGGCTTAATGGAAAACAACAAAAAATTAGAGAGCTTTTTAGTATTTTTCCTAAGTTAGAACTTGAGTGGTTTGAAAAGAAAATCAAAAAACCTATGGAACCTTCTTTGCATGCTAATAGCAATGTTATTAGTATGAATTTTTCGAACACCATTGTTACTAATGGTATGGAAACGTCTAAGCTTGGGGAAGCTAGTTCTTATGAGAAAGATCTTTTTAGCTCCCCAGCTTTAGGGAAGAAAATTTGCTCTGATGATACTTTATCTCCCCTATGTGGTAATTCTAATGATACTTGTGATCCACATACTAAAAGTGTCCCTTTTAAAATACCTATTGGAATTGTTGAACATGTTATGAATAACTGCTATTTTAGAGATGGAACTGTCCATCCTAGTGATAATTTACTCTTTATACATGAATTATGCGAGTTTTTCAAGTGTGCAGGTATTTCAATGGACCAAGCTAAGAGGAAGCTATTCCCTTTCTCACTTAGGGGCAAAGCAAGGGAGCGGTATGAACTACTAGATGATCCTCATCATTTGGAGTGGAAGGAACTTGAATCTCTCTTTTATTTTAAATTTTATCCTCCTCATGAAATTCATAAAGATAGGAATTATATTTATAATTTTCATCCTCATGAGGGAGAAAGTATTGCCCAAGCTTGGGGGAGATTGAAGTCACTAATGCTCAAATGTCCCATTCATGAGCTCCCCTGCAATGTTGTTATCAATAATTTTTATGCAAGGCTTTCAGGACATTACAACGACTACCTAGATACCTATTCAGAGGGATCCTTCACAAGTAAGAAGGTCAAAGCTAAGTGGGATCTTCCTGAAACAATTCAAAGCAATACTGAAGATTGGGATAACGACAAAGGTAAAGAACCAGGTATAAACAATGAGCATGATTGCATTAAGTCTTTCGCTGAAATTGCTGATTTTCAAGAGCTTAGTGCTAAATATGGTCTTGATCCTCAAATTAGTGTTAGATACTATAGATCCTTTGCTTCCCATATTAATGTTCCTAAAGAAAAATTGGACATGTATCATGAACCTTTTAAAGACACTTGCATGGAAAATGAAAATGTTATTAATGATTGCAATAAACATGCTCAAACTTCTGAAAGTACTATTTCTTATAAGCATGTTAATTTTTGTGGTACGCATAGACCTTGTGAGAATAATCAAATAGAAGAATAATATTGTATCACCCACTGGAATGAAAAAACTAGAAAGTGGTATAAGGCTCTAGATGATCTTGGTAAAAAAAATTGTGCCCTCTATCCTTTTATTTGTGAACTTTGCTTTGAAGTGGGTCATTTCAATTTTCAATGCTCAGGCCATAATAATCCTGCAAGTTTGTATTGTGATAACATGATCACTGATAATCAACATGATGAACTTACATTATTTTTGGGGTGTGAAGAGTTATCAGGAAAAACCTCTTTGATAGACATGAGTACTTTTGATATGAATAGCGTTCTGCATGGTTATCATCTTTATTGTGTTGAGAACTGCCACGCAAATACTTACATACAAAATCTTATAAAATATGATATTTTACCAAATTATGACAGGACTGATATGTGTTTTGATCTTATTAATGAAAAGGAGGATTCCTCCAAAGTTTCTTCTATTATCTCTAACAATAAACCAGGGTATGTGGAGAAGCTTCCTTTCAAGCCTATCCGTCCTAAAGAGGAGAAGAAGAAGAATAAGAAGAAGAAGAAGAAGAAGAAGAAGAAGAAGAGGAGGAGTAAAAGGAGAGAGGAAACGGTATCTGCCTCTAATCATGTTGCTCCTGTCATAGTTTTTGCTGATGAGTCTGAACTAGATGATGTTCCTATGCCTGTTACATATAGTAGTGATCATGATTGGGAAAAGCACACCACTTTTGATATTGAAAACCTCTTTGGTACCAATTCTGAAAATGATGATATTAATAGTTGTTGTGCTATTAGTGCTATCCATGTTCCTTCCAATGATGGCATGTTTACAAATGAACACACTTGGGAAGATAGCTATTCTATTGCTTATGATGATACCAAACCTCCAATATTTGATGATTACAATGATGAATATGATATTTTCAGTCCACCTACTATTGAGGAGAAAGTTAATTGTGATAAAAATATGCCTCCTATATTTGATGATTATGGTGATGAGAATATTAATGATAGCTATTTTGTTGAATTTGCTCCCACTATGATTAATAAGAATGGCTATTCATATGTGGAGAGTAATAATCATTTTATGCATGTGGCTCATGATAAGGATGTTTTATGTGATAGTTATATTGTTAATTTTGTTCATGTTGCTACTGAAAGTTATTATGAGAGAGGGAAATAAGGTTTTATGCATCTAAAAAATATTAAGTTTCCCCTGTATGTGCTAAAAGTTTTGAAGTTGCACTTGCTTTGCTTTCCTATGCTTGTTGCTTTGTGCTTCCATGACTTGTTTCTTTACAAGATTCCTATGCATAGGAAGTGGGTTAGACTTAAATGTGTTTTTAATTTGCTTCTTGATGCTCACTTTTAAATCAATTCATATTTCTTATGTGAGCATCTTCTCAAACTATCAAGCCTAACTTAAAGGCGTTAAAGAAAAGTACTTGTTGGGAGATAACCCAAGAGTTTTCTTAAGTCTTGGAAGTTACTACTTTAGTAATGACCTCTCCTTATCCTTTTTGTTTGCTTTTTGTGCCAAGAATGACCTCTAATGAAAGGGAAGTAAGATTTGGGGAGTTGTTGTCCCGAAACAGATTTCTTTTCTCAACCATAAAAACTCGTGAGGAGTCTATGTAACTCGGATTGAGCTGAACATTTATGAATAAATCCCCCAGTATGTTAGCTAACTTTAGTTAGTTCAACACTTTTTGATTTGAGCTACAGAAGATGTTCGAAAAAATCAGTTTCTACCTGCTGGTCTCTTTTGACAGATTTCTGCCATTATTTGCATTTGCTTCTTATTATTTCCTTTTTGAGTTCTCTTTAGGTGAATTGAGATTTTTGAAGGAGTTTCTACAGTAGCTTGTGTTTCTAGTGAAAAGTTCTGCTATTCCAAATCTTTGCCAGAGGTCTAACATCTTTTGAATACACTAATGTTGCTAATGAAGATTGTGTGAAGTTTTGTATGAAGGAAAATTTGCAGGTGTAGAGAAAGAATGATGTAATGAGATGAAGAATGGGCAAAAGCTCAAGCTTGGGGATGCCACCCCGTGTCACCCCAAGAAATATTCAAGAGGTACAAGCGTCAAAGCTTGGGGATGCCCAAGGCATCCCCTTCTTCATCAATAAAAATCTCAGGTCTTTCTAGACACTTCATTTTTATTGTTTCATGCATTGTTGTGTTGTTCTTGGAGCGTCTTAGTTTTCGTTTTTGGTTTTTGTTTGCTTAGTTTTCTTGAGTAAGTCGGTTGGTTACACCACACTTCTTTTGAAGAGAGACACACTCTGTTTCCATTGCCTAGAACACTCTAGTTTTCACCCTTATTGTTTTGTGAGTGTTCACTTTTGCTAGCACTGCGTTCAGCCTTAGTTTTCTTGTGCTTTCAGCTTAGAACTTTTTAGTTCTTCTTTGTGGATTTGTGAGACAAGCTCACTGATCTTTATTGATTATTATCCTTGTGAGTTGTTTCAAATAAGTTGATTGGTGTTGGAAAAGAGTAGAAAGCTTCATGCTTAAGTGGTACAAAAGGTAGCTTGCATGACTGTGAATTATACATTAGCATGACATGCTAGGTGTTTTTTTTACCTTATGATTAGTGATTATTGTTGTAGCATGAATTGTTGCAAACAATTGGGATTACTTAGTGTGCCTTGAAGAAATTATGTGTTGTTTTAGCATGCAAAAGCATAGTACTGTGGTATTCTCCTTTGATGATTTGCTTGGGTTGACTTGGCACATGCTCGCACCATGTTATGACTTTGACAAGTCACCATTAGCCTCTATGATCATTTAGTCCTTGACTTGTAGTACCACTCTTTGCTTTGATTAGTATGCTTAGTTGCATTGCATGATGATGGCCATTATGCTCTCTTACTTGGTTGCTCCCAGTCTTTTGCTAGCCTCCACTCGTATGAGTAAGATCTACTCATGCTTCCAACTCCCAAGAAACCAAGTTATTCCAAAGTGTCCACTATAAACTCCTATGCATGGTGTGTTACACCATTCCAAGTATATTCTTGCTTTCAACTATCTTCCAATTAAAAACTACTTTGTTATGTGAAAACTTAGTGATTAAAGCCCTCACGAACTTGATGGCACACTTTATTCTTTGCCCCTAATAAACTTGAACCATTGTGACAACTTTGTTGTATATGCTTGCACTTATAAGTTGGAATTAGCAGAACCGTGTTGTCACGGGGAACGTTTTCAACATTGCACTTGTACTTTGTACATAGTTGATATCATGCTCTTTTGTCTATGGATGTCACCGTTGTGAAATAAAGAGGGGACTTGTAAGTCCATGGAGTTTGTATCCTGTGTTAGAGAAACACCTAGGCCGCTAGACTAAGCCATGCCTAATCATGGTGGAAACTTGAAGCATCACCACAATGAGCTATCTATGAAGCATCCTCAATAAAAATATATGCATATGGTAAATAAAAAGATTGCTGAGATGCTCATTGTCTGCTTGCCTTGTCATTTTGGTTATGGGAAAGCTCCTATACCATGTGCAAGGGGTACCCTGTTGGCGGTTCTCAATGATATGCAAATACTTACAATGACAAGAACTTACCTGGACCCAAAGTTTAGTATGCATGAGGTGTGGCCCTCGTATTCAAGGTACTTGAGATTGACAACTTATACTTCGTCAAACATATACTCCATCTTTGCCACTTTAACCTTAACCACTTCAAGATGCTTATGATAGAGGCAATGAGGGCTGAAAGCTAACAAGTACCATAATTTTTGGAAGCTCTTTTTAAAACCTGAAATCCCTGCTTCCTTTATAAAAGGCCTTTCTTCCACCATTATTTGAGTCTCCACCTTCTACTTTTAGGCACCATTAAGAGAGCATAGTTGTCAGTCTGTGTGCAGTGTTCCAAAGCTTATTGATTAATGCATATTGTGATATTACTTGTTCTTGTGCTACTTGTTTCTAGTCACCCTTGTGAACATTGAAGGTGTCCTATGCATCTATTTGCTACTCTATGAGGGACAAACTGAATGCCACTATGCCATGCTTTCTGTATGTGAAATAAACAAACGTTTTTCAATGCATGTTATTCATGATCTTTGTTTGTAGCCTTTCATGTTGCATGCATAGTTACTATGTCTTATTGTTATAACTCCATCTTTAATGCACATGTTTAGTGTTCTTTGATCCCATCTTTCAATGCTTGCAAATGGTTTGATCTTGTTTTTGATGGTGCATGTCACCTCAAAAATTATTCTTTTTATCACTTACCTACCCGAGGACGAGCAGGAGTTAAGCTTGGGGATGCTTGATACGTCGGAAACGTATCTATAATATTTGATGCTCCATGCTTGTTTTGTATCTACTTTGCTTTGCTTTGTCTATACTTTTAGGTGTTTTTATATCTTTTCTAGAACTAACCTATTAACAAGTTGCCACAGTGTCAGTTGGCTGTTTTCTTCTGTTTTTGGTTCCAGAAAGGCAGAAAATCAATATTCTCGGAATTGGACGGGACAAAAGCCAAAGTTATTATTTTCCCGCAGTAACACGGAAGCACGAAGCAGAGCCGGAGGGGGGGCACAGGGTGGCCAAACCCCCCTAGGCGCGGGCAAGCCCTGGTGCGCCTAGAGGGGGTGTGGACCCCCACCGACCTTTATTCATGCGCCTATAAGAAGCCTCCGTTGGGAAAACCCTAAATGATCCAGAAGAAATCCACGAAAACCTCCGTAGAGCCACCGCCACCGAAAGGGAGATTCGGGGGACATAAAGTCTCTGTTCCAGCACCCTGCCGAGACGGGGAAGTGCCCCCGGAGCCATCTCCATCGATCTCCAACACCATATTCATAACCATTGTTGATTCCCATGATGAGGAGGGAGTAGTACTTCCTCATGGATAAGGGCTCTACCGGTAGCTATGTGTTCATCTCTCTCTATGCATGATCTTGTTGTGGTCTTGAGCTTTGTAATCAAGTAGATCTACCTTGCTACTCAAGTGCTTCAATAGATCTCTCCTCTCCCCATGTGTGTAAAAGTGACAGCGTGCATTCCATGGTGGCACTTAGGTTTGAGTCTACATAAATACTCTTTATGCTTTAATAGATCTATGCTTTTCCCCACGTGTGTGAAAGTGACAGTGTGCATACCGTGTGTGTCACTTTGGCTAGATTGAATATTTTTTATGAGTTATATTTGGAGTTAGATGTCTCTATGAAATTGTGGTGTTTGTTAGAACCATCTAGCGCTCAAGGTAACAGTGTGGGGTTATCTAGATTGGGGAAGACCCTACCGTGGATTAGAGTGTCCAACCGGAGAGTAGTTAAGAGTAGTATCATGAAGAGAGGATATTTATATGAGATAGTGTTCACTGGTGAAAGTATGATCCCTAGGCCTTGTTTCTAAACATTGAAACACCGTTTGCTACTAGATATGTTGCTTGTTTGCTTGCTTTAGTCTTTACCTCACCGTCAAGCTCTTTTCTGGCACCGTTACCACTTGTATTTCACTATCTCTTCGCCAAACTAGTGCACCTATACACCTGAAAAGTGTATTGGTGTGTTGGGGACACAAGAGACTTCTTGTATCTTGATTGCAGGGTTGCTTGAGAGGGAATACCTTTGACCACTTCCTCCCTGAGTTCGATAAACCTTGGGTAATCCACTTAAGGGAAACTTGCTGCTGTTCTACAAACCTCTGCACTTGGAGTCCCAACAACTGTCTACAAGAATAGAAGTGCGTAGACATCACTCGTACTCAAGGGACATGAGATTTCCAGTTTATGGTCTGTCAAGCATATAACTCAGATTGGACCTCACTTTCACCTTAACCATGTAAAGATGCCTATGATAGGGGCAATGAGATCTCAAAGCTAATGAGTACCTTACTTTCAGCATTTGGAAGCATTTCAAACTTTTCAAAACCTTTTCACTTCCTTGATGAGTCATCACTTATTCTATGAGCACCTTCTTGAGAGCATAGTTGTCATTCTTGTGTTTGTCTCAAAACTTGGTTAAATATGTCATGACTTTGATACTTGTATCTCTGATATCTTTACTTCTAGTCTTCACTTGAACTTCAGAGGTGCCTTGGCATTTATATTGTTCTCTACAAACAAAGGCAAGCGAGATACCACTCTATCATACCTTCTTATGAGCGTTGCAATGTTGATTATGTTTATGTTTCATGCTACTTATTATTATTGAGTTGGTTTCTCTTCATAGCTTGCAATGACTATTGAGTAGACTTAGTTGCATACTTCTTATTATGAATTGTTTAAGTATCTACTCATGTGCTGAGAATATATACATCATATGAAGCAAATGTGTTTGTGAAAGTTCTTTTATCGCACTCAGTTTTCAACTGAATTGCTTGAGGACAAGCAATAAGCTAATCTTGGGGGGAGTTGATACGTCCAAAACGTATCTACTTTCCCGAACACTTTTGCTATTGTTTCTCCTCTAAACTTCTGTGATTTGGATACAACTAACATGGACTGACGCTGTTTTCGGCAGAATTACCTTGGTGTCTAGTTTTTGTGTAGAAAATCAACTATCAGGAAAAATCCCGGAAAATATGCCAAAAATCCAATTTCACCAGAAGATCCACGGAGCCAGAAGACGAGGCGGAGTGGGGCCCTAGGGGGGCCACACCCCCCAGCCGCGCGGGCCAGGCGTGGCCATGCCTGGAGGGGGTATGGCCACCCCAGGCACCCCCTCGGCCTCCCTCTTCGCATGTAATACGCCTCTTGATCTAAAAACCGGGGGGGTCGACGTTTTTCCATAAAGAGTTCCGCTGCGCCGCCACCACTAGAAACCGTGATTCGGAACCAGAAACTCCGTTCTGGCACCCTGCCGGGACGGGGAATTTGGAGAGAATCATTGCCATCGTCATCACCAACGCCTCTCCATCAGCCATCCATGTTTCTCTCACCCATGAGTGTGTAATCCCCCGATGTAGGCTATGGGGATGGTAGGGATTGGATGAGTTATATCATGTAATCGAATAAGATTGTTAGGGCATGGTGCCTAGTATCTCTATTAGTGCTATTTGACTTTGTTGCAACTTGTTGTACTTAATGCTTGTCACTAGGACCCGAGTGCAATGATCTCAGATCGAAACATATTATTGAATTATTATGATAGTATTGTTTGTGATCTTATCTGTAAGTTGTGTCCACATATCGTTGTCCGTATTCAAAGGCCCCGAAGTGACAGAAATTGGGATAACCGGAGGGGATGGCTGTGGTGTGAGGATCACATGTGTTCACGGAGTGTTGATGCTTTGCTCCGGTGCTCTATTAAAAGGATCACCTTAATTGCCAGTAGTTCCCTTGAGGCCCCGCTGCATCGGGCTGGCAGGACAAAAGATGTTGTGCAAGTTCTCATTGCGAGCACGCATGACTATGTATGGAGCACATGCCTATGATTGTTTAGTACTTAGATGCTTATTCTTATTTATCTGCAATTTCCCTAGATCTTGAAGTTACATATTTAGACTTGTCTATGCAATGCACGTCCATCCATCCCTATGCCTTCTGCGCTCATATCCTACTGTTTGCTACTATTGCTCATGTTTTACTGCTGCTGTTACTTTGCTATTTCTACTACTAAACCGTTGCTACTAATAAACTTCTGTGAGTAAGAACTATTTTCAGGTGCAGCTGAATTGACAACTCAGTTGTTAAGGCTTGCAAGTATTCTTTGTCTCCCCTTGTGTCGAATCAATAAATTGGGTAATACTACCCTCGAAGACTGTTGCGATCCCCTATACTTGTGGGTCATCAGTGGCCACCCTGGCCCACCTCTGGCTCCGCCCCTTCGCTTGTATCTTGCTCCCGAAACCCTAAAGTTCGGGGAGCGACCACAGAAATATTTCGCCGCCTCTGCGGGCGGAAACTACAGAGAGAGAGAAAGAGCTCTCCTGCAGACAGATTTCTATCGGGGAAATTCTTTCCCGGAGAGGGGAGATCATCGCCATCAACACCGTCATCAAGCTAGACTTCATCGGGATCATCATCATCATCCACACCACCATCTCCACCAGCACCATCATCACCACTCCATCCCGCTATAACAATTGTGTTGAATCTTGCATAGTTCTTAGGGGAAACTTTCCCGGTGTTGATTACTTTTGTAGTTGATGCTTGTGAGTGGAACCATTGAATTATTGTGTATGTTAAGATTGTTATTCATCATCATATCATCTCTGATCTTGATCCATATGATGTCTCGTGAATAGTTCGTTTAGTTTTTGAGGACATGGGAGAAGTAATGTTGTTAGTAGTGGCATTGTGTTGAAGTATTATTCAATGGTTTAATATTTAAGTTGTGGTGATATTCTTCTAGTGGTGTTATGTGAACGTAGAATACATGATACTTCACCATTTATGGGCCTAGGGGAATGTATTGTGTATTTGGATACTAATTGTGGGGTTGCCGGAGTGACAGAAACCTGAACCACTGTTAGGAAACCTTTGCACAAGGGAGTGTAGGATCTCAGAGTTTAAGGTTGTGGTTAGGTTTTATCTTAATTGCTTTATTGTAGTTGCAGATGCTTGCAAGGGGTTTAATCACAAGTATGTATTACTCCATGTAAGGTGGTACATTAGCACAGGTTCACCCACACAACACTTATCAAACCAAAGAATATTAATCAGCTATATGAAACGAAAGCACTTGACAGTATTCCCATGTGTCCTCGAGAACGGTTGGTCCTCATAAGTATTACCACCGTCTTGTCCTTTGCTAAGAAAGGACTGGGACACTTGCTGTGATTATTTGATGTCTTTATTTACTTGCACTTCATTTATTTTCTTTATAAAAAACCCCTAAAATCCATTTGCTAAGTATTTACAGAGATTTCCTGCTCCAAACCACTAGTCAACACCTTATGCTCCTTGTTAGGATCGACACTCCTATTTATCGAAAGTATTGTGATACACCCCCTATACTTGTGGGGAATCACTCCTCGACCTCTCCCTTCACCTACATAAAGCTTTCTGACCTAAAAACAGAGGGGGTTCGAGGTTTTTTCCAGATAGAGTTCTGTTGTGCCGCCACCACCAGAAACTCCGTTATGGCACCCTGCCAGGACAGGGAATTGGAGGAGATCATCGCCATCATCATCACGACGCCTCTCCATCAACTATCCATGTTTCCCCCATCCATGAGTGAGTAATCCCCCACTGTAGGTTATGGGGATGGTAGGGATTGGATGAGATCTATCATGTAATCGGATAAGATTGTTAGGGCATGGTGCCAAGTATCTTTGTTACTGCTTTTTGACATTGTTGCAACTTGTTATCCTTAATGCTTGTCACTAGGGCCCGAGTGCCATGATCTAAGATCTGAACTTGTTATTGGTTCATGATGGTAGTATTGTTTGTGATCTTATCTGCAAGTTGTTTACACATGTTATTGTGTGGAACCAAAGGCCTCGAAGTGACAGAAATTGGGATAACCGGAGGGGATGGATGTGATATGAGCATCACATGTGTTCACGGAGTGTTAATGATTTGCTCCGGTAATCTATTAAAAGGAGTACCTTAATTGCCAGTAGATTCCCTTGAGGCCCCGCTGCAATGGGCTGGCAGGACAAAAGATGTCGTGCAAGTTCTCATTGCGAGCACGTATGACTATATATGGAACACGTGTCTATGATTATTTAGTACTTGGATGATTATTCTTATTTATCTGCAAATACCCTAGGTCTTGGTATTATATGAATAGTCTCGTCCATGCAACGCCCGTCCATCCATCCCTATGTCTACCGCACTCAAATCCTGCGGTTTGCTACTATTGTTACTACTGCCTTTGTTTTATTGCTGTTGTTACTTTGCTTTTGCTACTACAAAACTGTTGCTACTGATAATCTACTGTGAGAAAGACTATTTCCAGGTGCAGCTGAATTGACAACTCAGTTGTTAAGGCTTCTAAATATTCTTTGTCTCCCCTTGTGTCGAATCAATACATTGGGTTATACTATCCTCGAAGATTGTTGCGATCCCCTATACTTGTGGGTCATCAGTATCCTATGGCATGGATAATATTTTGTGAGTTTCCTCGATTCCCAAGTTGATATGTAAGGGGTGCCAACAGCTTTATAGTCACTGTAAGTGCTAACATACCTCCGTCTACCAACAAGTAGTTCCCTACATCAAGTCCCCACAAAAGGCAAATATTGAAGAAGTCGACTTCTCTCAACATCAATATGTATACAATCTAACACATGGTCACAGCGATGAATATCATAATAAACTTTATCTTATTTCAGTCTCATGCTAGGGTTTCTCCATCTCCCCAAGAACTAATGATCTACTCAGACATGGAGGCAAAAAACATCATGACAATGGTAATGGAAACGATTATTGATAAATAGTACTTGTATAAATACAAAACTAGTGCAAGAATTCCAACAAGATCTAGATGAGATGGAGGTGATGGTGGTGATGAAGATGCAGCGGTTGATGAAGATGGAGGTCGATGCCTTGTCCTCCCAGATCTACGTAGGGTGAAGATGGATCCTTAGGGCAAGTTCCCCCTCCAGATACCTTACATAGGTTAGGTTTCGGCGATTTCTGGGTGTTCTATATGTCGTCTCTCCGAACCAGTTGCACAAAGTGAAACTATTTGAGGAGGCAGAGGTGGCGCCAACTATATGGCGACAACTATACGACGGCGACCCGTATAGTTGGTCGTCAACCCTTCTGCCTCCTTTGCTCGTTTCAGGTTTCATCTCGTATTATTAATATTTCCCAAATAAGCGATTTACGTAGTTTTTGGCTCCTTTTCTCTCCAGTACAACTGCTCCAAGAATTTTGTCCATTGGATCCATCATCTGATATGATCCTAGTGAAAATAATCATAAAAAGTGTATGAGAACGCCCGTAAAATACCAAAATCCTACATCTACAATGCAAAATAATAATCTAAAACATGATGCAAATATGCACTCATCAATATCTTAAACCTTTCTGTTCATCCCCCATGAAAAAACAAATTCCTACCAAATCGGTAGGAAGTCGATCAGTTTTGAACTACATGTACATCATCTAATGCTCATGATTTTTTGTAAAAACATTTCTAGGTTCAAAATATGCTATTTTATCAGATATCCACTGTAAGTATAGCGAGATTCAACCTCGAGCTAAGAATCTTCATGTCCGCTGTTTTGACCATAGTTTGAAATGGTCATAATAAATTCAAAAACAATCAAAACAATGTAAAACATTCACGGTGTCATATTGTGTGATATATTTGCAAATAAAAATATGAAACTTTGAATATTGCAAATATCACAAAAAAAACTTTCCAAAATGAGTTATCATGTTTGCGTTTTTATGGCTTTCAGGCCAAACGACCAATGTTACGACTAGAATCATGGCATAATTCATCATAATATGCCCATATTATGCACACATGTGTATCTTGAGATGGCTTACACTGTTGCAAGAAGAAGTTTTGCTTTTCATCCGACCAAAAAACCATTTTTTATTTTCCGAGTGCTAAAAACGGGATGTTTTATGAAGCAACCACCAAATGAATGTTTCACATTGGTACCGTCCTATTTTTTAAAAATATTAGACCACCTTACATGGACAATTTTCCAACTGGGATATATTAAACCTTTCTGTGCACCCCTCATGAAAAAGACAAATTCCTATCCAATTGGTAGGAAGTCGGTCAGAGTTGAACTACAGGTACAAGATCTAATGCTCATGATTTTTGGAAAAAATCATTCTTAGGTTCACAATATTCTATTTCATCAGAGGTCCACTACAAATTTAGCGAGGCTCGGCCCCGGGCTAAGAATCTTAATGTTCGATATTTTGATCATAGTTTGAAACAGGCATAAGAAATTCAAAAACGATCCAAACAATGTAAAACCTTCGTGTGATGCCATATTATGTTATATAGTTGCAAGAAAAAATATAAAACTTGGAATATTTCAAAATCACAAAAAACCTTATCAAAATGAGCTATCAAACTTGGAATATTCCAAAATATCAAAGTGTAGTTAGATTTTTAAAATTCAAAAAGGGCAAAAGATATTTGAAAAATTAAAAATCAACAAAAAATTATATTTGAATTATTCATATTTTTCTGATAATAATGGATATATTATTGGTCAAATTTCGATTTACGGATTTAAAGATATTAACTATGCCATATTAAATGAATAAATGGTAATAATTGAATAAAATTTATTTTATTTTTATTGGAATTTAATTTTATTATTACTTGTTCATTGTTATTTACTTAAATAATTGTTTGAAATTTTAAAAAAATAAATACATGTGACATAATGGTATAAGGGGTAATAGGATTGATATAATAGTATTATCAAGAAGCTATAATTTCTTTCGTGGAAGGGTAGTTGGAAGGAACAAAAGAGTTGAGCATGTTGGTAGTGGAGTAGTGTGAGGTTGGAAGTTTGAGAAAAAGTAGTGTGCTCAAGTGTACTTAGAGTTAAAACTAGCCCAAGTGAGAGATTAAAGAGTCAAACAATTCAAAAAAAATTAAAAAATATATCTTTATAAAAAAATTCTAATGTCAGTTAGGCTATGCCGACGAGACTATGCTTAAAGCAAAGACATCGGCACAGCCTATGCCGACGACCATTTCTGTGCGGACGGCAAAACCATCTATGTCGACAGAGCACTATACCAAGGACAGCCCTCGGCAGAGCTTGTGTCTACTTTGGGGCTGTGCTGAGAGCTAGCCCTCGGTGTCTCGCCCGGCGCGAGTTCGTCTTAGTCTCCTCTGCTCACGCGTCGGTGATACGGTGTGGGCTAGCCGTCCATAGCGGCAGCTTGCCCGCCTGCGCGGCACCCGACGACTTGCGCCTATGGATGCCTCGGCTGGCCTCCCACGCGGTTGCTGGATCGACCCAATGATGTCGGTTACATTGAATCCGGCGTCGATGGGACAACATTTTTGTGGCCGCAACTAACGGTTCGCTCAATTACTTCGTCCACATCCCCGGATCCTTTTTTGTAGTGAGGCGTATACTGGATGTGGTGGTGCTATTCTTCGGCTGCATGGATTGGCCGAAGTGGTGCCTGACGAGAGGGTTTGGTGTTGCGTCGACGGGGGAGAAGGAGAATCAGACCCTGTACGCAGCCATCGAGAGATTTGTTGGAAAGGGTTGGAATGGCTCTGTGCTCTTTCCTGACCCCTGCAGCAAAACTCCCATCCATGTTTGTACCTGTCTTTTTGTTGTTTCTATTACTGCGACAACTCCGGTTCTTGATTCATTGATTCCTGGGACAGCTCCGGTTCTTAATTTCTGGGTGATGAGGAGGTCCTCAAGTCTGAAATAAGCAAAGTAGGATGGGTGGGGTAGTTGAGACCGCCAGTTTTTGTTGCCTAGTCGTTTGTTCAGCATACAATGCAGACCAGGTAGGCCAGTACGATGATTCATGTACTTGTGCTCAGTCTGAAGTGCAACCTATAAGGCGCATAATCAGAAAAAAATGTTAATAAAAAATAGGTAAATGTATATAGCACCCAACAAGGTAGCAAGATAACCAACATTGTAAAACGTGGTTTGTGGTAACTGCTCAACACCCTGATTATATAGAGATTTCCAACTCTCTCAATAGCGATTGTATCCATATGATCTCAACTGTGACATTAGCAACTGTCTTGTACTGAGCTTCAGTACTGCTGCGTAGTACTGTAACTTGCTTGTGAGCATTCCAGGAAATCAAATTGGGACCAAAGAAGACCGCATAGCCCCCCGTGGATCGGCTGTCATCAGGATTGCCAAACCAATCTGCATCTGGGAATGCTGAGAGATCACAAGACGTTGCAGGTTGGAGATGCAATCCATACGAGACAGTGAGACATACATAGCGCAAGATGCGCTTCACATATGACCAGTATGAAGTCCTGAGAGCATGAAGATACTGACACGCACAATTAACTGCATAGGAGATGTCAAACCTGGTGATAGTCAAGTACTGCGGACCACCAACAATACAGTGGTACTCAGTGGCATCATCAGACGTGAGAAGGTTCCTATCAAGAGCAGATAATCGGTCAGTGGCAGACATAGGAGTAGAGACATGTTTGCATTTTAGCATACCATCTCGGAGCAACAAATCCATAGAGTACTTTTGATGAGTAAGAGACAACCCAGCAGAAGACCTCAAGACTTCAATTCCAAGGAAGTAGTGCAGAGTGCCAAGGCCCTTCACAGCAAAATCACCACTCAGAGCATACAATAGACGATCAGCAGCAACATTTGAGGACCTGATAAGAATAATGTCATCAACATAGACCAGCAGGTACATCGTAACCTCGGAGCGCTGAAGGAGAAATAAGGATGTGTCAGCAGTGGATGGGACAAAACCATGAGCCCAAAGAACAGAGCCAAGGCGCGCATGCCAAGCACAAGGACCCTACTTTAGATCATAGAGCGCCTTAACAAGACGACACACATGTTGAGGGCGAACGGGATCAACAAAGCCTAGGGGCTGATGCATATAGACCTCCTCCTCCAATACACCATGCAGAAAAGCATTCTGAACATCCAGATGCCACAATGACCACCCTCTCGTAACATCCAAAGAGAGTAGCAAACGAATGATAGTAGGATTGACAACTGGGCTGAACGTATCCTCATAATCAATTCCATACCTCTTTTTGAAGCCCTTGGCCACTAACCGTGCCTTGTAGCGTTCAATAGAACCATCATCATGTCTCCTGACTTTGAAGACCCACTTGGAATCAATACCCTAGAAACAGGAGGAACTAGCTGCCAAGTATCATTTTTTGGAGTGCTTGAAACTCCTGTTCCATAGTGATGTCTACGCACTTCTATTCTTGTAGACAGTTGTTGGGCCTCCAAGTACAGAGGTTTGGAGAACAACAGCAAGTTTCTCTTAAGTGGATCACCCAAGGTTTATCGAACTCAGGGAGGAAGTGGTCAAAGGTATCCCTCTCAAGCAACCCTGCAATCAAGATACAAGAAGTCTCCTGTGTCCCCAACACACCCAATATAGGTGCACTAGTTAGGCGAAGATATAGTGAAATACAAGTGGTAACGGTGCCATAAAATAGCTTTACGGTGAGGTAAATACTAAAGGCAACAAGAAGGAAGCAAGCAAACATGTAACAGATCTAGATGCAAATGGTGTTTCAATGTTTAGAAACAAGGCCTAGGGATCATACTTTCACTAGTGAACACTCTCTCATATAAATATCCTCTCTTCATGATACTACTCTTAACTACTCTACGGTTGGACACTCTAATCCATGGTAGGGCTATAACCGCACACCTCAAAGTCCGCCTTCCCCAATCTAGATAACCCCACACTGTCACCTTGAGCGCTAGAAGGTTCCAACATACACCACAATTTCATAGAGACAACCAACTCAAAATATAACTCATAAAAAAAATATATAATCTAGCTTAAGTGCCACACACGGCGTGCACGCTGTCACTTTCACACACGTGTGGAAAGCATAGATATATTAAAGCACAATAAGTATTTATGTAGACTCCAGCCTAAATGCCATCATGGCGTGCATGCTGTCACTTTTACACACATGGAGAGAGTAGAGATCTATTGAAGCAATTGAGTAGCAAGGTAGATCTACTTGATTACAAAGATCATGACCACAACAAGATCATGCATAGAGAGAGATGAACAGATAGCTATCGGTAGATCCCTTAGCATCGAGGAAGAACTACTCCCTCCTCATCATGGGAATTAGCAATGGTGATGGAGATGGTGGTGGAGATCAATGGATATGGCTCCAGGGGCACTTCCCCATCCCGGCAGGGTGTCGGAACAGAGACTTTCTGTCCCCCGAATCTCCCCTTCGGTGGCAGCGGTGCTGCGGCACTTTTCGTGGCCTTTTGGTCGATGATCTAGGGTTTCTGAGTCGGGGGCTTATTATAGGCGAAGGAGGTAAGGTCGGTGGAGGTCCAGGGGGCCCACACCCCCTATGGGCGTGGCCTAGGGTGAGCCCGCGCCCACCTAGGGTGTGGCCACCCTGGTATCCTCCTCCGTCTCGTCTTCGATTTTTCGTATCGCTCCGGGAAAATATGAACTTTGGCTTTTGTCCTGTCCAATTCCGAGAATATTCATTTTTTAGCTTTGTGAAACCAAAAACAGCAGAAAACAGGCAACTGGCACTGTGGCATCTTGTCAATAGGTTAGTTCCAGAAAGTTCATAAAAATACCTCAAAGTGTAGACAAAACATAACAAAGTGGGTACTAAACAAGTATGGAACATCAAAAATTATAAATACATTTACGACGTATCAAGCATCCCCAAGCTTAACTCCTGCTCGTCCTCGAGTAGGTTAGTGATAAAAGGAATAATTTTATAGGTGACATGCATCATCAAAATCAAGATCAAACCATTTACAAGCATTGAAAGCTGGGATCAAAGTACTCTAAACATGAGCATGAAAGATAGAGTTCTAACAATAAGACATAGCAACTATGCTGCAACATGAAAGGCTTCAAACAAAGATCATGAATAATATGCATTGAAAAACATTTGTTTGTTTCACATACAGAAAACATGGCATAGTGACATTCAGCTTGTCCCTCATAGAGTAGCAAATACATGCATAAGACACCTTCAAAGTTCATAAGAGTGACTAGATACAAATAGCACAAGAACAAGTAATATCAGAATATGCATTAATCAATAAGTTTTGGGATACTACACACAGAATGACAACTATGCTCTCTTAAAAGTGCCTAAAGGTAGAAGGTGGAGACTCAATAATAGTGGAAGAAAGACCCTTTGTAAAGGGAAGCAGGGATTTCAAGTTTCAAAAAGAGCTTCTAAAAATTAAGGTACTTGTTAGCTTTCAGCCCTCATTGCCCCTATCATAAGCATCTTGAAGTGATTAAGGTTAAAGTGAACAAACAATGGAATATATGTTTGACAAAGTATAAGTTGGCAATCTCAAGTCCCTTGAATACGAGGGCCACACCTCATGCTACTCAACTTTAGTCACCTGTAAGTTCTTGTCATAGTAAGTATATGTGTATCATAGAGAACCGCCAACATGGTACCCCTTGCACATGATACAGGAGCTATCCCATAACCAAAATGATAAGGCAAGCAGACAATGAGCATCTCAACAATCTTTTTATTTACTATGTGCATAGCTTTTTATTGAGTATGCTTCATACATAGCTCATTATGGTGATGCTGAAAGTTTCCACCATGATTAGGCATGGCTTAGGCTAGCGGCCCAGGCGTTTCTCTAACACAAAATACAAACTCCATGTACTTACAAGTTCCCTCTTTATTTCACACCAGTGACATCCATAGACAAAAGTGCATGATATCAACTGAGTACAAAGTACAAGTGAATGTTCAAAATGTTCCCCATGACAGCATGGTTCTGCTAATTCCAACGTATAAGTGCAAGAATATACAACATATACGACACAATGGTTCAAGTTTATTAGGGGCAAAGAATATAAAGTGTTCCATCAAGTTCGTGAGAGCTTTAATCACTAAGTTTTCACATAAGAAAATACTTTTAATTAGAAGATAGATGAAAACAAGAATATACTTGGAATGGTGTAACACACCATGCATATGAGTTTATAGTGGACACTAAGTAATTACTCGGTTTCTTGGGAGTTGGAAGCATGAGTAGAGCTTACTCATACAAGTGGAGGCTAACAAAAGACTGGGAGAAACCAACTAAGAGAGCAATAATGGTCATAATCATGCAGAGCAACAAAACATTACTAATCAAAGCATAAAGTGGTACCACAAGTCGAGGACTAAATGATCATAGAGGCTATGGTGACTTGTTCATAGTCATAACATGGTGTGAGCATGTGCCAAGTCAACCCAAACAAAGCATCAAAGGAGAATGCCACAATACTATGCTTTTCTATGCTAAAACAACGCATGATTCCTTCAAGGCACATTAAGAAATCCTAATTGTTTGGAACAATTCATGCTACAACAATAATCACTAAGCATAAGGTCAAAACAAGATCTAGCATGAAATGATAAAGTCTAAGACACAGTCAGAACAAGCTCCCTTTTGTACCGCTTAAGCATGAAGGTTCCTACTCTTTTCCAACACCAAACAACTTATTTGAAACAACTCACAAAGATAATAATCAATAAAGATCAGTGATCTTGTCTCACAAATCCACAAAGAAGAACTAAAAAGTTCTAAGCTGAAAGAACAAGAAAACTAAGGCTGAACGCAGTGCTAGCAAAAGTGAACACTCACAAAACAATAAGAGTGAAAACTAGAGTGTTCTAGGCAATGAAAACAGAGTGTGTCTCTCTCCAAAAGAAGTTTGGTATAAACAACCAACTTACTCAATCAAACTAAGCAAAAGAAAACCAAAAACGAAAACTAAGACGCTCCAAGAACAACACAATAATGCATGAAACAATAAAAACGAAGTGTCTAGAAAGACATGAGATTTTTATTGATGAAGAAGGGGATGCCTTGGGCATCCCCAAGCTTTGATGCCTGTAACTCTTGGATATTTCTTGGGGTGACACCGGGGTGGCATCCCCAAGCTTGAGCTTTTTCCCATTCTTCATCTCATTACATCATTCTCTCTCTACACCTGAAATTTTTCCTTTATACAAACCTTCACACAATCTTCATTAGCAACATTAGTGTACTCGAAAGATATTAGACCCTTAGGAAAAGCTTTGGAACAGAAAAACTTTTCACTAAAAACACAAGATACTATATCAACTCCTTCAAAAATCTCAATTTCCCAAAAGAGAACTCAAAAGGAATTAATAAGAAGCAAATGCAAATAATGACAGAAATTTGTCAAAACAGACCAGCGGGTAGAAACCGATTTTTTCTAAAATTTTCTGTTGCTCATATAAAAAAGTGTTGAACTAACAAACATTATCTAACATAATGGGGAATTTATTCGTAAATTTTCAGCTCAATCCTAGTTACAGAGACTCCTCACGAATTTTTATGGTGGAGGATAGAAATCTGTTTCGGGACAACAACTCACCAAATCTTACTTCCCTCTCATTAGAGGTCATTCTTGGCACAAAAATCAAACAAAAAGGATAAGGAGAGTTCATTACTAAAGTAATAACTACCAAGACTCAAGAAAACTCTTGGGTTATCTCCCAACAAGTACTTTTCTTTAACGACTTTAAGTTAGGCTTGATAGTTTGAGAAGATGCTCACATAAGAAATATGAATTGAAGTAAAAGATAGCATCAAGAAGCAAATTCAAAACACATTTAAGTCTAACCCACTTCCTATGCGTAGGAATATTGTAAAGAAACAAGTCATGAAAGAACAAATAAACAAGCATATGAAAGTAAAACAAGTGCAACTTCAAAAATTTCAACATAAAGAGGGGAAACTTAATATTGTTGAGATACATAAAATCATGTTTCCCTCTCTCATAATAACTTTCAGTAGCAACATGAACAAAATTAACAATATAACTATCACATAAAACATTCTTATCATGAGCCACATGCATAAAATGATTATTACTCTCCACATAAGAATAGTCATTCTTATTAATTGTAGTAGGAGCAAATTCAACAAAATAGCTATCTTCCCAAGTGTGTTCATTTGGAAACATATCATCATTGGAAGGAACATTGATAGCACTAATAGCACAAAATTTATTAATATTATCATCTTCATAATTGGTGCCAAAGAGATTTGCAATATCAAAAGTAGTGTGGTTTTCCCAATCAGGATCACTACTATAGGTAACAGGCATAGGAACATCATCTAGTTCAGACTCATCAGCAAAAAACTATGATAGGAGCAACATGCTTAGAGGGAGATACCGTTTCCTCTCTCCTTTTACTCCTCTTCTTCTTCTTCTCCTCTTTAGGAGGGAGAGGCTTGAAAGTAAGCTTCTCCACATACCCTGGTTTATTGTTAGAGACAATAGAAGAAACTTTGGAGGATTCCTCCTTTTCATTAATAAGAACAAAACTCATATCAGTCCTATCATATTTTGGTAAAATATCATCTTTTATAAGATTTTATATGTAAGTATTCGCGTGACAATTATCAACACAATAAAGATGACACCCATGCAGGACGCAATTTATACCAAAAGCACTCATGTCTACCAAAGAAGTTTTTCTTGATAACTCTTCACACCCCAAAAACAATGTAAGCTCATCATGTTGATTATCAGTGATCAAGTTATCACAATACAAACTTGCAGTACTCATTGGATTAGAAAGGTCATTAGTATGGCCTGGTTGAAAATTGAAATGACCCACTTCATAGCAGAGTTCACAAATAAAAGGATAGAGGGCACAAATTTTTTTACCAAGATCATTTAGAGCCTTATACCACGTTCTGGTTTTTTCATTCCAGTGTGTGATATAATATTCTTCTTCTATTTGATTCTTCTCACAAGGTCTACGCATACCACAAAAATTAACATGCTTATAAGAAATAGTACTTTCAGAAGTTTGAGCATGTTTATTGCAATCACTAATAACATTTTCATTTTCCATGCAAGTGTCTTTAAAAGGTTCATGATATGTGTCCCATTTTTATTTAGGAGAATTAATATGGGTAGCAAAGGCTCTATAATATTTAACAAAAGAATTTGAGGATCAATACCATATCTAGCACTAAGCTCTTGAAAATTAGCAGTTTCAGCGAAAGACTTAATGCAATCATACTCATAGTTTATACCTAGTTTTTTTACCTTTGTCGTTATCCCTACATTCGGCATTGCATTGAATTGTTTCAAGAAGATCCCACTTAGCCTTGACCTCCTTACTTGTGAAGGATCCATCCAAACAGGTATCCAGATAGTCCTTGTAATGTCCTGAAAGCCTTGCATAAAATTTATTGATAACAACATTACTGGGGAGCTCATGAATGGGACATTTGAGCATTAGTGACTTCAACCTCCCCCAAGCTTGGGCAATACTTTCTCCCTCATGAGGATGAAAATTATAAATATAATTCCTATCTTTATGAATTTCATGATTAGGATAAAATTTATAGTAAAAGAGAGATTCAAGTTTCTTCCACTCCAAATGATGAGGATCATCTAGTAGCTCATACCACTCCCTTGCTTTGTCCCTAAGTGAGAACGGGAATAGCTTCCTCTTAACTCGGTCCATTGAAATACCTGCACACTTGAACAACTCGCATAATTGATGTATAAAGAGTAAATGATCACTAGGATGGACAGTTCCATCTCCAAAATAGCAGTTATTCATAACAAGTTCAACAATTTCAATAGGTATTTTAAAAGGGACACTTTCAGTATGTGGATTTAAAATATCACAAGTATCATTAGAATTACCACATATGGGATATAAAGTATCATAATAGAAAATTTTCTTCCCTATAGTTGGGGAACTAAAAAGATTTTTTTCATAAAAACTAGCTTCCCCAAGCTTAGACGTTTCCATACCATTAGTAACAATGGTGTTCAAAAAAATCACACTAATAACGTTGCTATTAGCATGGAAAGAAAGTTCCATAGGTTTTTTAATTTTCTTTTCAAACCACTCAAGTTCTAACTTAGGAAAAATACTAAAAAGCTCTCTAATTTTTTTTGTTGTTTTCCATTAAGACTAACTAGTAAAAACAAGAAACAAAAATACAAAATTGCAGAATCTAAAGGAAATAACTTCGAGCACTCACGCCAGAGGATGTGAGTACCTTTTACCTTACCTCCCCGGCAACAGCGCCAGAAAAGAGCTTGATGTGTACGCAATTCTATTCTTGTAGACAGTTGTTGGGCCTCCAAGTGGATCACCCAAGGTTTATCGAACTCAGGAGGAAGTGGTCAAAGGTATCCCTCTCAACCAACCCTTCAATCAAGATACAATAAGTCTCTTGTGTCCCCAACACACCCAACATAGGTGCACTAGTTCGGCGAAGAGATAGTGAAATACAAGTGGTAACGGTGCCAGAAAATATCTTGACGGTGAGGTAAAGACTAAAAGCAACAATAAGGAAGCAAGCAAACATGCAACAGGTCTAGATGCAAACGGTGTTTCAATGTTTAGAAACAAGGCCTAGGGATCATACTTTCACTAGTGAACACTCTCTCATATAAATATCCTATCTTCATGATACTACTCTTAACTACTCTCTGGTTGGACACTCTAATCCATGGTAGGGCTATAACAACACACCTCAAAGCCTGCCTTCCCCAATCTAGATAACCCCACACTGTCACCTTGAGCGCTAGAAGGTTCCAACAAACATCACAATTTGATAGAGACAACCAACTCAAAATATAACTCATAACAAATATATATAATCTAGCTTAAGTGCCACAAATGGCGTGCACGCTGTCACTTTCACACACGTGGGGAAAGCATAGATCTATTAAAGCACAATGAGTATTTATGTAGACTCCAGCCTAAGTGCCACCATGGCGTGCACGCTATCACTTTCACACACATGGGGAGAGCAGAACTACTCCCTCCTCATCATCGGAATCAGCAATGGTGATGTAGATGGTGGTGGAGATCGATGGAGATGGCTCTAGGGGCACTTCCCCATCCCGGCAGGGCGCCGGAACAGAGACTTTCTGTCCCCCGAATCTCCCCTTCGATGGCGGCGGCGCTGCGGCACTTTTCGTGGCTTTTCGGTCGATGATCTAGGGTTTCTAAGTCGGGGGCTTCTTATAGGCGAAGGACGCAAGGTCAGTGGAGGTCCAGGGGCCCCACACCCCCTGTGGGCGTGGCCTAGGGTGGGCCCATGCCAACCTAGGGTGTGGCCACCTTGGTGTCCTCCTCCGTCTCGTCTTCGATTTTTCGTATCGCTCCGGGGAAAATATGAACTTTGGCTTTTGTCCCGTCTAATTCCAAGAATATTCATTTTTTAGCTTTCTGAAACCAAAAATAGCAGAAAACAGGCAACTGGCACTGTGGCATCTTGTCAATAGTTTAGTTCTAGAAAGTGTATAAAAATACCTCAAAGTGTAGACAAAACATAGCAAAGTGGGTACTAAACAAGCATGAAACATAAAAAATTATAGATACGTTTACTACATATCACATAACACTGTGCCAATGAGGAATGTCGAGGTTTCGAAGTGGGATCACCCTTATTCTGTGCAACACGAGATGCAATCCATGAAACCGGACCGTTTGTGCGCTCTTTCGGGCGGAATATCCCAGCCTGGCTGCACGTATGGGGACGCATAACAGCTGGCGCTGGAGCAGGTGGTGATGACGTGTCCATCAAAGACGACAGCGACACGGACAAGGCGGCCGAGTCTAGCGATGAAGATGCGAGCGAGGTGCCTAGGCCAGGTGTGAGTGGCCCAGGAGACGACGCGGCGGACGACGGCGGCCCAATCGAAGAGGTTGCGGGAGAGGAGGTAGCCCCATGTGGCGTAGCAGGGTCTGGCGCTGCGCCGAGAGCGGGAGTCAGCGCTAGGCCGGGAGCGAGAGCAGGAGTAGGGGACGCCAGGCCGCCGCGATCGACGTCTTCCGTGCATGGAACATGCATGTGATCGTCGTGCGGTCCTAACGCCGGCACGCCTGAAGTCAACGAGGGAGGGTCCTCGAGAAGATAAAGATACACTCCTCTGCTAGTACCTACAACATGATTAGGCAGCAAAGCAGGAGAGTGCGCTGCATCTATAAACTGGTCAGGCGACGGTAAAAATGAATACACAGGTGTATCGGATGTGGTGGTCAGATGTGCAGAAAAAGGAAAAACATTCTCATCAAACACGATGTCACGAAAGATGTAGATACGGTTAGACGAAACGTGGAGGCATTTGTACCCTTTATGAAGAGCACTATACCCAAAAAAGACACACTTTTTAGACCGAAACTCAAGTTTATGGTTATTAGAGGGCCGAAGATGAGGCCAACACGTACGTCCAAAAACTTACAGAAAACTATAATAGAGTTTCATTGAGCAAGAGTTCTAATGGAGTTTTCATCTGGAGTAGTTGTGTAGGAAGATTATTTATCAAAAAAAGGCTGTGAAGAATGCATCACTCCAGAAATGAAACAGAGCGGAGGCATGAGCTAGCAAAGTCAGCCCAGTCTCTATAACATGACGATGCAAACATTATTCATTTTCACCGGCGTATGACTAGAAGTAGCAGTCATATTGTAGTCATTACAATGGTCAGACATAACAAAGACGACTAAAGTACATCTGAAAAACTATAGGTGTTGCATAAGTCACAAAGACCATGCCTATTAAGAATGTGCAAGCATGCCAGCTAGCCATGCACAATGCACCAAACTTATCCTTCAAAGATGAAAGAGAAGTTTTCTTTTGAGATTAAGATGAAAGGGAAGTTAAACACATAAGCATGCTTTCTCAAGAATTAAAACACAGCTTTACTCAACGTAATTGTCAGCTGAAAGTGTAAATCAACAAATCAGTCCAAATGGTCAAAAAAGGAATAAATGTAACAGGACAACCGTGCAAATTAATTAGGTACACCGTGATTTTAGTAAAACAAACATGCAGTTCATGTGATGACTATAATTACTAATACTAATATTAATGTACAAATTCTACGGTCTTGAAAGAAGAACTTAAAACCACCAATCCACCATGATTCTGTTAAATTAAATTGCAAACAAACACATGTTATCCATGGTTCAGTAATCTCAGATCAAGATGCTGCGAGAGAGTTTGAGCAGCTGCGACGGATTAAACATCCTAATCTGGTTCCCCTAACTGGCTACTTCTTAGCAAGAGACGAAAGAATCTCCATATATGAGTATATGGAGAACGACAATTTACACAACCTGCTGCGTGATTTGAATCGAGATGCTGCGAGAGAGCTTGAGCGGCTGGGATGGTTAAACATCCTAATCCGGTTGCCCTGACTGGTTACTGCTTAGCAGGAGACCAAATAATCTCCCATATATTAGTACATGGATAACGACAATTTGCACAACCTATGGGAGGACGATAATGGTGGTGAAGCCACTGGGAACGTCATGCCAGAGGGCACTGCGACACGGAGGTTCCCGGATCTTACGGCATAAGATTTCAGTGCAATGGCACTGTCATTTATCCACCATGGTTGCATTCCACGGATCGTCCACCTAGATGCGAAGGCAAGCAGCATCTACTTCAACTATGCAATGGAGACTATGTTATCTTATTTCAGGTTATCGATGATCACTTGGAGTATCACAGACGAGGATCTGCTGCACCATTCTCCTGGCCATGCCCCGCCATAGTTCTTAGACTCAGAGAACGCTACGGCGACAGCCAAGTCCGACGTTTCAGTTTCGGTATCGTGTTGTTTAAACTGATCATCGGCAAGGAGAACTGGGCAGCGAGTCCCATGACCATAAGGAGGCGAACCTGGTGAAATGGTTGGGGCATATGGTGCAGAAAAACCAAGGTCGAGCATCATTGACGTGAAGATCTGCGACACGAGGCTGGAGAGGCAAATGTACGAGGCACTGAGAATTGTCTACCTCTGCACTGCCGAGTTGTCATCCAAGAGGCCAGGCATGCATCAGATCGTTGACTTGCTAAAGGACAATGAGCCTAAAGTAGTAGGGCAGAAATGAGATGATTTATTGGTATTGTACTATTTTTTGTGTGTGAAATAGGGTGTGTAAGCATTGAGCTGCTAGGTGTTTTGCCTCGGTGGAGCACACCCTGCCATGTCATGCTCCTCTTCTAAGATACTATATTTTCTCTTGTTTAATCGTTCACACTAGTGGAAACGAGGCTTTTCGTTGATCCTGGAAAAGGGCTTTAACACTGGTTCTTCTACGAACCGGTGTTAAAGGGGGGGCGTACCAGCGTGGCCCGTGCGGCAAAAAAGGAGCCCCCTTTAACACCGGTTCGTGACCCCCCCCCCCCCTCCCCCTTTAACACCGGTTCGTGGCTTGAACCGGTTGTTAAAGGGGGGCTATATAAGACACCGCAGCCCACACCCCACTCTTCCAATTTTTTCACTATCTCATTTTGGAGCCTAGCAAGAGGGTGTGAAGAGTGCTAGTTTGTGTTTTTTTCATATGCACAAGAGGTGTTCGGTGAAATGCCCGAGAGCTCAAAATAAGTTTTCTCGTTGCTCTTTCCTTCTCGGTCGAGGTCGGCAACTATCTTTTCATGTGTCATTGATGTACTATATATATAAATGGTCATCTCCCTACTAATTTTTGATATATACTACATATTAATGCAAATGAACCGGCAATGGATGTACGGTGACCGCCGCACTTCCGAGTACATTACGGGCCTCCAAAATTTCATCGTTGTGGCTAATGCAAACCGTGGTCACAATGGTTTTATGTGTTGTCCGTGTGTTCACTGTCAGAACAAGAAAGACTACTCAAATACCAGAACCATTCACTCCCACCTGCTTCGATCCGGTTTCATGCCCAGCTATAATTGTTGGACCAAGCACGGAGAAAAAGGGGTTGTGATGGAAGACAACGAAGAAGAAGAGGATGATGACAACTATCATAATATGTATCCTGAATATGATGATACTGCAACGGGGGTAGATAATGAAGATCAAGAGGCAGCAGATGGGCCCGCAGATGACGATCTTGGTCGGGCCATTACCGATGCAAAGGAAGAATGTGAAACTGAAAAGGAGAAGGAAAAGCTGGAGCAGATGTTAAAGGATCACAAAACATTGTTGTATCCAACTTGCGAAGATGGCCACAAAAAGCTAGGTACCACACTGGATTTGCTGCAATGGAAGGCAGAGAACGGTGTGACCGACAGCACATTTTCAAAGTTGTTGGTAAAAATGAAGAATCTTTTTTCAAGAAATAATGAATTGCCCGACAGTACATACCAAGCAAAGAAGATTGTCTGCCCTCTAGAATTAGACGTGCAGAAGATACATGCCTGCATTAATGACTGCATCCTCTACCGCGGTGAGAAGTACGAGAATTTGGATGCATGCCCGGTATGCACTGCACTGCGGTATAAGATCAGACGAGACGATTATGGCGATGTTGAGGGCGAGGCCCCTAGGAAGAAGGTTCCCGCCAAGGTTATATGGTATGCTCCTATAATACCACGGTTAAAACGTCTCTTCAGAAATAAAGAGCATGCCAAGTTGTTGCGATGGCACATGGAAGACCGTAAGAAAGACACGATGTTGAGACACCCCGCTGATGGGTCACAGTGGAGAAAAGTCGAGCGAGAGTACCCGGACTTCGCACGTGACGCAAGGAACTTAAGGTTTGGTCTAAGTACAGACGGTATGAATCCTTTTGGTGAGCAGAGTTGCAGTCACAGCACCTGGCCCGTGACTCTATGTATCTATAACCTTCCTCCTTGGTTGTGTATGAAGAGGAAGTTCATTATGATGCCAGTGCTCATCCAAGGCCCGAGGCAATCCGGCAACGACATTGATGTGTACCTAAGTCCATTAGTTGAAGAACTTTTACAGCTGTGGACCAAACCAGGTGTACGTATGTGGGATGGGCACAAAGGGGAGCCATTTGACCTACGAGCATTGCTTTTCGTAACCATCAATGATTGGCCTGCTCTTAGTAACATTTCAGGGCAGACAAACAAGGGATACAATGCATGCACACACTGTTTAGATGAGACTGAAAGTGTATATTTGGATAAATGTAAGAAGGTTGTGTACCTAGGGTATCGCCGATTTCTTCCAAACCTGCATCCAGTAAGAAAGAAAGGCAAGCATTTCAAACGTGTAGCAGAACCCCGGAGGAAGCCTGTCCTCCGTACCGGTGAGGAGGTATTTGGTATGGTCAAGGACCTAGAAGTAATCTTTGGCTGGCAGTCTATCTGTTCCGAATGACGATGCCGAACACGCGCCCATGTGGAAGAAGCAATCTATATTTTGGGACCTACCCTATTGGAAAGTCTTAGAGGTCCGCTCTTCAATCGACGTGATGCACGTGACGAAGAATGTTTGCGTGAACCTGCTAGGCTTTCTAGGAGTGTATGGGAAGACAAAAGATACACCAGAAGCACGGCAGGACCAGCAACTTCTGAAAGCCCCTTAAGAGCCTATGCATCCTGAGAACGAGAAGGGTAAACGATGCCACTTAACTCCTCCCAGCTACGCTCTTACCAAAGCAGAGAAGGAAATCTTTTTTGAATGTCTGAGCAGTATCAAGGTCCCGTCTGGCTTCTCGTCGAATATAAAGGGAATAATAAATATGGCAGAGAAAAAATTCCAAAACCTGAAGTCTCATGACTGCCACGTGATTATGACACAATTGCTTCCGATTGCATTGAGGGGGCTTCTACCTGAAAATGTTCGAGTACCCATTGTGAAGCTATGTGCATTCCTCAATGCAATATCTCAGAAGGTAATCGATCCAGAAAGCCTACCAGGGTTACAAACAGATGTGGCCCAATGTCTTGTCAGCTTTGAGTTGGTGTTCCCACCATCCTTCTTCAATATTATGACGCATCTCCTGGTTCACCTAGTAGAAGAGATTGCCATTCTCGGTCCTGTATTTCTACACAATATGTTCCCCTTTGAGAGGTACATGGGAGTCTTAAAGAAATATGTTCATAATCGTTCTAGGCCAGAAGGAAGCATCTCCAAGTGCTATGTAACAGAGGAGGTCATTGAGTTTTGTGTTGATTTTATTCCTGACCTTAAGGCGATTGGTGTTCCAGAATCACGACATGAGGGGAGACTGCGTGGAAAAGGCACCCTAGGATGTAAAGCAATGATATGTAGGGACGGGCATTCTCTCAATCAAGCACACTACACGGTTTTACAAAGATCTATCTTGGTTGCCCTGTATATCAATGAACACAAGAATTTAATACGCCTCAAACACCCGGGACAGTCTGATGAATGGATTATAAGTGAACACATGACGAGTTTTGGCGGCTGGATGCAAAGACTTCTCACGAATAACACCACTGTTGGGGATCAGTTGTACTTGTTGGCCAGGACACCATCTTTGACTGTATTTACTTTCCAAGGGTACGAGATAAATGGGAATACATTTTACACGATAGGCCAAGATAAAAAGAGCACCAACCAAAATAGTGGTTTCTACTTCGATGCAGCAGAAGACAATGGGCAGAAGACCACGTATTATGGGTTCATAGAGGAGATATGGGAACTTGACTATGGACCTAATTTTAAGGTCCCCTTGTTTCGATGCAAATGGGTCAAGCTAACAGGAGGAGGGGTTGAGGTAGACAAGAAGTACAGAATGACAACGGTGGATCTCAACAATCTTATGAAGGTAGACAAGAACTTAGACGAACCATTCGTCCGAGCCAATGATGTGGCTCAGGTTTTCTATGTGAAGGACATGTCCTCCAGACCAAAAAAAAGAAAAAATATGCAAACGAATACATCATATGATGAGCCAAAGCGTCACATAGTTCTTTCAGGGAAAAGAAACATCGTGGGAATCGAGGACAAGAAAGACATGTCAGAAGATTATAATAAGTTTGATGAAATTCCGCCCTTCAGAGTGAAAACTGACCCAAGCATTCCATTAAGTAAAGAAGATGCTCCATGGTTACGTCTGAAGAGATCATAAGTAAGGACATATGCCAAGAAGTTCATGCTCATATTATGTAACTCTAGTTCATGTTTTTAATATTAATACATGTCTTGAGTGTTAGTCTTGTTTTGTGGATGGACCGGGACTATGAGAAGAAGTTGTCCCGATTCGTACTTACCATTAAGATCTGATCTCCAAACGCGCGCGGTCACATATTAGGGAGTGCCTCTATGACCAGTTTCTTGGAGATGCCGGAGGACTGGGCTCCGTCGGCATCTCCCTGAAACTGGCCGTAGTGGTGTCCCTACTCTCAAAAACCATCTTGCAGCTTGTAACTTCTCTAACTAGATCAATACACCTGGGAGCTAACTAATTTCACATATTAGGGAGTGCCTCTATGACCAGTTTCTCGGAGATGCCGGAGGACTGGGCTCCGTCGGCATCTCCCTGAAACTGGCCGTAGTGGTGTCCCTGCTCTCGAAAACCATCTTGGAGATGCCTCAAACTGGCTGGAGGACTGGACTCACAAGGATGCCTATTTATAGTACAAGCAGCTCAACATAGTGTTGACACTTACGAAATAATGTCGACACTCACCCATATTATTAGTGCTAACTCGTGTTTTGTCCCGGTTGGTGTCTGCAACCGGTACTAAAGTTTCATCTTTAGTCCCGGTTGGTGTCTCCAACCGGGACTAAAGGTTCATCTTTAGTCCCGGTTGGTGACACCATCCGGGACAAGGTACACACCGCACGACATAATGTCGACACTCACCCCTATTATTAGTGCTGACTCGTGTTTTGTCCCGGTTGGTGTCTCCAACCGGGACTAAAGGTTCATCTTTAGTCCCGGTTGGTGACAACATCCGGGACAAGGTACACGCCGCACGACATAATGTCGACACTCACCCCTATCATTAGTGCTGCCTGGCCCACCCTGAAATCCCTCCAACCGTCCCATTTTTAGAACAATGTCCCGCCATTTTTTCCCGCCATTTTTCTTCCCGCCAGTTCTTCCCTCCAGTTCTTCCCGCCAGTTCACTATATATATATATGTAGGGTTGGCCTCCATTGTCATTGCACATCTCTAGACTCATATCTGCAACCTCATCACTCTTTCCCATGGCTTCCACCGTAGCACTAACCCCCAGGGAGGCGGAGGCGCTTTGCGCCTCGAACTACCCCTGCCAGCGGGCTACTGTGTCCCCGTCGGCTGGATGCTGAGCGCCGGAGGCGTGCCGGTTCCTCCTGTCCCTCTAGGTGTGGCGCGCCGGATGGCCATCACGAACCACTACTACTCCGAGCTCACGCCGGAGCAGCGGAGGAATCCCAGATGGCATCCCGACTATTTCCCTACTTGGGAAGCCTTCTTCGTGGATCGGCGTGAGAGGGCGCTCGCCAGGCACGAGGAGGACGGCCTACCTCCTCCTAACTTCAACGAGGCCGGCCGTCGGCTATGGTGGCGCGGTCGGACTCTCCAGAGCGTCATGGCCTATGACACTGTCGCCGACTCTAACCCCCGTCTGCGCTACCCTCAAGTCCAGCCTACACGTACTCAGCCTTCAAGGTTCAATTATGGCGACCCCGACGATGACAGCGATGATGGCGGCGGCGAGTACGACGACTACAGCGGCGAGTATTACAGGTGTAGACAGGAGCATGACTGAATCACTCCAACATTCTGAAACAAGTTCGGCCGATTGTTACTTAATCTGGCCATGTATCTTAATTTTCAGTTCTTTTATGTATCTTAATTTTCAGTTCCAGATCGGCTTTATGTAACATACTATTAGTTGCATTCTGTATTTTAATTCCAGTTCTATCTCCTTCACAAAATGACCTATCTCATTCGAGGTTTCTTGGCTTTCGGGTCAAATGACCAATGTTATGGCTAGAATCAAGGCATAGTTTGTGATAATATGTCCATATTGTGCATACATGTGCATCATGGCATGGCAAACAATGTTGCAAGTGGAAGTTTTCCTTTTTATCGCATCAAAAAGGCATTTTCCATTTTCCGAGCATAAAAACGGACGGTTTTGTGAAGCAACCACCAAATGGCTAATTCAAAAAACCACCAACACATTTTACAAAAATACTAGACCACCTTATATGGACAATGTACCAACAGGGGGATCTGAAACCTTTCCGTCCACCTCTGGTGAAAAAGACAAATTCCTGCCAAATCGGTAGGAAGTGGGTCAGATATGAACTACAAGTACATGATACGATGCTCATGATTTTTTACAAAAATCATTTTTAGGTTCATAATATGCTATTTTATCAAAAAACCAATGCAAGTTGAGCGAGGCTTGGCCCCGAGCTAAGAATCATCATGCCCGTTGTTCGACAAAGTTTGTCGATAGTTTAAAACGGGGATAAAAAATAAAAAAAGATCGAAACAGTGTGAAACCTTCGCGTGGTGTTATATTATGTGACATAGTTAGAAGGAAAAATCTCAAACTTGGTATATTGATTATGTCCCAAAAAAACCTTCACAAAATGACCTATCTCATTCGAGGTTTCTTGGCTTTCGGGTCAAATGACCAATGTTATGGCTAGAATCAAGGCATAGTTTGTGATAATATGGTCATATTGTGCATACATGTGCATCATGGCATGGCAAACAATGTTGCAAGAGGAAGTTTTCCTTTTTATCGCACCAAAAAGGCATTTTCCATTTTCTGAGCATAAAAAACGGACGGTTTTGTGAAGCAACCACCAACACATTTTATAAAAATACTAGACCACCTTATATGGACAATGTACCAACAGGGGGATCTGAAACCTTTCCGTCCACCTCTGGTGAAAAAGACAAATTCCTGCCGAATCGATAGGAAGTGGGTCAGATATGAACTACAGGTACATGATACGATGCTGATGATTTTTTACAAAAATCATTTTTAGGTTCACAATATGCTATTTTATCAAAAAACCAATGCAAGTTGAGCGAGGCTTGGTCAGATTCAAGTGTATACAAAAGATGCGGCATTTAAATATCCAATCAATTCAAAAATGTTAATACAAAAGATGCGGCATTAAAATATGATTTGCTCTAATAAAATAGGGTTAGATTCCTTTTTAGATGCTTAATATTTCTTATGTTCAAAGTTTTAGGATTTGAAAATTTATTTTTGTTTGAATTGAATAATCAAAATTTATATGTAAGTGTTTTAATCATTTTGAAAAATTTCATGTAAAGTAAATATAAAATGTTTTTACATTAATGGATATATATTATATTTCTGAAAATTATGATATATTATTCATATTTTTTTGAGTTGAAATGAAAAAGATATGAATTTTCTAAATTCATATCCTATTTTTGAATTAAAAATGCCCCTTTAATGCATGAAATAAATGCCCCCCCCCCCTTTAACACCAGTTCCAGACACGAACCGGTGTTAAAGGGGGGCGCATTTATTTCGTTTCGCGCGCACCCCCCCCCTTTAACACCGGTTCTAGCCCCGAACCGGTGTTAAAGGGGGGTGTTAAATGCGCCTTCTCCTTCCTTTCTTCCCCCCAGAGCCAGATCGAACCCGCCGCCGTGCGCAGAGAGCAAAACAGAGAGCAGAGAGAAGCCGCGTCGGCGCCGTCCAGCCCTCACCCTCGCCATCGCTGCCCTCGTGTCGGCCGCCACCGCCAACTCGATCGGAGCCATCGTCGCCCTCGCGCGTGCCAAGACCGCCACCGCCACCACCACCGCGCGCTCCACCGAAGCCGACGACGACGCCGGCACCTACAAGAACCCCACCGACGCCGTCACGCTCATGGTGAGGAGCTCTGTTTCCTCTGTTTCCTCCCTCTCTGTTTCCTCCCTTTGGCGACGGTGTGCAGCTCGCGCGCGCGGTGGCGCCACTCCGTCCACGCCTCTGCGTCGTTCGAGGAAGCAGGCGGCCGACAGTTCGAGGAAGCAGGCGGCTGGCAGTCGTCGGCGGCGCCCCGGTGCGGCCTGGCGCGGCTGCACGGGCGGGTCTCTCTTTTTTTTTTTGACAGGTCTCTGTTACTTATTTGTAGTGAAACTTTGTAGAAATAAATGACATTAAAACAAGATGAATAGACTTTGAATCAATCTGATTAGAAATAGAGAAATAAACCATGGGCATATATTTATCTCAAATACTACATTTGTACTCCATCCGTCCACAAATATTGACCATCATTTGGTGAAGAATGTGGGGAATATGTGTGATGTATAAAAGATATAGTCATGTATTCATATTTGAGTAAAGTTTCTGATGTTGTAACATCGATAATATTGTTTACTTAGTGTTGGTGAACTTGATGGTCAAAATCGGGAAACTCGAAACTAAGATGGCATGTAATTATGGAGGGAGTAGTAGTATATATAGGGTGTCAAGCGGGGCGGGTTCGCGGGCAACATAGTTTCACTGGCTAATATAAATTGTACTACATGCATAGATTAAAACTTGTATACAAATTGGACAGCGTGTAGGTGTAGCTGTCTGAGACTAAATAATTGTCCACAAACCGGCCCCACTTGTATAAAAACTTGCATCCTGCCAACGTTACCCTCTTGGGGGTGTCGTTGTGGAGCTCTGACTCATCCTGATTAGGGTTTGGACTTCTCGGAACTCGTTTAAAATGATCAAGCATCCTTAGGGTTTTAATTTCATTTGTGTATTTTTGTATGAGTAGTATGTATATTTGTGTATGAATCCAAGTCCACTTGAATGTTTACTCTCTTACTCTAGATAATATTATTGTTTTAGAAACTATGGATCCACTTAGTAGAAACCTTGAAGAAGAAGAAATAATGGAGAACATTGTTGATGAGGACACCTCACAATATCTGAACTTGGAGGGACATGATGACAGCTCAAGTAGTCATGGATAAGATGAAGACTCCGGTGAACGCAATTTAGTGATTACAAAGTCCGGCGAGGTATATGCATTGATTAAGCCTCTGCTGACTTCCACCAACAATCTTCTTCTACATGTATTAATTAACGCTTCTTTCTTCTTTTAGCCCTCTGGATCGACCAGCCAGCAACCATCTTCTTCTACGAAAAAGAGGAAGCGAGGCGCGAGCCATCGGTTGAAAGATCATGCAAAGTTCACGATCGAAGCAGTCCGTGTTGATGGCAGGCCGATGGAGCCCAAAAAGGCCGCAGACAAATTTGTACGTCAGGCTGGAGTTCTTGTTAGGGACCAAATCCCAATCATAATTGAATATTGGAATAAGCCAAAGAAGGGCGACGGTGCCTTTGTTGATGAAAGATCCAAAGAAACGCTTTGGAATTCGTTGTTGGTAAATTTCACCCTTCCGCCAGAGGAGGATGAAAATAACCCGGTTATAAAGGAAAAGGTCAAAGAGTGGACTCTAAAGAAGATGACTGACGCTTTCCGCAACTGGAAGACAAAATTGAACAAATTTGTCAAAGCTGGCGAGACTCCAAATTTCGAAGACGCATATTATGCGAAGATAAGACCTCACTGGCCCGAATTTGTGACATATAAAAAGGTTCTATAGCTAAAAAGAGGTCAGAAACCAATACGCTTAATGCCCAGAAGAAGGAATATCACCAGAGGACGGGGTCAGGTGGCTACATATCTCAGAGGCCTAAGTGGGAGGAAGTTGAGAAGGCCCTGCGCGCTAGAGGGAGCACACCCCAGATAGATACGTGGGACCTACGTGCAAAGACTTGGTTCTACGGAATCGAGGCAAGGTTGGACCTAGAAACAGGATTGTGTATCTTCCCAACCCTCCTTGCCAAACCGGTCACTGAACTCATCACAGCATACGAGGAAACAGCCGCCAGGACCTTCCATCCCGACAGAGAGAATGACCAGCTCACACGCGCCATCGGTAAAAAAGAACACCCTGGACATGCACGAGGCACAGGGGGTATGACGTGGAAGGATGGGTTTGCCGAGTGGAGCGACTCTTACAGATGGCACGACAGAAAAGAAAAAGAGCGTACAGAGCGGATGACACAGATAGAACATGCACTTGTGGCGCTGCAGGCGCAAGTGAATGCACAACAGAGCCATCAAGCTACCGGCCCATCTCAGCGGCATGAAGAGCCTGCATTGGAAGCTGCCGGCGGCCCAGACTCTACGCGGAAAAGCAGCGTGGCTTCCACGGAGAACGTGCAACCCACGCTTGAATGGCGGGTCCTCGATACCCCGTGGATGAGATCACGGAGAGTGAACACGCTGAGATGCATGTGAGATTAATGGGCTTATCCATTAAGGTGGTTGTCGGCTATGCCTTACCTCCTGTAGCTGGTGGAACTTACCACTGCCGATCGATTCCAGATGGCTATGCTATTGTCGGGGTGGATGAGGTTGTGAAGGAATATGAGGAAGCACAGCTTGACCATGCTACAGGTGAAGGGGAAACTCAACTCAAATTTGCAGTGAAAACAACCATTCTTTGGAAGAAGGAACACATCGTTCTTCCAAATTGGAGGCCACTGGCACCCCCGCTGTCTCTGCAGCGTCAGCAGTCTGAGCCGCTTCAGCTATCTCCTGCGCGGCAGCCATCTCCGGCGCTTCAGCCATCTCCTGCGCGGCAGCCATCTCCGGCGCGCCAGCCATCTCCTCAGCGTAAGCGGAAGAGCACTGCCACGAAGAGCATCACTAGCACTGCCACAAAGAAATCCGCAGGAAACTGTACGCCAAAGAGTTCAAAAAACTATGTCCCGCAGCCTTCCGCCAAGCCATTGCCGGTTTTACCGTGGAATCGCAGCGACGAGGAGACCAATAGGATCTCGGAAGAAGAGGTCAAGAAATTCTTTGCACCTAGACGGGCCGAGCCAAAGGAGAAAATAGATCCGGCGGTGGTGGAGAAGTTTTACAATAATCTTTTGAAACCTGAAACCCCACTTGTGCCGGACTATGAGCGCCAGATTTTGAAGGGGGATGCAAGGCTCCGTAGGGAGACTGAAAGTAGTAGTCCTGCGGCACCCCAAAAAATAGTTCCCATGCTCGGAGAGTAGGAAAACCAATCATGCGCCCCGCTCCAAGTGTTCGACACACGGGACGCTCCTCCCGTAAATGATTACGAGGCAGAGCTACAAAGAAAGGCCAATGAGATGGGGATGACTTACATTGCATACTTGAACCTCATGGGAGACAACTTGCCCAAATGCGATGCCAACCCCATACAGCCATGGAAGTATGGGAAGAATCTTGTCAAGAAAGAGGAGCCCAAGAATCTACCAACAAAGATGCGAAGATTGCACAAGTGGTACCTTGATTTCTGCAAGACGAGAAAGGAAGAATGGATCACGGCGCATATAAGAGATCGGATTTTCTTGTGCGAAGACGACGCGATCGACTTCAACATTCAAGACTTGCATTTTCTATTCAATCAGAAGGAACTCGACAAAGCTGCCATCAACCTTTATTGTGTGTAAGTACTATTTCTGTAATTTATATCTCATCTCATTCACTTCATTAATTGCATGTATATATATATGCTCACCATATATGTATATACTATTATGCAGGAAAAAGGTTATGGAATGCATGAAAGGAGGCCCTTTTGACATTGGGTTCGTTGACCCAAATAGAGTTCATGAAGAAGTGGTAAGAACCAAACTCGGGCAAATAGAAGATTACTTGCTAAAGTCTTTACTGAGACAACAAACCAAAAGGGAAATACTATTGCCTTACAACTTCTCGTGAGTACTGTTACCCTCTCTCTTGTACACATTCTGTCTTGGCTTACTCGATGTTAAGTGTAACTGATGATGAGTTATGCGTGCGTAGGTTCCACTTTGTTCTGCTAGTCATTCAACCCGACTCAGGAAAAGTCCTTGTCATGGACTCGTTACGAAAAGAAAAAGAGATATGGGTAGACTTTAGAGAGATGCTCTAGAGGTAATTTCAATCATATTATCGCACTAGATCGGCAACTTTCGTGACAACAAGTAATTAATTACTCCTTTATCCATTTTCTTTGTCGGACAGGGTTTGGAAAAGGTTCACGGGCAGGGCCGTGGGTGAATGGTCAGAAGAACTAAAATTTGTAGACCAAAATGTAAGTAATACTAGCTAGCTAGGTCTGCGTATCTCTTTGATTCTGCTTCCAATTCCATTATATCATGCTTTATTGATTATTATTTTGATTGAACTCTCTATTCTCATAAAGTGCGCGCATCAGGGACCCGGCAATAACTTATGTGGGTACTATGTTTGCGAGTTCATTCGCAACACGATATGTGCGATGGGCCAAGCCGCACTAGAACAACTTAGAGTAAGTAAACAAAGTACACAACATTATTTTATTACCATCAATTGTGTTGAGTTTTATTCTTATATATATTGACCCCATTCTTCATATATATTCAGATCGAACGGATGCGGGACCAACTCCTACTATTTAACCGCATACGAGCCATTCAAGAAGAACTGGCGGTGTTCATACTTGATGAGGTCGTCACGCCTGGCGGAGAACTCTTTAGATATCCACCAAAATGAACGATGACGATGTATGTGCCGATGACGATGTATGTGCCGATGACGATGTTTGTGTATAATAATAGTTGCTTAATTATTCATGTACTCGTATGTACCGATGACGATGTATGTGTATACCGCTCCCGATCGATTCCCCCTCCCGCAGAAATACGCTTAGAACGGGGCAGAGGCAGAACTCTGCCGCGGCAGAGATTTAGGCCGTTTTCCTGCCGCGGCAGAGATTTAGGCCGTTTTCCTGCCGCGGCAGAGATATAGGCCGTTTTTCTGCCGCGGCGGAGAACCTTTAACACCGGTTCGTAATAAAGGGGGGGCCTGAGCCCTGCGGCAGCCCCACGTGCGCCACCCTTTAACACCGGTTATAAGAATCGGTGTTAAAGGGGGCCCCCTCTAACACCGAACCCTCCCAACCGGTGTTAGAGGGGGGAGTCTGCACTAGTGGCAATAGAGCTTGCCACAATGTTACCATGAGTTATTACATATGAAAGCTCTCATACATCATCAATGTGCCCGTTTGGAAATATAGGAAGACCGTCCTGGCCTTTTTGCTCACTGCCACTGGACAGCAAAACCCTTTAGACTCCAGTCACTGCAGTCATTTGGTTTGAGAACCTTAATTTTTGTACATAGGTTTACTGATGTTTTTGTATCAATCATGCAACCCTGTATTTTATGACTAGAGGATCGGTAACGGAATAAAAGAACAATTCAAACTGAATACTAATTGCCTTCTTCAAATAATGGTGCTTTGTCGGTGCCTTCCGTACAGAAAAATAATAAGGTCATAAATCTTATATCCTCTATGTTTTACCTCCGTAACTTTTTTATTAGTGGAGTATCATGTCATACTAATTTAACTTATGGCAAACTTTTAAACATGTTTAACAATCCCTTCATGGGGTTACTTGGTGTCACATGGTGAATGATATATTACGTCCAGATTTTTGAAGATTAGGGAAGTGTAAGATTCGGGGTGGTCACCACTCTCATTTTTAGCTAACCTTGGGAAGATTGCATTTCATGACACACCCATAAGAATATGCTGCCAAGTATTGGTCGGAATGAGCCGAGGTAGAATTTCATTGGCACGGGAAAAAACTACATATACCTGGTTCACTGCATTTAATGTTCACCCTGAAATATATCCGTTTTTATTTTCATGATATTTTTTTAGGATTCCCACTAATCTATGAGCTTTAAATTATTGTTCGTTTTACTATAGAAGGAAAAGCTCCTTCGCCATAATTTGACGTGATATTTACTTGACATTGTATCGCTCAGACAACCAGTTTATTGAAATCAATGTTGTGCGGATAAGAGATGGTAACATGTTTGATGTGGCGTATGCTTTTTGTGACATTAGAAAGAGTTTAGGTGCTAAAATTGTTGATGAATCTCATATGAGGTAAATCTGGTGGAGAAAGATACCACACAATAATCAATTTAATAAAATCTGCTCTCGGTTTAGGTTTTAATTTTAAATAGCAAGAAAAATAAGTGAAATAGCAAAAGATGGGGCAGCAAAGCTGCGCAAAGTCTTTCTAGTTAACTTTTTTTTGAGAGGAGTCTTTCTAGTTAACTAAAAGCTTAAACGTGAGCTGCGGGAAGCCTTCTCAGGGTCTAAGGTGCACTGTGCGATCTTTTGACTCTGTATGTGGGCCTTCTTCTCTATTCTTGCTGGATGTGGGCCTCTAAACGCGTCTTTTTGCTGTTGATTTGCCTCTCGCTGGTGTCCACAGTGGGCTTCGATACTTGTTGATCTAAGAATGTGTGTGTGGGGCGTATTTTAATTTCTGACGGGTGGACCGCTCTTTCGGGGGGCCGTTCTATCATTCACGTTGTACTTTGGGTGGGTTGGTATTCTGTGTGTTCCTTCGTAGGTGTGGGGGAGTGTTTCATCTGGTTATCTTCGGGGTTTGACTGAGTCCATTGTTTCTTTTTCTGCCGGTGATTCAGTGCGAGGGAGGGTTTCTTGGAGACGGTGGTGGTGTTCTTGGTTGGTGTTGCTCTTCCTGGTCCTTCCGCCGCCTAGGCGGTTCTGCGTTGCCATGGGGCATTGCCTTTCTTCTCCAAGGTTTGCTTGCTCTCTTTCTTTAATTAAGCCCATGCGCTGCTCTGTGTCCTGCTCTGCTTGCCCCGCCTCTTCTCTTCTCCCCTCCCCTCCCCATGACGGCATAGGCGGAGCACCCACAATCCTTGAGCGAGCACAGCAAAGATTCCACATGAGAGATTTCACTGCGAAAAATCCCGTATTTTCTCCCCACTCGTCCCACCAGACGGCGGGCCACCGGAGCAGCGCAGGTGGTTGTCCCCTCCCCGAGCTTGGTCGGTAGGTAAGCACCCTAAATCTCACCTTGATTTTTGCTTGCTCTGTTCTCTTCCAGCTGTTTCTTCAGTTTTCTTTTGGGCACCATGGGTTCATGGGAAAAGTGGGTTGGGAGTGGGAGTTATGGCCATAGGATTTGTGCTCCTTTCATTGTTTGGGTGGAACTAGAGTATTGTTTCCATTTTACCTTGTTTGGTGTACGGGAAATCTTATGTTCATAAAGATTTGCGGTGTTTTGACTGTTTGTGTGGAATGGGAGTTGACCACGGAAGGAAATGTGAATGCATGTTATTGGGTTTCTGGAGATGCGCTACATTCAGACAGATTTGCAGTTTTTTTACTGTTTGTGTGGAGTGGGAGTTCACCATGAAAGAGAGTGGGATTGCATGTTATTATTTCTCAGATAAATGAGAAGATTGAATATAGGTAAAAATATATGAGAAAGATTATCAAATAGTGCAATATTGTCTGACTTTGTTTGCGTAAAAGGTTGAGAATGGTGTATTACTGTACTTGTCTAGTGTATGGTGAAAATCCCTACATCACATAAGTTGAAAAATTGGAAGAGCACATGCGACTTCGTAATTTTCTGACGCACAAATTTCAGGAAATATATGGAATAAGCAAGAGTTTGCGTGTCTTTGTGGAAGGGATTTACTTTGCTGATAATGGAGTATTATATTAGATTTCTAGAGGCGTATTACTTCTGTGAGATCTGATAATCAAGATGGGGATTGGGAATCGTTGTCCAAGTTTTAGTTTCCTTTCTTTTGGTTGTTAGACACGTTGTTTTGTTTTTTTGTAGACCCTGGACTGTGAGCGAACCGGCTCGCGGTAAATTTTATTTCACATAAAGGTTATGTACAGAGAAACATGTTATATGTCATATTCCCTTCCTTATCATGGGTTTCACTATTTGTTTGCCATATATTTCTAACCCATTTTGCAAAGCTACAAGACATCTCATTTTTTAACATTCAGGGCAAAGGTAAAGTGCATGTTTGTAAGTATGCCAATCTTTTTTAGCATAGTCCATTGAATTGCATGTGCCTAGACAAGAAAAACAGTGTAGTTTTTGTATATTTTAAGTTCTATTCAGGCTACGAGTTAGTGGGTTACTAAAACCGCCATTTTCTCGACAGGAGTTATGGTATTTTAGCATGTAGATAGTATATCATGGTTAATTAGTTCAAAAATTGTATATCATGGTTATTAATCTAATGAAATAAGAAGCTTGAAATATTTCCTAATGCTTAGCGCCAAGTGTGTTTGACCTTTCTTTGTTTTTTGTCGTTTCTTTTCTTTATCAATGCTTAATCGAGTTGTCCAATCCATTTAAGTATTTTCTAATTTGCATTTTAGGTGCTGCAGCCTGAAGGTTAGAACGGCCATGATGTTTGTTGAAAATCATTTCTTTCGACGATGTCCAAGTTTCAACTTTAGTATAATAGTGAGTTTTTTTCTGGTGCTAGCTTGATTGCTGAGAACAAAGGAAAACATAATCCTAGAGCTGAGCCTTAATTTTGATATATGCAAGTGCAATTTACCATATTTTATGATGACTTTTGTATCTCATACTTTGAGTTTCCATCAAAACCAGATTTAAATGTACACAAAGTTTATCATACTTATGGTGTGCTTAAAACAATGCTTCCATTGGTTTGAACTAGAGTTTTATCTCCCTATCTGACATGGCTATGTCCTACGGGTGCCTAATGTTAGCCTACCTGGTGCGGCCCGACGGAAGGCCCACTCGATGACCTGCCAAGGTCCATGATGCCTATGATGGTTCGGCTGGTATGAAAGCTACAAAGACACCGACGCCAGTGCACAAGACAAGGAAATATCGAGACTAGAGTTTGAATCTAACTTATAACCAACTCATACTGGTACCTGAGACCTAGCCTCCCCCATATATAATGGCTAGGAGGGTCCAACGAGGAGGACAGGCATGCACGCCATAAACCCCGCAATAGACAGATCTATGATCTCCACCGCCACAACAAATCTACAAATCTACTCTCACCTCAAACCCTAGAACACATCTCATGTCAGATTTCATCTGCGCATTCTTGTAACATTCGGCATCGCCATCAATTAAGAACAGACAAGCAGGAGTAGGGTATTCCCTCCGGGGGCCTAAACCTGGATAAACCTCGTGTCTCCATGTTGAGAGTCTGTTAGCCGTCTCACGATCTTCAACCTCTCCATCTTCTGCAAAACCCAAGTCCATAACAATGGATATTGACAAGTCGAACCCTCGTTAATTGACGCTGGCTGTGGGAATTGGTGATGCTGATATTATGGTTCATCACCAGAAATCTTCGGTTCGATTACTTCGGGACGCGGATCCACTTCGGCTCCCTTATCATCAGCGGTGGTCGAATCACACCCGGTCGACTCGTTTGCGTCAGAGTGTTTAGCTTCAGCATCGACAAAATCTGTCATGATGCACCTGTCTCCAGCGCAAGATAACCAGCCGCCGGCCGTGTCATGCAGTCATGGCCTATTTGCGTCGCGAATAAACGCTGCAAGGAAGACCAGATCATATCGAAAACAGAGATCAAGTCCTGGCAAAAGTAGCTAGGCAAATATCAGTTTTCAAGGCAGTCGACGCGGTCCAAATGCTATACGATAAAGGATCCATATTAGATTTGGCTGCTAGGAAGGATGTAAATGGCACTTAAATGGCATATGTAAGTTCCGTTTATTCAACTAGTTAGTTCTTTGTTTTAAAAAAGACAAACTATATTAAACTAGAGTATTAATAAACGGGATTAAGTTGTATGCCGCTTACATCCTTAGCCGCTAGCAATTAGATCGATCCGAGACAAGAGAGTAATCCGTGCAAGAGACGTCCTCACGTGGACCAGTTAATCAACCAAAAAAAAAGAAACCATTGATTGGATCAGTCTCCCATGGAATCAAAAATCAATATCAAGCTTCACATGAAGTACTACTCCCTCTGTTTCAAAATATAAGATGTTTTAGGTTTGTAAAGAAAATGTATCTAGACTTGTTTTAGTGTGTAGATTCACTCCAAACATGAGTAAACCTATATACTAAAACTAGTCTAGATACATTTGATTCACAAAACTAAAACATCTTATATTTTGAAACGGAGGGAGTAGATTTTAATCATTGCTAGTGCTCAAACAGGCATGCAAGACTCAACCAAGACGTGTTCAGCAACTTCTATTTCATGTCACCACGTGAACAAGGATTTACATACATAAAATAATAAGTTACAGCGGATGATAGCTACGTACGTAGATACGTAAAGTCATCAGCTAAGCCCTCCGCATTGGGTACGCGTCTATCTCGACTACGACCTATACATCGACAATGTCAGCCACGTCGACTCTGTTCGCTGCTCGACTAGGTTGACCTCGACTACTCGTCCACCACCGCTACCTTCGTCGGTTGCGCTAACTCTGCTTCCAGGGGCTGCACCGACCTTGTGGTGCTCTTTGATTGTGGCGACCCGCTGGAGTTTGCGACTCTTGTGCCCGCGGAATATTCGGCTGCGCCGACTTGAGGGCTCATTTGTCTACGGCGGCCCGCTATAATCTTTGGCTGCATCGACCTGCTATGGTCTTCGACTCTAGCGATACGTTGCGGTCTTCGACTCCGATGGCATGCTGCATGTTGGCGTATTATTGACGCCTCGTTGGGAGACCCCAAGAGCAAGGTGTAAAGACAACAACAGCAAGTTTTCCCTCAGTAAGAAATCGAGGTTATCGAACTAGTAAGAGAAATAAAACGACTCAAAGGTGTTGCTAGCAACTTGGAGACCTGCACAACACAAACTTAAGACTTTGCCCTAACGAACAGTGAGGTTGTCAATCTCACAGGTTTGCTGTAAACAAAGGATTAACTGTATGGTGTGAAAGGTAATAGTGGTTTGCAGAAAGTAACAGTGGAAGATGTATCAATGGTAAAGATTGGACGGGGTCCATAGTTCACTAGAGGCGCTCTCCTTAGATAAACAAACATGGCATGCTGGATAAACAAATTACAGCAGGACAATTGACAGGACTGAGCAAGGCATAACAATGCAATACTATAATCATGATCCTATGAGATTCGATTGGGCAATACAACAAGATACATAGACCGTCATCCAACTGCATCTATGACTAGAAATCCACCTTCAGGTTATCATCCGAACTCCCTCTAGTATTAAGTTGCAAGCAACAGATAACTGCTTTAAGCAAAGTGTGTAAGGTAAACAATCCACTTGTTCCATGAACAAGAGACCGTTGTTTTCTCCCTAGTGGCAATATCACATCTACAACCTTAGAGATTTCTGTCACTTCACTTAGATTAAATAGAGGCACGGACCCACTATCAAGCATAAATACCCCTCTTGGAGTCACTAGCATCTACTTGGCCAAGATAGCTACTAGAAACAGAGAGCATGCAAGATCTCAAACAACACAGACATGATAGAATCAACAAGATAAAACCATTAATCAATCTGACATAGTAATCTCAATATCCATCGAATCCCCGCAAACCCATGCATGATCACAAATAGATGTGATCTTGATCATGAACGGAGCTCACAAGATCTAAACATGATAGCACAAAGGAGGGGATACAACCATCTAGCTACTACATGGACCCGTAGTCCAAGGTAGAACTATTCATGCTCCATACCGGAGGCTGGCATGATGAAGAAGAAGACCTCCGAGATGATCTCCCCTTTGACAGGGTGCAAGGAAGAGCTTCAGATCCCCCGGTCTAGGGACGATGGTGGCGGCGGCTACAGACGATTTCGTAGAATATTGATCGGGTACTTAGGGTTTAGGCATCGGGGGGTCTTTATAGTCGAAGAGGCGAGACAGGGGGTCGCCAGGGCGGCCACAACCCCCAGGCGCGGGCTGGGCCCAGCCGCATGGCTAGGGGTGTGGCCTCATGGTGGCTCTCCTCCGTATCGTATTCAGGCTTCCTGTTCCCCACGGTAAAATATTGACTTTGTCTTTTGTCCTGTCCAATTCCGAAAATATTGATTTTCTGCCTTTCTGGAACCAAAACCAGAAGAAAACAGGCAACTGGCTGTGGCATCCCGCAAAACCACTACTAGAAAATCGCGTTGTTTTTGTGCATCGCATCATCATGACATCATCGTTAACTAAAACTATTTTGTTAAAACCTACTTTTGCTTTCTACAAAGATCCCTCTCTATTTCAAAATAATCCCCGGACCCTTCCTGATATTTTATTTGTCAAAAAAAATTGCACAAGTCTTTTAAACAATGCATAAAATTTTATATTAATTTTAGGGGGCAGCCAAACCGGGCCGATCCGACCCAGTCGGCCACCCCCAGTTCAAAACGGTCCACCTAATCCCTAACCTACCCAATCCTATTCTACCCACCCTGCTTCCACCTCACCCCCTCCAATCCCCTCTCGCCACCTCACCTCTCATCTCTCCCCACCCAATCCCCCGCTGCCACCTCACCTAACCCCTCCTCTCTCACCCCCACTCCCCACTCCCTCTGCCAACCCGGCCCCATCCCACACAGCCACCACGCAACAGCACACACGCACGCCCCACGCCGCCACACCCGATCCCCACTCTCCTTGGCCCCACCGCCCACCAACCGAGCCCCCACCCCGTGTCGTCCCACCTCTCTCTTCCTTCCCCGCTTCTCTCTCTCATCCGCCCGCCGGAGACCACCCTCCCCGTCGCCCGCCACCTCGCTTCTCCGCCGTCGTCCTGCCCCGCGACCCCGCCTCCTCACCGGTGTCCAAGCCGCCGCCCTCTGCGCCCCTCCTCCCCGTGCGCACGCTCTGCGCCGTCCTCCGCCCCGACCCCCTCTTCCTCCCCTCCGGCGCCCTCTCCAGCTTGACCTCGCCGTGCGCCGCCTCGCTCGCCTTTGCCGCTTCGAGCCGGCCGCCACCTGCGACCGCGAGTACCACCGGGACCTCCTCCGGCCGGCCTCGCACGTTGGCCGCATCGCCGTCTCTGCCTCTGCGTCGCCTTCCTCTTCCTCGGCTCCTCGCCGCCTCTCTACCGCCGCCTCCCTCAAGCTCCGGCGCCCCCAGGCCCTCCGCTCCCCGTCGGCCTCGCCCGCGGCCGCCCTCCGCTCCCCGTCGGCCCCGCCCTCCATTGGCAGGCCCGAGCGCCCTCCTCCCTGTGACCGCCTCGCTCGAGTCGCCATCGCCATCTCCGCCCTCCTCGCTGGACCTCGTCCCCGCGCCCGCCGACCTCCGGCCGCCTCCGCGTTTGCTTCTCCGCCGCCAGCGGGCCCCTCCACCGCCTCCTCCTTCCGCGGGTGGATCCGCGTCGACCGGCGCCACCACAACGGTCTCCCGTGCGTGCAGGCAGAGCCGCCCACGCCTCCCTGTTCCTGAAGCTCACTGCATCGCGTGCGTGTTTGTGTGGCTGACAGCTGGGCCGTGCTTGCTTCGTGCCTGGATCCTTTGCGCACGGGCCTCACTCGAATCAGCGTCGTTTTAGCAACCTTGCCAAGACTCATGTACCCTGTTTAGCCGACGCCAAGCGCTGTATCGACATCGAACCGTCAAGTCAAGTTTGTCCGCAGACAAGACCGACAATTGTACATGATAACCCGAGACCGACCCCAGCGCCCGAAGCCGAGAACCCCGACAAGAACCACGACACGGTTACACCGAGTTCTCCATCGAGGACACCAAGACGTCGACATAGAACCGAAGGACGTCAAGTTCTTCATCCCGGCACGTCAAGTTCTTCCTCTCGGATCCGGAGACGCCGAGACCCGGGACACCAAGATCTCCGCCGTGAAATGACAAAACCAACGACCCGACAAGACCTTCGTGACGACAAGATCGGCACCGACCAGGGCGAGTTCGATGCGCCCCCGACACTGAACCAAGTCCTTCTTCTCGGATGCGACAAGATCGACTTCCGTTGTCCGAGACCGACCCCGTCGAACCCTGAATCCTGAGACCGAACCCCGGAACCCCAAGCTCGCCGAACCCTAATGTGTGATTCCCTTCCCGAGCCCTATTTTATAATAATATCTAAACTTGTTGCATATTAAAATGTTCATATTTGCACACATATCATGTGGGTTTGGGGGCATTATGCCGATTCACCATATAATTAAATATGGGGCCCATATGCGGGCAAATCTAGTCTTATATTGGCCTCATTTAAATTTGTGTAGCGAACCGGTGCTATCTTTTGCCATGTTAAGACAACATTTAAATTGGCGGGTATATAAACAACTAGAACCATATACTTAATTGTCGGGACCCTGGTTCCGCTTAATCTTGCCTAATCGCATCGCACATTTGCCATGACATGCATCATACATGCATCATGTCCGATCTTCTGCCGTGGTATTAAATAGTGTATCCGGTGTTTCTTTTAGTGTTTTGCTTCTTCGCGGATTAGGCCGCTGAGTTGACGCGACTGACGACCCGATCTTCGGTTGAACCTTCGGCAATGTTTTTCAGGCGAGCATCTCCCCCTTTCTACCTATCTTACTTTTATAGTATTTATTCCCTCCTGTTGATCTATTGCTATCTGTGTTGCGATGCTCTAGTTGTCGTACCCGTGATATCCTTTGCAGCCTGATATTGCCTTGGACACCTCCTATTACCTGTTGTTTGGTAGATAGTTGGACCTGCGCATCGTAGTCGCTTGCTCAAGTGTTGTTGCGTGTCGTCAAGTACCACAGTTGTTGGAGTCTTGCCGCATGTTTAATGTTGGAGATGATCATGGCTTTAATTATCGTTTACTTTAATTACTGTTTAATAACTAAAATTGAAGTAGGTAAATGCAGAGGCACCGGTGGGTGATAGATAATATTTGGTTTCCGACCTCTCACTGGTGTCCCGTAGAACCTCGAGTTCTTGACACCTGTTCCGAGTTCGAGCGCGCTAACCACATGTGGGATGTATGGGCACCCCATCGATTTAGTACATGATTTCAAAGTACTGTACTGGGGGCCACAACTAGTTTGAGGTTTTATTACTATTCTGTACTTATGCCATGCTTTACTGCTTTATTTACGATTGTGCGAGGAGCACCTGTACTGTTTAGGATCGTGACCCGTTTTCGCTGTATCGACAAGCCCGAGAGTTTCGGGTTCCCAGTCGTTTACAGCCGGCTCCACAAACCCTGAGTCCGTCTCGGAGCCCGGCCGACTTTGTTGTGGGTAGACTTAGTGGGGTGGCCCCCCGTGCTTGCTTTGGGTCTGGGAAACGTCATGACTTAGGCCCCGCCGACATACCGATGGGTGTATGTTAATTGATCGTAACACCCTCAGAATCGACCCTATGCAGGTTTTGGCGAAAACCCGCCAAACCCGCATAGAAACGATTCAAAGGTGCCCACCAGGCACTTTCGTGCGGGTGGAAAACGAAGTAATAACATTACACAACATTCCTCGATGGGACCCACAGAACAGATATATACAACATGACTCCATGAGTCAAGAATACATATATAATTTACAAAGATCCAAATCACCTTGAAAACGATAGAGCGTCCAGCTACGGACAAGATGCAAATGGGGCTAAGAGCCCTGAAGAATAACCAATGGCGTCCATAACCCTGCCCAGGCCAAGCCGGTAGGGTAACCCTGCTAACGACGTCGATCTCAAAACCTGCTTAAACAAAGGGGTGCCGACAAAGGGCAAAGGAAAAAGAGAGAGCGGTCAGTACTGAGGCCAGTACACGGCGAGGCTAGAATTCGGCGGTCCTCGCCTACATAGGTATGGTGGACTGAAGCGGCAGCGGCAGCATGCACTAAACAACCTATAGAAACTCGATACAACTGGCGGCTATCAGAGAGGGGTAAGAAAGACCTATTCGGAACCAACCTGATGCTACCATCAAACAAACCCATCCTGGTGTTTCCCCCTCGAGACCCAACGAGGAAGTCAACCGAGGAACTCACACCGTTGGCAGTTTTATTTATTCAGTTATCGTTGCAACAATTAATAGTCAGGTATAGATAATCATCCTGATAAAATAAGCAGTGGACCGTTTTAGTTAACCATTCCGTTGTAGTTGCAACACTTACTAGTCAGATACAATTAGCATGAGATAACCCAAAAACCCAGCAGTTGTTGGTACTTTTATTTAGCCATTCCGTTGTAGTTGTAATACTTACTAGTCAGGCACAATGGTCACAAGCGACAACACAAACAAGCAGTTGTGGGCAGTTTTATGTAGCCATTCCGTTATAGTGAAGCTGATTACTAGTCATTATAAAGTCAAATTTATAGCACTACTTTAGTTATAGTTGTCTATGATCGAGATACTGTGCTCCAAGTCGTCCATAACCACGGACACGGCTTTCAGAAAGTTTTACCCTGCAGGGGTGCACAAATAGCAACACACTCGATCAACCTCGGAAAAACCAAATCAAAACCCAACGAGGCCTTTACGACAAAGCAATCACAGGATTCAGAAATATTTCAGGGGGCCACCCCATTGAGTAGACCCGCAACGAAGTTAGCTGACTCCAAGACGGACTCAAGGTTTGCGACAATGGCTGTAAACGACTGGGAACCCAAAACTGGGCTTGTCGATACCGCGAAAACACTCCGCTTACCTAAACAGTACAGGTGCTCCTCGCACAATCGTAATAAAGCAGTAAACATGGCATAAGTACAGGATAGTAAATAAAACCTCAAACTAGTTTGTGGCCCCAAGAAATAAGAATGAATCAAGCTCTGGCTCAGGGGGGTCCCATAATCCTCCCGGATGTGGATAGCGCGAAAATTCAAGGAACAGGTATCAAGTACTCGGGGTCCTACGGGACACAAGTGGACGGTTAACAACCAAATAACATCTATTGCCCACCTGTGCCTCTGCTTACCCACTTCAATTTTAGTTGTTAAACAGTAGTTAAAGTGAATGATAAGTAAAGCCATGATCATCTCCAACAATAAACATGCGGCAGACTCCAACAACTGTGGTACTTGGCGACACGCAACAGCACTTGAGCAAGCGATTACGACGCGCAAGTCCAACTATCTACCAAACAAGAGGTAATAGGATGTGTCCAAGGCAATATAAGCTGCAAGGGATATCGCGGGTACGAAAACTAGAGCATCGCAACTCAGATAGCAATAGATCAACAGGAGGGAATAAATACTATAAAAGTAAGATAGGTAGAAAGGGGGAGATGCTCGCCTGAAAACGTTGCCGAAGGTTCAACCGAAGATCGGGTCGACACTCGCATCAACTCAACGGCCTTATCCGCGAAGAAGCAAAACACTAGAATAAACACCGGATGCACTATTTAATACTACGGTGAAAAATCGGGCATGATGCAGGTATGATGTATGACATGGCAAAGATGCGATGCGATTAGGTCATATTAAGCAGAACCGGGGTCCCGACAATTAAATATATGGTTATAGTTATTTAGATACCCCGCAATTTAAATGTTGCATTAACATGGCAAGATGAGTTACCGGTTCGCTACACAAATTTAAATGGGACCAATATACGACTAGATTTGCCCGCATATGGGCCCCATATTTAATTATATGGTGAATTGGCATAAGGCCCCCAAACCACAGGCAAGTATGCATGCATGAATGATTTAATATGCAACAAGTTTATATTACATATATAAAACAGGGCTCGAGAAAAGGGGTCACACATTAGAGGGCCTCGACGAAATTGGGCTCCGAGTCTCGGGGTCGGGTCTCAGGGTCCGGATCTGGGGTTCGGTCTCGGCGGGAACGTTCTCGGATAACTGAGGTAGATCTTGTCGCATCCGGGAAGCTGGACTTGGTTGACGTCGGGGCGCATCGGATTCGCCCTGGTCGGTGTCGATCTTGTCGTCGACGTGGTCTTCGGGTCCGTGTAGATGGTCATGGCGTCCAAGGTGGCGAACTTGGCGTTCCGTTTAAACGACCTTGGCGTCCTTGTCAGAGTTCTCGGGTGGCGATGTCGGTCTTGGGTTCGGCACCGGCGGATCTTGGCGATCTTCAGGATCGGGTCCTGGCGTGGCCCTTGGATCATCGGGATCGGGCTTCGGGATCCGGGAGGCGATCTTGGGGCTTCGTGTTCTTGACTTCGCATCCGAGACGCAGGTCTTGTCGCATGTGTGGTTGCCGGGTCCGCGAAGTGGGCTTCGAGTATGGCGACGCATGTCGAAGATCTTGCCGAGGTAGTCCCGTTAGGCGTTCACGAGCATCTTGGTGGTACTTGCATCTACGGAAGATCTTGGCCAGGCAAAACTTGTGTTGAACACGCTGCAGGCGAGCACCTCACTACCAAAAGACATCCACGCAACACAAGGTTCCAACGGGGGAAACCTTCCGACGACCACCGCGAGAGGGAAACCAGCAGCACGGCTTGCGCACGCGACAAAGCAGAGGGAAAGCAGCTGGCGCAGCAGAAGGAGCCCTGGGACAGACGATGGCGAACGGAGGCGAGCACGGGGCGGGCGCGGCTGACCCAGACGGCGGGCGACGGGGGAGCCAGGGCGGCCGGAGGATAGAGGGGGTCGGGCTTGGCGGCGGGAGAGGAGGCACCGGCGAGCGGCGACGGGGAGGACGCGCCGGAGGCGGGGAAGGAGGGCGACCGGCGGGCGCGGAGGCGGCCGCGGTGAGGCCGACGCGCAGCGGAGGAGGGTTGCAGAGGGAGGGCGGCGGACGGAGGTGGTGGCGCGGGACCACGCGGCGGTTGCTTGCGGGGAGGGCGCTGCCGAGGAGGGGCCGGCCAGACGGTGGGCGACATCGGGGGGGCGGTGGTTGCTTCAAGGGCACGGGCGACGGAGAGCGGCGAGGGAGGGTGGAGCAGGGGGCGGCGGCCTGGGTGCCGGAGGGGAGGCGGCGGACGGCGGCGCTGGGTGGCGAACGGCGGGGCGAGCCGGCAGAGGGGAGGCCGCGTCCGGCTCAAGCTGCAGAGGCGACGGCGAGGGTCGGAGGTTGACGACGGCGAGAGAGGGCGGCCGACGGCGGTTGAGGAGGACGCGAGGAGGAGCTCTGGGGCTGGCGGAGCTCGGGAGAGGAGAGCAGGAAGCGAGGTGAGGGAGCTCGGAGCAGACGGGGAACGAGGGAGGAAGAAGAGAGAGGGAGCGGGGCGACGGGGCAGGTGGGTCGGGGTGGGGCCAGGGTGAGAGGCAGGAGGTGGGTCGGGATCCAGGGAGTGGGGGAACGCGGCAGTTGGTTGAGGGAGTTGGGGCAGCTGTGGGGAGGTGGCAAGGAGTGGGGTGAGAGAGATGGGGAGAGGGGTGAGGTGGCAGCAGATAAGTGGTGGGGAGGAGGGAGAGAGGTGAGGTGTCAAGAGAGGATTGGAGGGGGTGATGTGGAGGGGGTTTGGGTAGATTAGGACTGGGTAGGAAAAGAATATAGGTGGCCCGATTTGACTGGGGGTGGCCGACTGGGTCGGATCGGCCCGGTTTGGCTGCCCCCTAAGAATATTCAAACATTTTATTTAATTAAAACGGGGCGTTTGAAATCTGTGGTTAGTCAAAAAAAATATTCCGGAGACCCGGTTTTGCGTTTGAACAAAGACGGGGCGTTTAGAAAACAAAAATAGGTTTTTCTGAAAATAGTTTTATGCAAGAAAATGCAAGATGATGACGATGCTCAAATGAAATGTGGCATGATGACATGAGCATGCGATCATGATGATGCAATGCACAAAAACAACGCGATTTTCTAGTAGTTGTTTTGCGGGATGCCACATTGATCTGGCAAAAAGGGTCGAAGTGCGTGTGGATACTTTGGTGCACCCCTGCAGGGTTAAATCTTTTCGAGAAACCGCGTCCGAGGTTATGGACGACTTGGAGCACAGGTCTCGATCATAGACAACTATAACTAAAGTTTACTGTTATAAGTTGACTTGTATCCGATATGACTAGTAATCAGCTTCACTACAACGGAATGGCTAATTAAAAGTACCAACAACTGCTGGGTTTTGGGATATCTCATGCTAATCGTATATTTTGACTAGTAAGTGTCGCAACTACAACGAAATGGTTAACTAAAACTGCCCACTGCTTATTATATCAGGATGACTATCTATACCTGACTAGTAATTGCTGCAACGATAACAGAATAAATAAAATTGCCAACTGTGTGAGTTCCTCGGTTGACTTCCTCGTTTGGTCTCGAGGGGGAAACACCAGGATGGGTATGTTTGGTGGTAGTAACAGGTTGGTTCCGAATAGGTCTTTCTTACCCCTCTCTGATCGCCGCCCGTTGTATCGAGTCTCTATAGGATGTTTAGTGCATGCCGCGCTGCCGCTTCAGTCCACCATACCTATGTAGGCGAGGACCGCCGAATTCTAGTCTCGCCGTGTACTGGCCTCAGTACTGACCGCTCTCTCCTTTTCCTTTGCCCTTTGTCGGCACCCTTTAGTTTAAGCAGGTTTTGAGATCGACGTCGTTAGCAGGGTTACCCTTCCGGCTTGGCCTGGGCAGGGTTATGGACGCCATTGGTTATTCTTCAGGGCTCTTAGCCCCATTTGCATCTTGTCCGTAGTCGGACGCTGTATCATTTTCAAGGTGATTTGGATCGTTGTATATTATACCTGTATTCTTGACTTTTTGAGTCGCTGTTGTATATATCTGTTCTGTGGGTCCCATCGAGGACTGTTGTGTATTGTTATTACTTCGTTTTCCACCCGCACGCAAGTGCCTGGTGGGCACCTTTGAATCGTTTCTATGCGGGTTTTGGCGGGAAGCGCTGAAACTTGCATAGGGCCGATTCTGAGGGTGTTACAGAGTGGTATCAGAGCTCAGCAGTTGCGATACCCCACAAGTCCAGCCTGTAGGATAACTTAGCTAACGGCCGAAGTAGAGTGTCAGAACTATTTTTCAAAATCGGTTGGATAGTTCTGATTAGGTCTAATTTTTTTCCTTACCCCTCTACTATTCTCTTCTTACCTCTGCGTGTTTTGAATCTACTCTCTTACCTTTCTTCAAGTCCAGGATTTCTCGTGGTTGGGTTCCATCGTACCTTCAGGGTTTCGCTTCCTCCTTTGATAACGGTGTTCTACCATCCGGTGTTCATGCTGTCTGAGGAATCCGTCTACTGTGGTACCATTCTTTGTTCCTTGTTTGTGCTTTCCGGTGTTTTCCGACGCGACGACATTATCTACGCCAGATCCGATGCAGAGTCTGCATCACTCCTTTGTTTCCGAACCTCGCTTGTCGAGATCTACAATCTGAATTCCGAGAGTTGGTTGCATAATCCGCCTATTCGTGTGCAGAGTAATGGTTTGGGTGCGCGATGGACTGATCACCATCCGACTACTCTTATCATTCGCTCTTGTACATCGAATCAGTGGATCCAGCAGTTTTACTCCGTCCACGGAAGTTAGGGGTGGCTTTATTTGTGGATACCTCTACCTTCGACCTTTTGTTTTCGGAGTGTTTCCCTCAACGATCACGGACAACGACCTCTTGTTAGTGGTGTCGCGAGGATCTACACGAAGCGAGAAGATGCGGATCATCGACCTTCCTTCCGGTACCATGAGGCGGATCTCGAGGGCGAGATCCATTGTTAGTGGTGTCGAATTGTGGCATCCCGCAAAACCACTACTAGAAAATCGCGTTGTTTTTGTGCATCGCATCATCATGACATCATCGTTAACTAAAACTATTTTGTTAAAACCTACTTTTGCTTTCTACAAAGATCCCTCTCTATTTCAAAATAATCCCCGGACCCTTCCGGATATTTTATTTGTCAAAAAAAAACTGCACAAGTCTTTTAAACAATGCATAAAATTTTATATTAATTTTAGGGGGCAGCCAAACCGGGCCGATCCAACCCAGTCGGCCACCCCCAGTTCAAAACGGTCCACCTAATCCCTAACCTACCCAATCCTATTCTACCCACCCTGCTTCCACCTCACCCCCTCCAATCCCCTCTCGCCACCTCACCTCTCATCTCTCCCCACCCAATCCCCCGCTGCCACCTCACCTAACCCCTCCTCTCTCACCCCCACTCCCCACTCCCTCTGCCAACCCGGCCCCATCCCACACAGCCACCACGCAACAGCACACACGCACGCCCCACGCCGCCACACCCAATCCCCACTCTCCTTGGCCCCACCGCCCACCAACCGAGCCCCCACCCCTCGTTGTCCCACCTCTCTCTTCCTCCCCCGCTTCTCTCTCTCATCCGCCCGCCGGCGACCACCCTCCCCGTCGCCCCGCCACCTCGCTTCTCCGCCGCCGTCCTGCCCCGCGACCCCGCCTCCTCACCGGCGTCCAGGCCGCCGCCCTCTGTGCCCCTCCTCCCCGTGCGCACGCTCTGCGCCGTCCTCCGCCCCGACCCCCTCTTCCTCCCTCCGGCGCCCTCTCCAGCTCGACCTCGCCGTGCGCCGCCTCGCTCGCCTTTGCCGCTTCGAGCCGGCCGCCACCTGCGACCGCGAGTACCACCGGGACCTCCTCCGGCCGGCCTCGCCCGTTGGCCGCATCGCCGTCTCTGCCTTTGCGTCGCCTTCCTCTTCCTCGGCTCCTCGCCGCCTCTCTACCGCCGCCTCCCTCAAGCTCCGGCGCCCCCAGGCCCTCCGCTCCCCGTCGGCCTCGCCCGAGGCCGCCCTCCGCTCCCCGTCGGCCCCGCCCTCCATCGGCAGGCCCGAGCGCCCTCCTCCCTGCGACCGCCTCGCTCGAGTCGCCATCGCCATCTCCGCCCTCCTCGCTGGACCTCGTCCCCGCGCCCGCCGACCTCCGGCCGCCTCCGCGTTTGCTTCTCCGCCGCCAGCGGGCCCCTCCACCGCCTCCTCCTTCCGCGGGTGGATCCGCGTCGACCGGCGCCACCACAACGGTCTCCCGTGAGTGCAGCAGAGCCGCCCACGCCTCCCTGTTCCTGAAGCTCACTGCACCGCGTGCGTGTTTGTGTGGCTGACAGTTGGGTCGTGCTTGCTTCGTGCCTGGATCCTTTGCGCACGGGCCTCACTCGGATCAGCGTCGTTTTAGCAACCTTGCCAAGACTCATGTACCCTGTTTAGCCGACGCCAAGCGCTGCATCGACATCGAACCGTCAAGTCAAGTTCGTCCGCAGACAAGACCGACAATTGTACATGATAACCCGAGACCGACCCCAGCGCCCGAAGCCGAGAACCCCGACAAGAACCACGACACGGTTACACCGAGTTCTCCATCGAGGACACCAAGACCGTCGACATAGAACCGAAGGACGTCAAGTTCTTCATCCCGGCACGTCAAGTTCTTCCTCTCGGATCCGGAGACGCCGAGATCCGGGACACCAAGATCTCCGCCATGAAACGACAAAACCGACGACCCGACAAGACCTTCGTGACGACAAGATCGGCACCGACCAGGGCGAGTCCGATGCGTCCCCGACACCGAACCAAGTCCTTCTTCTCGGATGCGACAAGATCGACTTCCGTTGTCCGAGACCGACCCCGTCGAACCCTGAACCCTGAGACCGAACCCCGAACCCCGGAACCCCAAGCTCGCCGAACCCTAATGTGTGATTCCCTTCCCGAGCCCTATTTTATAATAATATCTAAACTTGTTGCATATTAAAATGTTCATATTTGCACACATATCATGTGGGTTTGGGGGCATTATGCCGATTCACCATATAATTAAGTATGGGGCCCATATGCGGGCAAATCTAGTCTTATATTGGCCTCATTTAAATTTGTGTAGCGAACCGGTGCTATCTTTTGCCATGTTAAGACAACATTTAAATTGGCGGGTATCTAAACAACTAGAACCATATACTTAATTGTCGGGACCCCGGTTCCGCTTAATCTTGCCTAATCGCATCGCACATTTGCCATGACATGCATCATACATGCATCATGCCCGATCTTCTGCCGTGGTATTAAATAGTGCATCCGGTGTTTCTTTTAGTGTTTTGCTTCTTCGCGGATTAGGCCGCTGAGTTGACGCGAGTGACGACCCGATCTTCGGTTGAACCTTCGGCAATGTTTTTCAGGCGAGCATCTCCCCCTTTCTACATATCTTACTTTTATAGTATTTATTCCCTCCTGTTGATCTATTGCTATCTGTGTTGCGATGCTCTAGTTATCGTACCCGTGATATCCTTTGCAACCTTATATTGCCTTGGACACCTCCTATTACCTGTTGTTTGGTAGATAGTTGGACCTGCGCGTCGTAGTCGCTTGCTCAAGTGATGTTGCGTGTCGTCTAGTACCATAGTTGTTGGAGTCTTGCCGCATGTTTAATGTTGGAGATGATCATGGCTTTAATTATCGTTTACTTTAATTACTGTTTAATAACTAAAATTGAAGTAGGTAAATGCAGAGGCACTGGTGGGTGATAGATAATAGTTGGTTTCCGACCGCTCACTGGTGTCCCGTAGGACCCCGAGTTCTTGACACCTGTTCCGAGTTCGAGCGCGCTAACCACATGTGGGATGTATGGGCACCCCATCGATTTAGTACCTGATTTCAAAGTACTGTACTGGGGGCCACAACTAGTTTGAGGTTTTATTACTATTCTGTACTTATGCCATGCTTTACTGCTTTATTTACGATTGTGCGAGGAGCACTTGTACTGTTCAGGATCGTGACCCGTTTTCGCTGTATCGACAAGCCCGAGAGTTTCGGGTTCCCAGTCGTTTATAGCCGGCTCCACAAACCCTGAGTCCGTCTCGGAGCCCGGCCGACTTCGTTGCGGGTAGACTTAGTGGGGTGGACCCCCGTGCTTGCTTTGGGTCTGGGAAACGTCATGACTTAGGCCCCGCCGACATACCGATGGGTGTATGTTAATTGATCTGGCAAAAAGGGTCGAAGTGCGTGTGGATACTTTGGTGCACCCCTGCAGGGTTAAATCTTTTCGAGAAGCCGTGTCCGCGGTTATGGACGACTTGGAGCACAGGTCTCGATCATAGACAACTATAACTAAAGTTTACTGTTATAAGTTGACTTTTATCCGATATGACTAGTAATCAGCTTCACTACAACGGAATGGCTAATTAAAAGTACCAACAACTACTGGGTTTTGGGATATCTCATGCTAATCGTATATTTTGACTAGTAAGTGTCGCAACTACAACGGAATGGTTAACTAAAACTGCCCACTGCTTATTATATCAGGATGACTATCTATACCTGACTAGTAATTGCTGCAACGATAACAGAATAAATAAAATTGCCAACTGTGTGAGTTCCTCGGTTGACTTCCTCGTTTGGTCTCGAGGGGGAAACACCAGGATGGGTATGTTTGGTGGTAGTAACAGGTTGGTTCTGAATAGGTCTTTCTTACCCCTCTCTGATCGCCGCCCGTTGTATCGAGTCTCTATAGGATGTTTAGTGCATGCCGCGCTGCCGCTTCAGTCCACCATACCTATGTAGGCGAGGACCGCCGAATTCTAGTCTCGCCGTGTACTGGCCTCAGTACTGACCGCTCTCTCCTTTTCCTTTGCCCTTTGTCGGCACCCTTCTGTTTAAGCAGGTTTTGAGATCGACGTCGTTAGCAGGGTTAACCTTCCGGCTTGGCCTGGGCAGGGTTATGGACGCCATTGGTTATTCTTCAGGGCTCTTAGCCCCATTTGAATCTTGTCCGTAGTCGGACGCTGTATCATTTTCAAGGTGATTTGGATCCTGGTATATTATATCTGTATTCTTGACTCGTTGAGTCGCTGTTGTATATATCTGTTATGTGGGTCCCATCGAGGACTGTTGTGTAATGTTATTACTTCGTTTTCCACCCACACGCAAGTGCCTGGTGGGCACCTTTGAATCGTTTCTATGCGGGTTTTGGCGGGAAGCGCTGAAACTTGCATAGGGCCAATTCTGAGGGTGTTACACTGGCACTCTGGCATTTTGTTAATAGGTTAGTACCAGAAAACATATAAAAACACCTCAAAGTATAGACAAAGCAAAGCAAAGTTGATACTAAACAAGCATGGAACATAAAAAATTATAGATACGTTTCCGACATATCAAGCATCCCCAAGGTTAACTCTTGCTCGTCCTCGAGTAGGTAAGTGATAAAAAAATTTAGGTGACATGCACCATCAAAATCAAGATCAAACCATTTGCAGGCATTAAAAGCTAGGATGAAAGAACTCTAAACATGAGCATGAAAGATGGAGTTCTAACAGTCAGACAAAGTAACTATGCATGCAACATAAAAGGATAGAAACAAAGATCATGAATAACATGCATTGAAAAACGTTTGTTTGTTTCACATACATAAAACATGGCATAGTGGCATTCAGCTTGTCCCACATGGAGTAGAAAATAGATGCATAGGACACCTTCAAAGTACATAAGAGTGACTATATGCAAATATCACAAGAAGAAGTAATATCAACAATATGCATCAATCAATAAGTTTTGGGACAATGCGCATAGAACTAAGAATGGCAACTATGCTCTCTTAACTGGTGCCTAAGGATAGAAGGTGGAGACTCAATATAATGGTGGAAAAAATTCCCTTCATAAAGGGAAGCAGAGATTTCAAGTCTCAAAAAGAGCTTCCAAAAATTATGGTACTTGTTAGCTTTTATCTCTCATTGTCCCTATCATAAGCATCTTGAAGTGATTAAGGTTAAAGTGAACAAACTATGGAGTTATGCTTGACAAAGTATAAGTTGGCAATCTCATGTCCCTTGAATACGAGGGCCGCACCTCATGCTACTCAACTTTAGTTACCTGTAAGTTCTTGTCATAGTAAGTACATGTGTATCATAGAGAACCGCCAACGGGGTACCCCTTGCACATGATATAGGAGCTATCCCAATAATGAAAATGACAAGGCAAGCAGACAATGAGCATCTCAACAATCTTCTGATTTACCATGGGAATATGGTGCTTTTTCTCTCTTTCCTCTTTTCAATATGTCTCTCTTTTTTTATAAGAAGAAAGATTCATAGATGTCATTATGGTGATGCTGCAAGTTTCCACCATGATTAGGCATGGCTTAGGCTAGTGACTCAGGCGTTTCTCTAACACTAGCGACATCCATAGACAAAAGAGCATGATATCAACTGTGTACAAAGTACAAGTGCAATGTTGAAAGCGTTCCCCTTGATAGCACGGTTCTGCTAATTCCAACGTATAAGTGCAAGAATATACAACATAGATGACACAATGGTTCAAGTTTATTAGGGGCAAGAAATATAAATTGCGCCATCAAGTTCATGAGAGCTTTAATCACTAAGTTTTCACATAACAAAATACTTTTTAATTGGAAGATAGATGAAAACAAGAATATACTTGGAATGGTGTAACACACCATGCATAGGAATTTATAGTGGACACTTTGGAAAAACTTGGTTTCTTGGGAGTTGGATGCGTGAGTAGAGCTTACTCATACAAATGGAGGCTAGCAAAACACTGGGAGTGACCAACTAAGAGAGCAATAATGGCCATAATCATGCAAAGCGACAAAACATTACTAATCAAAGCATAAAGTAGTACTACATGTCAAGGACTAAATGATCATAGAGGCTATGGTGACTTGTTCATAGTCATAACATGGTGTGAGCATGTGCCAAGTCAACCCAAACAAAGCATCAAAGGAGAATACCACAATACTATGCTTTTGTATGTTAAAACAACGCATGATTCCTTTAAGGCACACTAAGCAATCCCAATTGTTTGGAACAAGTCATGCTAAAGTAATAATCACTCAGCATAAGGTCAAAACAACACCTAGCATGACATGATAAAGTCTAAGTCACAGTCAAAGCAAGCTCCTCTTATACTATTCAAGCAAGAAATTTCTACTCCTCTCCAACACCAATCAACTTATTTGAAACAACACAGCGAGAATGGGAGTCCAAACTACTTTATTCAAGCAAACTAAGAAAACTAAACGGAAACTAAGACGCTCCAAGAACAACACAATAGTGCATGAAACAATAAAAACGAAGTGTCTAGAAAGACCTGAGCTTTTTATTGATGAAGAAGGGGATGCCTTGGGCATCCCCAAGCTTTGACGCTTGTACATTTTGAATATTTATTGGGGTGAATCAGGGTGGCATCCCAAAGCTTGAGATTTTGTCCATTCTTCATATTATTACATCGTTCTCTCTCTACACCTGGAAATTTTCATTCATACAAAACTTCACACAATCTTCATTAGCAACATTAGTGTATTCAAAAGATAATAGACCTTTAGGTTTAGCTTTACAATAACAAAACTTTCACTAAAAACACAAGCTACTATAGCAATTCCCTCAAAAAGCTCAATTTCCCAAAAAGAACCCAAAAAGGAATCAATAAGAAGCAAATGCAAATAATGGCAGAAATCTATCAAAACAGACCAGTAGGTAGAAACCGATTTTTTTCGAAGACCTTCTGTTACTCAAATCAAAAAGTGTTGAACTAACAAAAGTTAACTAACATATCGAGGGATTTATTCGTAAAATATCAGCTCAATACAACTTACAGAGATTCCTCATGAATGTTTACGGTGGAGCACAAAAATATGTTTCGGGACAGCAACTCTCCAAATCTTACTTCCCTCTCATTAGAGGTCATTCTTGGCACAAAAAGCAAATAAAAAGGATAACGAGAGTTCATTACTTAAGTAATAACTTTCAAGACTCAAGAAAACTCTTGCATTATCTCCCAACAAGTACCTTTCTTTAACGCCTTTAAGTTAGGCTTGATAGTTTGAGAAGATGCTCACATAAGAAATATGAATTGAAGTAAAAGAGAGCATCAATAATCAAATTCAAACACATTTAAATATAACCCACTTCATATGCATAGGAATCTTGTATGCAGATAAATTCACAAATAACAAAGTGACAGGCATAGGAAGATAAAATAAGAGTAACTTCAAAACTTTCAGCACATAGAGAGGTGTTTCAGTACCATCAAAACTTCTACAACCATATTTTCCTCTCTCATAATAATTTTCAGTAGCCTCATGAATAAACTCAACAATATATCTATCACATAAAGCATTCTTTTCATGATCTACAAACACATAATTTCTATCAAGCTCAAAAATAATGGGATTAAAATCTTCACAGGTTTTATCCAAAGTAGATAATTCAAAAGGATCCATAGGAACATAACATTCATCCTCCTTTGGTAAGCATGGGGGACAATCAAATAATGTAAGGGATAAAGAGTTACTCTCATTAGAAGGTAGGCATGGGTATATAATCCATACTTCCTCCTTTTGTTCATCACTCTCCTACTCTTTTTCATCGAATGAGCTTCCAGTTTCAACAATTTCTTCTTACATAGGCTCCTGTAAGGCATTAGTCCCTTCCATTTGTGGAAAGCATCTATTAAAAAATTCAAGAATATAGCCATTTTCTTCCTTGTAATTATCAAAGCAAAATTAAAGTATCTCATAAACCTCATATTCATAAGGTGCATCATCAGTATTTTCAAGCAAACTGGCAAGTTCAAATGCACCCTTGAAGGCAATAAATTCTTCGATTTATTCCACATCATAAAAGTCATAATTTCATTTAACATAAGAGGATATGGTAACATTATCATTATGCTCACATTCAAAAGGGAGGTGTTTATACCTCCTACAGCAACAAGCTTTATCAAAGCAATAATTAATATTATAAGTAGAGCACACCTCTCTAGCAATACTATTCAATTTATAAATTTGTTCCCATAGGTGTTTCCCTTTTGTGACAAACGGTGTTCCTTATAATAATTCTTTTGTTCTTTCGTGAACCCACTTTGCCAATAAGAACTAGTTTCAAACAAACCATCCATTGATAGAAAGCATGACCAAGCAAGGCAATAACAGACCACCAACTAGAGTGGGAACTAATTTTTTTTGTGTTTTTTTAAGAGAAGGCAAACCAAACTAAACTGTTTTTTTGCAGTTTTTGATAAAAACAAGCAAACAAAACCAAGCAAAAGAAACTAACCAAAACAAAAACAAAGTTAAGAGAAAGGTTGAGAAGGACTCCCCTTGTGAAGACGTCCTTAGCCTCCCCGGCAACGGCGCCAGAAAGAGCTTGTTGGCGTGTTATTGACACCTCGTTGGGAGACCCCAAGAGCAAGGTGTGAAGAGCACAGCAGCAAGTTTTCCCTCAGTAAGAAACTGAGGTTATCGAACTAGTGGGAGGAAGGAAACGACTCAAATGTGTTGCTAGCAACTTGGAGACCTGCACAACACAAACTCAAGACTTTGACCCAACGAATAGTGAGGTTGTCAAGCTCACTGGTTTGCTGAAAACAAAGGATTAACTATATGGTGTGGAAGGTAATAGTGGTTTGCAGAAAGTAACAGTGGAAGATGTATCAATGATAAAGATTGGACCGGGGTCCATAGTTCACTAGAGGTGTTCTCCTTAGATAAACAAACATGGCATGCTGGATAAAAAAATTACAGCAGGCCAATTGACAGGACTGAGCAAGGCATAATAATAAAATACTAGACATTCATGATCCTATGAGATTTGATTGGGCAATACAACAAGATACATAGACCGCCATCCAACTGCATCTATGACTAGTAATCCACCTTCAGGTTATCATCTGAACCCCCTCCAGTATTAAGTTGCAAGCAACGGATAACTACTTTAAGCAAAGCGTGTAAGGTAAAAAATCCACTTGTTCCATAAACAAGAGACCATTGTTTTCTCCCTAGTAGCAACATCACATCTACAACCTTAGAGATTTATGTCACTTCCCTTAGATTAAATAGAGGCATGAACCCACTATTGAGCATAAGTACTCCCTCTTGGAGTCACTAGCATCTACTTTTTTGAGGGTAAAACAGTAGGGCAAAAAAACCCCACTGCAATTTTTTTATATATTATAGAGAGTTACAAAAGAATATTTACAAACTCATTCCACCTCAAAGAAGAGGGATAACGGAGAGCATGCAAGATCACAAACAACACGCACATGATAGAATCAACAAGATAAAAACATTAATCAATCTGACATAGTAATCTCAATATCCATCGGATCCCCACAAACACAACATGCATGATCACAAATAGATGTGATCTTGATCATGAACGGAGATCACAAGATCTAAACATGACAGCACAGAGGAGGAGATACAACCATCTAGCTACTACATGGACCCGTAGTCCAAGGTGGAACTACTCACGCTTCATACCGAAGGTTGGCATCATGAAGAAGAAGGCCCCTGGGATGATCTCCCCTCCGGCAGGGTGCCAGGAAGAGCTTCAGATCCCCCCGATCTAGGGACGATGGTGGTGGCGGCTACAGACGGTTTCGTGGAATATTGATCGGGTACTTAGGATTTAGGCATCGGGGGTCTTTATAGGCGAAGAGGCGAGGCAGGGGCTCGCCAGGGCGGCCGCACCGCACCCAGGCGCGGGCTGGGCCCAGCCGCGTGGCCGGGGGTGTGGCCCCCTGGTGGTTCTCCTCCGTCTCGTATTCAGGCTTCATGTTCCCCACGGTAAAATATTGACTTTGTCTTTTGTCCCGTCCAATTCCGGGAATATTCATTTTCTGCCTTTCTGGAACCAAAAACAGAAGAAAACAGGCAATTGGCACTATGGCATCTTGTTAATAGGTTAGTACCATAAAACATATAAAAACACCTCAAAGTGTAGACAAAGCAAAGAAAAGTTAATACTAAACAAGCATGGAACATTGCACTCTTCGACTATGTCGACATTCTGTGATCTTTGATTGCGGAAAACTGCTGCCACCATCAGCCTCAGCGACCCGCTGCCGCATTGACTTCGGTCCGCTGTATCGGCTCTCAAATGTTGCCTCGACCATATCGACCACATCGACCCTACACTCGGAGGCTGCACCCACTCCGCCGCATGACCCATGACCACCATTGACTGCGATAACATGTTGCGGTCTTCGGCCGTGGCGACCCTCCATGTGTCTGACTATGGTGACCCGCCACGTCCTTCGACTACGTCGAGTCGCTACCTTCTTCGACTTCAGTGACATGTTGCGGTCTTTGACTGCGGCAATCTTCGAATGTGGAACTCGCTAATACCATCGACTCCGGCAACGTGTCGCTGCTATGACTGCGGTCTGATGCAGCTGAGTTGATGTAGGAGCGCTTTGTTGGGAACCCCAAGAGCAAGGTATGAAGCAGCACAGCAGCAAGTTTTCCCTCAGTAAGAAACCGAGTTTATCGAATCAGTAGGAGGAAGGAAATGTCACACAGGTGTTGCAAGCAACGCGGAGACCTGCACAACACAAACTCAATACTTTGCCCCAACGAATCAATGAGGTTGTCAAGCTCACCGGTTTGCTGTAACAAAGGATTAGACATATGGTGTAGAAGGTAATGGTTTGCATCAAGAAAACAAGTAACAGTGGAAGATGTATCAATGGTAAAGATTGGACCGGGGTCCATAGTTCACTAGAGGTGCTCTCCTTCGATAAACAACATGGCATGAAGGGTAAACAAAAGATCCTATGAGATTCGATTAGGCAATACAACAATATACATAGACCGCCATCCAACTGCATCTATGACTAGAAGTCCACCTTCAGGTTATCACCTGAACCCCCTCCAGTATTAAGTTCCAAGCAACACACAACTGCTTTAAGCAAAGTGTGTAAGGTAAACAATCCACTTGTTCCATGAACAAGAGACCGTTGTTTTCTCCCTAGTAGCAACAACACATCTACAACCGAAGAGATTTCTGTCACTTCCCTTGGAAACTAGAGGCATGAACCCACTATCGAGCATAAATACCCCCTCTTGGAGTCACTAGCAACTACTCGGCCAAGATAGCTACTAAGAACGGAGAGCATGAAAGATCACAAACAACACAGACATGATAGAATCATAAAGACAAAACCATTAATCAATCTAACATAGTAATCTCAATATCCATCGGATCCCCACAAACACAACATGCATGATTACAAATAGATTAGATCTTGATCATGAACGGAGCTCACAAGATCTATACATGAAAGCACAAGGAGGAGATACAACCATCTAGCTATTACATGGACCCATAGTCCAAGGTGGAACTACTCACGCATCATACCGGAGAGAAGGCCTCCGGGATGATCTCCCCTCCGGCAGGGTGCCGGGAAGAACTTCAGATCGCCCCGATCTTGGGATGATGGTGGCGGCGGCTACAGACGATTTCATAGAGTTTTTGATCGGGTGCTTAGGGTTTCTGCATTGGGGGCTTCTTATAGGCGAAGAGGCGAGGCTGGGAGGCAACCAGGGGGGCCACACCTTGCCCAGGCGCGGGCCCACCCCTGGACACGCCTAGGGGGGTTTGGCCGCCCTGGTTCGTGTCTCCGTCTCGTCTTCTCGATTCGTGTCCCCCACGGTAAAATATTGATTTTGGCTTTTGTCCCGTCCAATTCCAACAATATTGATCTTCTGCCTTCCTGGAACCAAAAACAGAAGAAAACAGGCAACATGCACTATGGCAACTTGTTAATTGGTTAGTTCCAGAAAATATATAAAAACACCTCAAAGTGTAGACAAAGCAAAGCAAAGTAGATACTAAACAAGCATGGAGCATCAAAAATTATAGATATGTTTTCGACGTATCAAGCATCCCAAGCTTAACTCGTGGTCGTCCTAGAGTAGGTAAGTGATAAAAAGAATAATTTTTGAGGTGACATGCACCATCAAAATCAAGATCAAACCATTTGCAAGCATTGAAAGCTAGGATCAAAGAACTATAAACATGTGCATGAAATATGGAGTTCTAACAATAGGACATAGTAACTATGCATGCAACATGAAAGGTTACAAACAAGTATCATGAATAACATGCATTGAAAAACGTTTGTTTGTTTCACATATAGAAAACATAGCATAGTGGGACACTGCACACAATTCACAAGGGTGACTAGATGCATAGGACACCTTTAAAGTTCACAAGGGTGACTAGAAACAAGTAGCACAAGAATAAGTAATATCACAATATGTATCAATCAATAAGCTTTGGGACACTGCACACAGGATAACAACTATGCTCTCTTAATGGTGCCTAAAGGTAGAAGGTGGAGACTCAACATAATGGTGGAAGAAAGGCCCTTTATAAAGGGAAGCAGGGATTTCAAGTTTCAAAAAGAGCTTCCAAAAATTATGGTACTTGTTAGCTTTCAGTCCTCATTTCCCCTATCATAAGCATCTTGAAGTGATTAAGGTTAAACTGAACAAACTATGGAGTATATGCTTGACAAAGTATAAGTTGGCAATCTCAAATCCCTTGAATACGAGGGTCACACCTCATGCTACTCAACTTTAGTCATTGTAAGTACATGCGTATCATAAATAACCGCCAACGGGGTACCCCTTTCACATGGTACAGGAGCTATTCCATAACCAAAATGACAAGGCAAGTAGACAATGAGCATCTCAGCGATCTTTTTATTTAATATATGCATAGATTTTTATTGAGGATGCTTTATAGATAGCTCACTATGGTGATGCTGCAAGTTTCCACCATGATTAGGCATGTCTTAGGCTAGCGGCCCAGGTGTTTCTCTAACACAAAATACAAACTCCATGGACTTACAAGTTCCCTCTTTATTTCACATCGGTGACATCCATAGACAAAAGAGCATGATATCAACTGAGTACAAAGTATAAGTGCAATATTGAAAACGTTTCCCGTGACAGCACAGTTCTGCTAATTCCAACATATAAGTGCAAGCATATACAACATAGACGACACAATGGTTCAAGTTTATTAGGGGCAAATAATATAAAGTGTGCCATCAAGTTTTCACATAAGAAAATAGTTTTTAATTGGAAGATAGCTGAAAACAAGAATATACTTGGAATGGTGTAACACACCATGCAAAAGAGTTTATAGTGGATACTTTGGAATAACTTGGTTTTTTGGGAGTTGGAATCATGAGTAGAGCTTACTCATACAAGTGGAGGCTAGCAAAAGACTGGGAGCAACCAACTAAGAGAGCATAATGGCCATAATCATGCAGAGGAACAAAGCAGTACTAATCAAAGCATAGAGTGGTACTACAAGTCAAGGACTAGATGATCATAGAGGCTATGGTGACTTTTCATAGTCATAACATGGTGTGAGCATGTGCCAAGTCAACCCAAATAAAGCATCAAAGGAGAATACCACAATACCATGCTTTTGCATGCTAAAACAACGCATAATTTCTTCAAGGCACACTAAGCAATACCAATTGTTTGGAATAAGACATGCTACAGAAATAATCACTAAGCATAAGGTCAAAACAACACCTAGCATGTCATGCTAAAGTCTAAGTCACAGTCAATGCAAGTTCCTCTTGCACTTTCAAGCAGGAACTTCCTACTCCTTTCCAACACCAAGCAACTTATTTGTAACAACACAGTAAGAACGGGGGTCCAAACTACTTTATTCAAGCAAACTAAACAACCTAAGCAAAGAAAACGAAAACTAAGACGCTCCAAGAAAAACACAACAGTGCATGAAATAATAAAAAAAAATGTCTAGATAGACCTGAGCTTTTTATTGATGAAGAAGGGGATACCTTGGGCATCCCCAAGCTTTGACGCTAGTACCTCTTGGATATTCCTTGGGGTGACACCGGGGTGGCATCCCCAAGCTTGAGCTTTTGTCCATTCTTCATCTCATTACATTATTCTCTCTCTACACCTAAAATTTTTCCTTCATATAAAATTTCACACAATCTTCATTAGCAACATTAGTGTATTCAAAAGATATTAGACCTTAGGCAAATCTTTGGAACAGCAAAAAAATTCACTAAAAACACAATATACTGTAGTAACTCCTTCAAAAATCTCAATTCCCCAAAAGAGAACTCAAAAAGGAATCAATAAGAAGCAAATGCAAATAATGGCAAAAATCTGTCAAAACAGACCAGCAAGTAGAAACCGATTTTTTCGAACATCTTCTGTTGCTCAAATCAAAAAGTGTTGAACTAACAAAAGTTAGCTAACATACTGGGGGATTTATTCGGAAATTTTGAGCTCAATCAGAGACTTCTCACGAATTTTTTTGGTGGAGGTCAGAAATCTGTTTCGAGACAACAACTTCCCAAATCTTACTTCCCTCTCATTAGAGGTCATTCTTGGCACAAAAAGCAAACAAAAAGGATAATGAGAGGTCATTATTGAAGTAATAACTTCCAAGACTCAAGGAAACTCTTGGGTTATCTCCTAACAAGTACTTTTCTTTAATGCCTTTAAGTTATGCACAAGAAGCAAGAAGAACCAAGTATTTTCAAATGAGGAAGCATTAACCCTCTTGTTCTTTCCTTTCTTACCTTTCTTCTTATCTTTAGGGAAGATATGATTGCTTACCGGAGGAGCAAAATGCATAATGCCTTTTCCCACATCTATTACCGCTCCAAGGTGTTTCAGTAGGGATCTTCCAAGTCTGATATGTCCTTTGCCTACACATTCAATAACGAGATAATCAGTAGACACCATTTTCCCTGAGATTTTTGTAAACACACCTTCAGATATTCCAATGGGCAATAAAGTGGAATTATTAGTAAGAGAGATTTCCTCTCCTTCTTCAGAAAGACCCCAAAGACTCAAAGAATCATAAATATCTTTAGGCATGAGACAAAATCCAGACATGATATCACAGCGAGCATCAAAAAGTGTAGTATTTATAGAGACTTTGATTGTGGGAAACCACTTTTAAGGCTCAGAATTTATGGGAACATAATCATGGTAAGCCCTAAGCGTGTGATAGCAACTATTCATAGCAGCAATACTGGTCTCAAGAGTGTTCAACCTAGCAAAAATATTTGTCAAAGAGGAATCAGACTTGTCAGGTGTATTATAAATTGTAATCAACTTCTTTATGGCATCAAAAGCTTCATCCTCAGTACACTGAAAAATATCTTTCTCAGCCACAGCATCCAAAGCGTATCTATAACGAAGAGCAATACCGTGGTAGAAACTATTGATAACCATGCTAAGACTCATCTTAGGCTCATTTTCCCTTTGTAAAGCAGTGATTCTAGACCAAGCTTTTTTAAAACTCTCTTCACTTTTTTGCTTAAAAGTAAAGATCTCTTCCAAAGGTGTAATAGAGATTGGCCCCAAACCATACATGGTAGCAACTAGGATAGGAACTAATTTTTTATGTTTTTGAATAAAGCAGGCAAACCAAACTAGACTAATTTTTTTGGATTTTTTGAAAAGAGGCAAACAAAACCAAGCAAAAGAAACTAAGCAAACTAAAAACAAAGTAAAGAGAAAGGAGGTGGAGAACTCCCCTTGTAAAGATGTCCTTAGCCTCCCCCGCAACGGTGCCAAAAAAAGCTTGATGCAGCGCTGAGTTGATGTAGGAGCGCTTCGTTGGGAACCCACATAGCAAGGTATGAAGCAGCACAGCAACAAATTTTCCCTTCGTAAGAAACTGAGGTTCACTACAAGGAATATGGCTATATATGACCCTCAATTTTCGTCACAGAATCGTCACAATAATCCGTTTATGACGATTCTATGACGATTTTGAGATCGTCGAAAGCTGGGCGTCGCTAATGAACTATAACGACGATTTTAGCGAAATCGTCATAACCTTCTATGACGATATTGGATCGTCATAACCTCTATGACGATTCAATATCGTCACGGGCAATGAGACCTAGCCACGTCAGATCATACGTGTCCAGTCCGACGTGGCACACAATCAGCCCGGTCCATTTCAGCCATTTATATGGGCCAAAGCCCAACAATTCAACCCGTTTATGTTTTGTTTTTTTCCTAGTTCTATTAGCTACACAGGCCATACCAAATATTCCAGCCGTTTTATTTATGGGCCGTAGCCTACTTAAAATCCATTTTAATTCAAATTTAGCCTTTTTAGGACCTAGTTCCACTTTTCAAATAGGTGCCACTTGTCATGCTCAGCTAAAAAATTGTCCCCACACGTAAGAAGGGTCCAAAATGACATATTAGTTTCATCATAGGTTTCTATTCACAAGTTTGATATCGCATACAAAATCAGTATCTGAGACAAATCAAAAAGAACACATGTAACTATTTAAAACAACTGCTGAAATTAAGCTATTACAATTTTACAGTCTAGTACAACCCAGATATGCCTAACTATTACAAAAGATTAGGCTACTCTTTGATCTGTAGTACAACTGCTGAAATTAGGCTACTCTTTGATGGATTCTCTTCACAACTTCACTGGCTTCAGGTTTCTTAGGGCTAGAGCTCCTGTAAATGAGAAACAGTTACACTTTCAGTGTCAATGAAAGACATAATTTAAATACATCAAAACAATCTGGCAACCAATTGCAAACAAGTATATTTCAGTATTTTCGTATAAAAAATACCACAATAGCTAGCAACAGAAGAATTAACAAATCATGAAGCAGCTAGAAGTAGATCCTGAAGAATGAGGGTAGGGTAACGAAAATAGCCATAATAGAAAGTATTAAATTGGTTGAAAAAACCAGCAGTTAGATGATACTATATCCTACAATGATCCTATAGCCTACAAATAAGGGAAAACTCATCACAACTTGCACAAACAGCAACAAATGTATGTTACATCACAATGAATGATTGCACAAGATAAAAAAGGAATATAGAAATGCCAAGTTACAGAAACTGCATCACAAATATGATTTTCCTCCAGGGTTTGCCATACATCAACAGTAGTATAAAGTATGAGGGTACAAAAAATATATATAACTGGTATAGAGCTAAGGGTATGAAAATAATATGGAGTAGATAAGAACTAATACGCTTCAAGTTTGGTTTGCAAAGACAAGAAACAAGTATATTTGTGGATTCCGTGATAACATGAGATAGTTTCCCAGTACCTTAGAAGGACGCAGAAAAACGGCCGTAGCGTGAAGCAGGTCTAGGTGGGGGCTTCCTCCTGCACTCATTGTGACCGGCGAGGCATCCACAGCAACTTCGTTTTCCTTTGTCAAATTCAGGTACCTGATGGAACCTGTGGTCATATATAAAGCATTACTTGAGTATTGAACTCCAGGATGGTGATTTCAGTAATAAAGATTCACTAGAGAACTTTTCTCAGTTCAGAACCAGATCTGAACTAAAAATATGGGAACTCCACGGCATCATGTTGTTTCTCACTAATTATTAAAAAATTCATGCACATGAAAATATGGGAAATGCTAACACTGAATCAAGAACCAGATCTGTCTTAGTATCTTAATACTACCAACCATGCATCAAGTGAATAAATAAAATAGAAAATCGAATGCCATGCGAAAAGTTGCATCAGTGCAAGCAGACCATTTGTTATAAACCTAAGCTACTTCAGTAATCAAATAAATGTCTATCATGATTTGAACGACACATGACGACCAAGGGGGAAAATGATACACGCATCATGACTAGGGAAAAGAAGGCACATGTCAATAGAACACATGTAATCATTCCTATATAGTGGAAGTGTGCAAAGGCTTGGGTACATCAGTAGTCATAAGTGATGTTTATCTTTCAAGCAACGGGGCAAGAACCTTTGCTTTTTAGACAACTCATAAGGCCATAGTACGTGGCATCACAGGAAAAAAAGTTATTCGTAAGATTCGAGACATCACAGCAAAGCCACAGTCCAATAAGACCATTAGGCATCGACAGAAATAAAATCATAGACATCACAACAAAGCCACTCTCCAATAAGATTCAAGAAAGGAATCAGGCGGTATCATCAGTAGGTAGGAAAAGAGGGGGAAATGGCTACCTCGAGAAGTCCTCAATAGTGGAGAAAGTGTGGATGGGGTGGATGGTGCTCCACGAGTCCTGCAACCTGTACTTGCCAATAGTGCAGGATAACATAACAAGCAATACATGAGTCACACTAATAAGATAGGTGAGGAAACTACCATTAGAGATAAGAAGCTGGCCATGAAAATATATATATTGTTAATGAGGCATTTATACTACTACTATTTAGTAACAGAAAAATATAATTCAAGTCAAAACATTCCATAGTCCAAATCACCCATGGCCACAAAAATATGAATATCAAATCTTGGCTAAGTATGAAGCCTTCAGTATCTGACTTCAAGAATATGATAACAGGAGTCTCGGAACGGATATAAAATGAACAAGAGGACATGGCACAATATCAGTACATCTTCCAACAGCCACTAAATCTCTATATCCTGAAGTGCATGTTTGATATCAACAGCTCATAGGTGTTCTGGAGAAGAAAATTCAATGGAAACCTATTTTTCTTACACTATATTGAGAAATGAACAAAAATTTACTCAGTAAGCCAATTGTAATCTGAACAAGACAATTACTTGTCCCCAAGATACTACTATCATTTGTTTCTACTTGTCCCCAAGACACAACAGATGATAGGACACATACAAGTCAATTACTCAGTGGAGTACAAAGCACTAAATCAAGAAATCATGAACAGGACACATAACAATAAGTCAAGTACTCAGTGGTAATTTCATTAGTAGCAACAAATGCCTTGGTTCACAACTCATAAGAATTTACAAAAGAACAAGCCCACCTACTGCTATGTACTGTATAAACATAATGAACATTAGACACAACTAATACTAGTAGCACTTCTTAGAATGCCTAGTACTCATCAGACTTAATGAATATCAGACAAAACTTATACCTACTACACTAACACAATAGCTAGACGCAGGAAGAAAACACCATGCAAAGAAGCAGTACTCACCAGTGCTGCTAGGTGCTGCTGCTATCCTAGATAGTGATTGTTGGTGGCAAGATAGGTGAAGCAAGTACCAAGTGCACCCCCCCTGGCAATAAGAAATAAGGCAAATGCCTCAGTTCAGTAATCACTAGCCTCAGTTCAGTAATCACTAGCCTCCTGGCAAAGAAGCAGTACCCTCCAAGCTTTTGCATAATAATTCTGATCCCCAAATGCCTCAGTTCAGTAATCACTAGCAAGTGTAGATGATACAGCCAAACGTCCTCGTGTGTACATGCATCAGTAAATGCAGAAAAATCAAGTTAGTCTTAGCTAAACTAGATATACAAGAACATTTCAGAGATTATCAAAAATTCTTGGCAAGACAGTGATGCTACCAAGGCAACACATGAGTGCTCCAAGATCTCATTTATCACACATGAACAACACGAGATCAAAGTACAGGTACATCTAGCATAAATATGGTTAGTGTAAGGATGCTAAACACAAGTACATGCAACAGGCAATGATTTTCAGGGTAGGTCTAGCATATAATGAGTTTTAGGGTACATAAATAAAATTCAGAACACATGCTTCTGCTCATAAGCATCTAAGTAATGACAGGAATCAGAACATCTAGTGGTGGTAAGCATCTATGTCATCACAGCTACTGTCCAAGTTTCCAAGTTTCCCAAATATGAAACAAATGAACATTGACAGAGAAATGACTTAATAATCCCTTCTAGATGTTACAGGAAACATGTGGTACCAAAATCATGGAATGGATCAAGCGGGGACAGGTACAGAAGGCACCTAGACGCATGGAAAAACAGGCGTATGAGGCAGCAGAAAGATCAGGGCGAGAGGGAGAAGGCCAAGGGTTTACCTTGTCATTGATCCCCTCGAGGCGGTTGAAGACGCTGGCCCGATGGCCTCCCTTGACGTTGTGGTCGGGAGAAGATACGGCCACTCGAGGCTGTGGGCGACAGGACTAGCCTGGGCGGGAGAAGACAGATCCCGCAACTTGAGGCCGTGGCCGACGGCGGCCTTGATGCACACCTCCGCGGTCATGGAGACGGCGACGGAGTACCAGTGGTCCTGACTCGTGTCTTGCCGCGACGATGTTCCGGCGATGAGGGGAGAGTGACGAGACAAGGGCTCCGGCTATCTGGACTGCGGTAAATTGGTAATCACGGTCAGATTTGACGTCCCGATGGATTAGCCACGAATTTGTGTATCTACGCAAGGCGAGAAATCCAATTTACCTTCAAGCCTGAGGGATACACGCCGTCCTTGACAGAGACGACGGCAACGTCGCCATCGCCACCGACACGCCTAGCTCCGAACCCCTCACCTCCACGGATCTGGAGTAGTCTGGAGCATCCTTGGTGTATGCGAGAAGGCCCTCCTCAACAGGGATCTGGGACGGAAACTCTAGGATTGTGGGAGAAGGGAGGGATCTGGAGTGGCTACGAGGGAGCCCGAGGCGAGCGCCATGACGCGAGGGAGCAAGAAAGCAGGTCGGGTGGAGAAGGGGGTGAGCGAAGATGGGCGCAGTGTGGCGGCGGGGAAGAGATAAGGGTTAGGGTTAGAGAAGGATTCCAGGTGTGCACGCAGTGGATGACAGGTCATCGATCCATAAAGGATTTCTGCAAATCATCATCTCATCCGTTCATTCTATTTACATCCAACGGTTGATATTGTCCTTGTCTTATATCTCGATCTGCCTACCGGTTATGACGATTTCATCCATAGAAATTACGACGTTTTTGAGTGATATCGTCATAGGTTAATAAGGTTTTGGCCCTTCCAAATGGCTTGCGACGATTTGGTGCGAAATCGTCATAACTCTATGACGATTTTGTCCACAGTCACTATCAAAAGGTCATAGGTTGACACATTTCTTGTAGTGGTTATCAAACCAGTAGGAGTAAGGAAACGTCACACAGGTGTTGCAAGAAACACGGAGACCTGCACAACACAAACTCAAGACTTTGCCCCAACGAATCAGTGAGGTTGTCAAGATCACCGTTTTTCTGTAACAAAGGATTAAACGTACGGTGTGGAAGGTAATGGTTTGCAGTAAGTAAACAAGTAATAGTGGAAGATGTATCAATCATAAAAATTGGACCGGGTTCCATAGTTCACTAGAGATGCTCTCCTTAGATAAACAACATGGCATGAAGGGTAAACAAATTACAGCAGGGCAATTGACAGGAACTGAGCAAGGCATAACAATGCAATACCAGACAAAAAGATCCTATGGGATTCGATTGGGCAATACAACAATATACATAGACCGCCATCCAACTTCATCTATGACTAGAAGTCCACCTTCAGGTTATCATCCGAACCCCCTCTAGTATTAAGTTGCAAGCAACAGACAACTTCTTTAAGAAAAGTGTGTAAGGTAAACAATCCACTTGTTTCATGAACAAGAGACCGTTGTTTTCTCCCTAGTAGCAACAACACATCTACAACTGAAGATATTTCTGTCACTTCCCTTGGAAACTAGAGGCATGAACCCACTATCGAGCATAAATACCCCCTCTTGGAGTCACTAGCAACTACTTATCCAAGATAGCTACTAACAACGGAGAGCGTGCAAGATCACAAACAACACAAACATGATAGAATCATAAAGAAAAAACCATTAATCAATCTGACATAGTAATCTCAATATCCATCGGATCCCCACAAACACAACATGCATGATTACAAATAGATTATATCTTGATCATGAACGGAGCTCACAAGATTTATACATGAAAGCATAAGGAGGAGATACAACCATCTAGCTACTACATGGACCCATAGTCCAAGGTGCAACTACTCACGCATCATACCGGAGAGAAGGCCTCCAGGATGATCTCCCCTCCGGCAGGGTGCCGGGAAGAACTTCAGATCCCCCCTATCTAGGGACGACGGTGGAAGCGTCTACAGACGGTTTCGTGGAGTTTTTGATTGCGTGCTTTTGGTTTCTGCATCGGGGGCTTCTTATAGGCAAAGATACGAGGCCGGGAGGCGACCAGGGGGACACACCCTGCCCAGGCACGGGCCCACCACTGGCCGCGCCTAGGAGGGGTTTGGCCGCCCTGGTTCGCATATCCGTCTCGTCTTCTGGATTCGTGTCCCCCACGGTAAAATATTGACTTTGGTTTTTGTCCCGTCCAAATCCGAGAATATTGATTTTCTACCTTCCTGGAACCAAAAACAGAAGAAAACATGCAACATACACTATGGCAACTTGTTAATAGGTTAGTTCCAGAAAAGATATAAAAACACCTCAAAGTGTAGACAAAGCAAAGCAGATACTAAACAAGCATGGAGCATCAAAAATTATAGATACGTTTCCGACATATCACGGTTCACCACATCGACTACGTCCACCGCGTGACCTGCTTTTGCATCGACTATTTCCACGACCGCATCAGCTTCGTCCACGACCCGTTCACCATGTCGACAACCAACAAAGCTAAGTTTCTCCTCTACTTAGAGCTGATTCTTTTTAAGTCGCACTCGAAACACTCGGGGGTTGCGTCCTCTTCGAGCAACCTAATGTGTCTTTGGCTCCACGCACTCGAGCACCTCATACACGACAGCCCGAGTAGCTAATTCTGCCTGACCGTCGAATCCTTGAACTCCAAATGCCTCGGCGAGGTACTAAGACTAAGGGTAATCAGGCTAACAAAAAGTCCTAGCAAACAGTGCAAAAGTGTTGACTCAATTGGCAACAGAATATTACTTTACAAATCGACAAACAACTATTCTTTATAAGATACAAGTACTTCACAATTCTTTCCATTTTCTGAAGCTTACAAGGACAACGACTGCATCAAGCTATTCTACCGGGTCCTCCAACGGAGTCGACCAACATCAGTAGCATTGATAGACGTCAAGACCCGAGTCGACACTCTCCTTGGATGACCATGTCAGTTGTCGGCAGACGTGATGCTGGTCACGCACCCGACAGAAGCGACTGCGTCGATTTCATCCGCATCATCGGCTCACCCGTCTAAAACGCCGCATGTGCTACGTCGATTCCGATTGCATCGTCGATTCTTGGCTCCTTATGCATGATACGCTGACTCGATGCACTTTCGGGTCAGTGGTTTCTCCTCGTATGAGTCTCCACTCGAGTCTACGACTCGACTAGACACTCGGGGGGCTACTCCTATCTGGAGTGCTGGTCGTGCACCCGATGTACTTACGGGTCAGCGGTACGCCTACGAGATTTTTGACTACAACTGTACGATACAAGAGTTGGGTTTCTGCACGAGTCTACGACTCGATCAGGCACTCGAGGGCTTCTCCAAACTGGAGCGTTGGTCGCTCACATACAAAATCTTCGAGTGGCACGCTTCGATCGCTCACTCGAATCAATGATTCGACTGAGAACTTGGAGGCTACTCCCATAGAGACGCTGGTTGCATATTCAAAGAAGTGCCGGCATTGATGGCATTCACAGGATCATCCGAAGAACTTCTGGATCGCCATACATGCAATCAATAACTATAAGTCTCTGCTCGAGTCTACGACTCGAACAGACACTCGGGGGCTACTTCCATAGAGAGCGCTGGCCGCGCACCCTATGAATTATTCAAATGAGATCCTTCAGATCCTCTAGGACAAAAATAAAATCACATTGGCAACGTTGCCCAAATTGATGCTAAGCGAGATACCGTCTCCTTGGTCATCAGAAACGCCCCCGGGGCGATAAACTTTTGGATGCCGTGTCTGCGACACAAAGATAAGACCTACAGATACTCCTGATGGCTTGGCAATGCACTAGACTACGCTTGGCTAGAAATTTTCCATGTCAACAGACACGATGAAAAATCCCAATGGACGCGTTGGATATATAATTTAAACACTAGAATTCAATTCCTATAAGACCTCCATGGCCTGGGTCGAATTACGTCAGCATTTTTCCGGATTTGAGTCCGAGGAATCGAGTCTAAAGTAGATCGTGTTGTTTTGCCAACGACAGTTAACTGACCATGATCCGTCGGGTGAGTCAAAAACACATATCAACGATCTCTCAGGTTTATATTTATTATAGGGCCAAAAATAAGGCCAACACATACATTAAAAAACTTACAGAAAATTATAATATAGAGTTTAATTAAGCAAAAGTTTTAATGGAGTTTTCATCTGGAGTAGTCAAATAGGAAGGCTATTTATCAAAAAACAGGTTGTGAAAAATGCATCATTCCAAGAATGCAACAGAGAGAAGACATGAGCTAGCAAAGTCAGCTTGTGGCTGGCTTATTCCTAGTAAAAACTAATCAGCACGGTGATCTAATCTTGAATACGGCGTCAACATGCCCAACGAAGAAAAACTTCCTCTGCCCCCGTCACTTTGAACAAGCCTAGGATCGCCCTTTGTTCTGTGCTGCTCGTACTGGTAATGTGGTTGCCCTCCATTGTTCCTCGTAGAAGTATCCCTCCCTATTAAAGATATGTTACATTAACTGTTTAACAAAACCCGATGCATCTTTCTTTAAGGAGAAACAAAATATAAAGTCTTGGACAGAAGAATCTTTTTAAACAACTTACTGCCGACTCGCATAGCTTTGAAGTACATGAAGCAAAGTAGACATGCCTGCATGCTGAATAAGATGGCAACTGCCGCCAACAACACCGTGTTCAATTTGGTAACATAATAGATATCTTTTTGAAGACTTGTATCATTAGTTTCAATGCCAACCGCTAAGCTTGACTCTTGAGAAATAGGTGTTGAATAAGCTACAAAATAAAAAAAATTGCAGTCAATGAACAAACATATATCTTTGTTTTACTTAATGTAGCGGGGCTTATAAATTTATTACCTTTGGCAGGTGAATCACAGGCTAGAACTTCCTCGTCGCTAAGAGCTCGAATGCCTCCGCATGCATTGTAGAGAAAAATTATGTGCCGGCCACCAATTGGGCCGGTCAACATAGGTTCCTCCATTATGACTCTGCAGAAGCAGTTTTTAATATCCACAGCCGCCACGACTGCCATACAGCAACTGGCATTAGGCGCGGTCTCTCCGCAATTGTCATCGATATAAGATGCTAAACCAGGAAAATCGCACGGCATGTGCTTCTGAGCAATAGAAAGACGGACAGAGACACCTGAACAAAAACTAAATTAATCAAAAGGACCCAAATCAACTAAAATCTCGAGATGATAATTTAAAAAGCAGCATGTCAAATTAAGGTACTCCTAGAAGTTTTGGCTTACCTGACGGTAGCTGCTTTCGGCGAGGTCCGGCCGAAGGGGGCAGAGGGGGCAGAGCGCTGATGACAGCGGCGGGGGGAGCATTTCCTGTAGACCATAAAGTTAATTACGGAGAGAAAAAGACAGAATCCCCATCCGCGAGTTGCTTGCCACGGCTAACGGCGAGAACCAGGCACGACGGTTCCAGATGGAACACGGCCGGGCTCCCCGAGAGAGACATGAAGGTAAGTAATTCGGCGCACAGAGACGGAGAGAGGGGCAGGGCGTGGAGTAGGAACGCACCTTCACAAGCGGCGGCTAGGTGGGCGCCACCAGGACGCAGGCCGCCGCAGGAGGTGTAGAGCGTGAGGAGGTGCGTGGCGTTGAGGCCGGCCATGATGAGCTGGGGCTCGGCGGCGACGCGGCAGAGGCAGGGGACCCCGCCCCCGAGGTCCATGGCGGCCACCACAGGCTCGCAGCACTGCGCGGTGGGCGTGTCGGGCGTGCAGAAGAGCGCGACCTGGGTGGCAATTGAAGTAGGCTGGCACAGGGCCACCGGCTGCGGCCTGAAGGTGGCGGCGGCGGCCGCCGGGAGCACCGCGTAGGCGGGGACGGCTTTGGAGTGGGCGGCGCCGTCGTGTTGCTGAGGCGGCGGGGACGGCTTCTCGGTGGACGGCGGCGGAGGAGGCGCCTCATCTGCAAAACCGATGGAGAAAGCACGCATGAGTAACAACCGGCAAGGCAGCAACAGTAGAGAAAGGAGGTTCGCGCGGGCTTACGTGCTGGGTGCTTGCGGCGAGGTCCGGGCGAGGGGGGTGGGGCGCTGACGACGGCGGCGGAGGGAGCGGGTCCTGTACATGTACAGCAAACCAAAGTGAATTATCGGTCGTGTTTCAAAATTAGAAGAGACAACAAACCCAACTTAATTAGTACACGTTAGACGCATGACGTGCGCACCAAGAAAACAGTAAGGGCCAAGATAAAAAGTAAGCAGAGCACTATACTGTCAGAGAGCAGTTGCAAGCAACACGCAAAAACGCAGCACCCCGTGAACCAGAGGATCGATGAGCTCTAGTAAGCAGATCACGTGGGGACATGACTCAGAACACATCCGACCGAAGAAGGTAAAAAAAAACGAAAGAGAAAAAGAGACGACAGAGACTTCGCTATGTCTACGGCGCAGAGAGCTTTTGACCAAAAATCCTGCACGACCACACAAGAGAAGACAAGAACGCGAAAGTTTCTACATAAAGCCACGCTGCGTTCTGATTTGAAAGCGTAAACCACGCACATGGGTCGGCCCCAGACCTTGACGACGGTCGTTTCGAAATGAATATTCATGAGCCCGTGGCCATGGCTGCGCAAAAGTAGTACTGAAGGACGATCGGAGAAGTGAGGCGTAAACGAGACGAAATAACAAAACTAAAACCCTCTCTCAAAACCTCTGCAAGGGCAGGCGCTGAACCCTGGCAAGATTAAGCATAAACCGAAGATGCCGAAGAGGTTTCCTGCTCCACTAGATCCAAGCAAACGGCAGATAAAAGGGTCAAATAACTGACAGGACGCAGGACGTACGGTTCAAACCGCGCAAGTCCAAACATGGATCAAACTCGCGGGACCCTGCTTGATCTCATGCGAGCGCGTCCGATTAGCAGTGTCGTCCAGAGAAAAAAACTAAGGCATCGATGAACTATAAGCCACACGTACGCGCGGGTTGCTCGCCACGGCAAACGGCGAGAACCCGACGCCGCGGTCGCAGATAAGCAAAAATCGAACGAAATAGCACAGCGTAATCTCGCGAAACCATGACAACCCCCGGAAAAACGCGAAGCAAAACGCTGAATCGGCCCCGAGAGACGGAGAGAGGGAGAGGCAGGGCGTGGAGTAGGAACGTACCTTCACAGGCGGCGGCGAGGTGGGCGCCTCCGGGACGCAGGCCGCCGCAGGAGGTGTAGAGCGTGAGGAGGTGCGTGGCGTTGAGGCCGGCCATGACGAGCTGGGGCTCGGCGGCGACGCGGCAGAGGCAGGGGACGCCGCCCCCGAGGTCGACGGCGGCCACGACGGGCTCGCAGCACTGCGCGGTGGGCATGTCGGGCGCGCAGAAGAGCGCGACCTGGTTGGCGAGCAGGGTGGGCGAGCAGGGGGCCCCCGGCTGCGGCCCGAAGGTGGCGGCCGCCGCCGGGAGCACCGCGGCCAGGAGGCCGGCGACCAGGAGGAGGCGGAAGAGCCCCTCCATGGCCTGGGATCTCTCGCTCGCTCGGTTCCTACGGCTAGGGTTTCGCTGGCTCCTCTATGCGGCGGTGGAGGAAGGCTCTGGTGGTGGTGGAATGGGGATGAGGCCGGGCGAGTGGCGGGTGGCGGCATATAAAGGCGGAGGAGCCGTGAAGGCTAAGCCAAGCGCTGGGGCGCGCGTCCGGCGCCGCCCCGGTCGATCCCGTGCGTCCGTTCAGGCGTGGGGGGACAGCTGTCCGCCTGGACGGTCGCGATGCTGTGGCGCGGGAGATCCTGTCACGTGAGAGTGGCAGCGCGCGTCGGGTGGGTGGGTGGGTGGGTGCTGCCGCTGCCCTGGCTCTCGCACAGCACGTAACAGCTTTCTTGGGATTGGGGGCATGGGTTTTAATCACCGCGAGGATATTTTCGAAATTATTGTGAGGGAGATTTTAATCACCGCGCCCGAATTTTCGTGAAGAGTGTAGAAGTGGTAGGCTGGTAACATTGGATTCTGAAGATCAAAACAGAAACGGCATGTACATGGTGGTCACAATGCTTTTAGCGAAACTTTATCGCTGTTATTATCGTGTCACTTCTCTTTCTTTTGTGGGTGTGTCATTTCTCATGCACTGATTTTTCTCAACGGGCGGCTTATCTAAGGAACGGCTACGCAAGCTTTTTAATCATGCTCAATTTGCCCAAAAAAAACAGGATTTTCAACCTGAGTTCTCAAAAGGTTCGTGAAATATAAGGTTTCTCCTACCGTATGTTCATTTTTTTCAAAAACAAAACTTATTGCTCGTTGACAATGGCATGCCTTTGTAATGATGTGGCCTATGGTAAAAGCCAAGAAGATCGCCAAGGGAACTCTTGAAAATGATTTTTGGATTCATCTCTAAAAAAAGGTAAGGTTTGGATCACCGCGACCGAATCTTCGTGAAGGGTGTAGAAGTCGTAAGCTGGTAACATTGGATTCTGAGGATCAAAACGGAAACGGCATGTACATGTTGGTCACAATGCTTTTCTTTTTAGCAAATTTTTATCGATGTTATTATTGTGTCGCTTCACCCGGAAAAGGTAACATGTCCCGCCCTGAAGCCCATGTACTGATTTTTTTTTCTCAAGGGTAGGCTTATTTAAGGAAGGGCTACGCAAGTTTTTTAATCTTGCTCAGTCTCAAAATTAAGAGTTAAACACGGTAACACTTCTACTTGTCGAGCTAGCTCGATTTAGTCTTCGTACTCTAAATTTATTAAATTTTACTCGTATACTTATGAACTGGGTTCGTTTTAGTCCAATTTGATATTTATCATTAAATTTGAGCTGACTAGGATGACACGTGTACTAAAATCTTACAAGAATACCCTCCTACGTGTGAAAAATTGCAAAAAACTACCACAACTGAGGCTAGATATATAGCAGTCTCTATACTCGTCTAGTTGGCTCGATTTAGACCTAATACTTCTAATTTACACTATTTAATCGGTGTACTCATTAGTTGGACTTGATTTAGTCCAAAACATGTTTGTCGTCAAAAAGCTGACATGGACAACAAGTGGACGTGGGTCCCACTTCTAGAAGAGCGGTGGGTGTGAAAACTTGCAGAACCCTCTCCCGCATTTAGAACGTACATTTTTGCTGGGAGTGGGCACATGCAAATACAAATATCTGGGAGCAAAAATGTAGATGTGTGATGGAGTCTCTTTAAATTTCAGGCAAGCTAATCTCCTGTAGGTGGTATCTGCGTCCACGTGTCATCCACATTAGTTCAAATTTGATATGAAATATGCGTTTGGACTAAATCGAGTCCAATTGACAAGTAGCAGGACTACATCGAGCTATCCAGACAAGTACAAGGACTAATGTTGTATTTTCAACATTTGGTCACTTTTTGCAATTTTCTCAAATGTGGGAGGATGTTCTTGCAAGATTCCAGTCCCCGTGTCGTATATGTTAGCTCAAATTCGACGACAAACATCGAATTGGACTAAATCGAACCCAATTTACAAGTATACGGAAAAAATTCAACAAACTCCGAGTATGAGGACTAAATCAAATCAACCCGACAAGTATAAGGACTGTTAATGTATTTAACTCTTCTCAAAATGGTCATCAACAATCTAAAATTGTTGAACTCATTTTTTGGTTTGTAAGTGTGCAACACCAACACCTCCCTTCTCTATATGTGCACTAGTAGAAAACAGGGCTTTTATCGATGCCACCCTGAGTAATAAGTCTTGGTTCCTTCACGAAACGGGACTAAGGCTCACATTAGTCCCGGTTCGTAAGGCCAGGATGACGCACGGGGCAGGGCGACGATCGGTCCCGGTTCATGAGGGCCCTTTAGTCCCGGTTTGGGGCAGGAACCGGGACTAAAAGTGTCTTACCACATGTGGCCGCTGGAGCAGATATTTAGTCTCGGTTTTTGGTAGGAATCGATACTAAAGATCCATGTTGTATATATAGCACCCCATCTGCACATGCTTGTGTGAGATGGTTTGTTTTTTCCCTCGCATGCACAAGTGGTGTATGTTGCTTAGTTTTCCCCCTCTATGCACACGAGGTGCTCGATGAAATTTGTGAGAGCATGATGCCACTTGGTTCACACAAAAAAACATGATATGGAGTGCCTAGGCCACACTTAAGCTTTCTCCTCTTTCTTTCCTCCTCGATCGAGGTTAGCATGCAACTTAATCCTTTTATCTGTCATTGATACAATGCATGTATCAATGTACAGTGTTCATTTCTCTAGATGTTCTGTAATGGTTTTTCATAAAATTAATTATATAATGCAGATGAGCCAACAATGGATGTACGGTGACCTACGCACTGTCGAGTTCATTGCGGGCCTTCATAATTTTATCGATGTGGCTGAGGAAAACAGAAGTAATGGTTTTATGTGTTGTCCATGTGTTAAATGTCGGAATCAGAGGGATTACTCTTCCTCGAGAATCCTTCACACCCACCTGCTTGAGCCCGGTTTTATGCCTAGCTATAATTGTTGGACCAAGCACGGAGAAAGATGGATTATGATGGAAGACAATGAAGAAAAAGAGGATGATGACAACTATCATCATATGTTTCCTGAATATGGTTATACATAGAGAGAATACGATGATACAACTGGTGAAGCTGAAGAGGCGCCAGATGATGAGCCCGTTGATGATCTTCACCGGGCCATTGTTAATACACAGAGAGAATGCGAAAGTGAAAATGAGAAGTTGAAGTTAAAGCGCATGTTAGAGGATCACACAAAATTGTTGTACCCAAATTGTAAAAATCACATCACAAAGCTCGGTACCATACTGGAATTACTATAATGAAAGGAAGAGAATAGTTTATATAACAAGGGGTTTGAGAAGCTACTGAAAATAATGAAGAAGAAGCTTCCAAAGGATAATGAATTGTCTGCCAGTACGTAAGAAGCAAAGAAGGTTGTCTGCCCTCTAGGATTATAGGTGCAGAAGATACATGCATGCATTGATGACTGCATCCTCTATCGCGGTGAGGAGTACGATAATAAGAATGAGTGTCTGGTATGAGGTGCATTGCGGTATAAGATCAGACGAGATGACTCTTGTGATGTTGAGGGGGAGCGACCTAGGAAGAGGGTTGCTGCCAAGATTATGTGGTATGCTCCTATAATACCACGGTTGAAACGTTTGTTCAGAAACAAGGAGCATGTCAAGTTGTTGCGATATCACAAAAAAGACCACAAGAAAGACTCGATGTTGAGACACCCCGCTGATGGGTCACAGTGCAAAAAAATCGAGAGAGAGTACCCGAGATTTGTAGATGATCTAATGAACTTAAGATTTGGTCTAAGTACAGATGGCATGAATCCTTTTGGGAAGCAGAACTGCATTTTAGCACCTGGCCTGTAACTCTATGTATCTATAACCTTTCTCCTTGGTTGTATATGAAGTGGAAGTTTATTATGATGCCAGTGCTCATCCAAGGCGCGAAGCAACCCGGCAACGACGTTGATGTGTACCTAAGGCCATTAGTTGAAGAACTTTTACAGGTGTGGCACGAACCCGACATATGTGTGTGGGATGAGCACAAGCAGAAGGAATTTGACCTACGAGCATTGCTTTTCGTAACAATCAATGATTGGCCTGCTCTTAGTAACCTATCAGGATAGACAAACAAGGGATACAATATATGCACACACTGTTTAGATGAGACTGAAAGTGTATATTTGAATAAATATAAGAAGGTTGTGTACCTAGGGCATCGTCAATTTATTACAACCAAGCGTCTTATAAGAAAGAAAGGCAAGCATTTCAAAGACGAGGCAGATCACCGGAAAAAGACTGTCCATCGTACTAGTGATGATATATTAGATGTGGTTAAGAATCTAGAAGTAATCTATGGAAAGGGTCCTGGCGATTAATCTGTTTTGAATGACGCTGTCGGACATGCGCCCATGTGAAAAAAGAAATCTATATTTTGAGAGCTATCCTATTGGAAAGTCCTAGAGGTATGTTCTTCAATCGACGAGATGCACGTGACGAAGAATCTTTGCGTGAACTTGCTAAGCTTTCTGAGAGTGTATCAGAGGACAAAAGATACCCTGGAAGCATGGCAGAACCAGCAACATATGAAAGATCCAGACAACATGCATCAAGAGTACGAGACGGGTAAAGAACGTCATACTGCCAGCTATACTCACTAGTAGAAAACAGGCCATACGTTCGCGGCCCCTCAGAGCATTAGTCCCGGTTGCGCCACCAACCGGGATAATGCTTGCACGCGTCCCGGTTTGAGCGGGCACGGGGCCCGGAGACATGCGTCCCGGTTGGTAACGGGGCATACGTCCCGGTTGGAGTCAGCAACTGGGACTAAAGGTTTGGCCACATCCACGTGGCGTGGCACACACCTTTAGTCCCGGTTGGTGGCTCCAACCGAGACGTATGCTCCCGCCCTCTATAAATGCAACGCCCCAGCCCCCTCTGCCTCCACTCTGTTTTTTCTCTTGGTGGAAGGTGTGATGGGTGTGCTAGTTTTTTCTCCCCTATGCATGCATTCAAGGTGTTTGATGAAATGTTTGAATGAATAATCCCGTTCAATTTCTCATAGAACAAAAATATAGAAGGTGTCCGGGACGCACTTGAGCTTTCTCCTCTTTATTTCCCTCGATCGAGGTTAGCAATCTTATCTTTTCTCTGTCATTGATACAATGCATGTGTCGATGTGAATTGGTCATTTCACTATTTATGATGTCCTGTTTTTTGATAAACTTACTTATATGATGCAGATGAATGGTCGGGAATGGATGTACGGTGACCGGTGCGTAGCCGGGTATATGAAAGGCGTGGATAAATTTATCGATGTGGCTACGGCAAACAAAGAATGGTTTTATACGTTGTCCATGTGTTCAATGTCGGAACAACAAGGAGTACTCTTCCTCGAAAATCATTCGCGGCCACCTGATTATGAAAGGTTTCATGCCCAACTATAATTGCTGGACCAAGCACAAGGAAAGAGGGGTTATGATGGAAGATGGTGAAGAAGAAGATGATAACAACTATCATCATATGTTTCTTAAATACAGTGATACTGCAATAGAAGACAATGGAGAGGAAAGAGGTGAAGAACGGGCATCAGATGAGCCGGCTGATGAACTTGGTAGGGTCATTTCTGATGCAAAGCGAGACTGTGAAACGGAAAATGAGAAGTTGAAGTTAGAGGGCATGTTAGAAGATCACAAGAAATTGTTGTACCCAAATTGTGAAGATGGCAGCACAAAGCTCGGTACCACACTGGAATTGTTGCGATGGAAGGCAGAGTGTGGTCTAACTGACTCCTCATTTGAAAAGATGCTGAAAATAATGAAGCCGAAGTTTCCAAAACATAACGAACTTCCCGAGAGTACCTACGAAGCAAAGAAGACTCTCTGTCCTCTAGGATTAGATGCGCAAAAGATACATGCATGCATTAATGACTGCATCCTCTACCGCGGTAAGGAGTATGAGAATTTAGATAAATGCCCGGTATGCAATGCATTGCGGTATAAGATCAGACGAGATGACCCTTGTGATGTTGAGGGAGAGCCCCTCCGGAAGAGGGTTGCTGCTAAGGTTATGTGGTATGCTCCTATAATACCAAGGTTGAAACGCATGTTCAGAAACAAAGAGCATGCCAGGTTGTTGCGATGGCACAAAGAAGACCGTAAGAAAGACGGGAAGTTGAGACACCCTGCTGATGGGTCACAGTGGAGAAAAATCGAGAGAGACTTCCCAGACTTTGCAGGTGACGCAAGGAACTTATGATTTGGTCTAAGTACGGATGGCATGAATCCTTTTGGGGAGAAGAGCTGCAGTCACAGCACCTGGCCCGTGACTCTATGTATCTACAACCTGCCTTCTTGGTTGTGCATGAAGTGTAAGTTCATTATGATGCCAGTGCTCATCCAAGGCCCGAAGCAACCGGGCAACGACATTGATGTGTACCTTAGGACATTGATGTGTACCTTAGGCCATTAGTTGAAGAACTCTTACAGTTGTGGGGAAAACCAGGTGTACGTGCGTGGGATGAGAACAAACAGGAGCCATTTGATCTACGAGGGTTGTTATTCGTAACCATCAATGATTGGCATGCTCTTAGTAACCTTTTAGGACAGACAAACAAGGGATATAAGGAATGCACACACTGTTTAGATAAGACTGAAGGTACATATTTGCATAAATGCAAGAAGGTTGTCTACCTGGCGAATCGACGATTTCTTCCGACCAATCATCCCGTAAGAAAGAAAGGCAAGCATTTCAAAGGTGAGGCAGATCACCGGAAGAAGCCTAAACTCCCTGCTGGTGATGATGTATTTGGTATGGTCAAGGACATAGAAGTAATCTTTGGAAAGGGTCCCGGCGGTCAATCAGTTCCGAACGACGTCGCTACAGGACACGCACCCATGTGGAAGAAGAAATCTATATTTTGGGAGCTACCATATTGGAAAGTCCTGCGTGTCCGCTCTTCAATCGACGTGATGCACGTGACGAAGAATCTTTGCGTGAACCTGCTAGGATTCCTAGGTGTGTATGGGAAGACAAAAGATACACCAGAAGCACGGGAGGACCAACAAATTATGAAAGACCTAAAGAACATGCATACACATAACAAGACGGATAAAGGGTGTCCCTTAAGTCGTGCCAGCTATGCTCTTACCAAAGCAGAGAAGGAAATCTTTTTTTAAGTCCTTTACAGTGTCAAGGTTCCGTCGGGCTTCTCATCTAATATAAAGGGGATAATAAATATGGCAGCGAAAAAGTTCCAAAACCTGAAGTCTCATGACTATCACGTGATTATGACGCAGTTGCTTCCGATTGCATTGAGGGGGCTTCTACCGGAAAATGTTCGAGTACCCATTGTGAAGCTGTGTGCATTCCTCAATGCAATATCTTAGAAGGTAATCAATCCAGATATTCTACCAAGGTTACAGAAGGATGTGGTACAATATCTTGTTAGTTTTGAATTGGTGTTCCCACCATCCTTCTTTAATATTATGACGCATCTCCTGGTTCACGTAGTGGAAGAGATTGCCATTCTCGGTCCGGTATTTCTGCACAATATGTTCCCCATTGAGAGGTTCATGGGAGTCTTAAAGAAATATGTTCATAACTGTGCTAGACCAGAAGGAAGCATCTCCAAGGGATATGGAACAGAGGAGGTCATTGAGTTTTGTGTTGATTTTATTCCTGACCTTAAGCCGATTGGTGTTTCTGACTCGCGGCATGAGGGAAGACTAAGTGGAAAAGGCATGCTGGGAAAGAAAGCAATGATATGTAGGGACGGGGATTCTTTCACTAAAGCACACTACATAGTTCTACATAATTCCACCTTGGCAGCTCCGTATATCGAGGAACACAAGAATATTGTACGCTCCAAAAACCCGGGGAAGCCTGAATCATGGATTACAGATCAACACATGAAGTCTTTCGGTGGTTGGATGCGGACACATCTCTTGAATGACACCACTGTTGGAGATCAGCTATACTTGTTGGCCGCGTCACCATCTTCTACTATATTGAATTTCCAAGGGTACGAAATAAATGGGAATACATTCTACACGATCGCCCAAGATAAAAAGAGCACCAACCAAAATAGTGGTGTCCGCTTTGATGCAATAGACGAGAATGGACAAAAGGACACATATTATGGTTACATAGAGGAGATATGGGAACTAGACTATGAAGTCTCTTTTAAGGTCCCTTTGTTTCGCTGCAAATGGGTCAACCTGAATGGAGAAGGGGTAAAGATAGACCAGTTGTACGAAATGACAACAGTGGATCTCAACAATCTTGGTTATAGATATGAACCATTCGTCCTAGCCAATGATGTGTCTCAGGTTTTCTATGTGAAGGACATGTCCTCCAGACCGAAGAAAAGAAAAAATATGCAAACGAATACATCATATGATGAGACAAAGCGTCACATAGTTCTTTCAGGGAAAAGAAACATTGGTATGGAGAACAATGTTGTAGGAGGAAGTTTTCCTTTTTGTCGCACGGAAAAGCCCTTTTCCATTTTCCGAGCGCAAAAAACGGGTCGTTTTGTGAAGTAACCACCAAAATGTCGTTTCAGAATGCTACCGTTCCATTTTCCTAAAATACTAGACCACCTTACATGGACTATCTCCCAACCGGGACATCTCAAACCTTTTCGTCCATCCCAGGTAAAAAGGACAAATGTCTGCCGAATCGGTAGGAAGTGGGTCCGGTTTGTAGTACAGGTACATGATCTATCGCCCGTGATTTTTTGAAAAAATCATTTTTAGACTCGCAATATGTGGTTTCTTCAGATATCCAATGCAAGTTCTAACGATGCTCGTCCCCTATCTTCATGCACACCGGTTCGACCATAGTTAGAAATTCAGATAATTCAAAACGGGCATAATAAATTCAAAAAAAATCCGAACAATGAAAATCCTTCGCGTGGTGTCATATTATGTTACATAGTTGAAAGGAAAAATACCAGACTTGGTATATTGATCATGTTTCGAAAAAACCTTCACAAAATGACCTATCATGTTCGAGGTTTCATGGCTTTCGGTCCAAATGACCGATGTTATGTGCTGAATCACGGCATAGTTTGTGATGTTGTGCCCATATTATGCATGTGTGTGGACATTGGTATGGAGAACAATGTTGCAGGAGGAAGTTTTCCTTTTTGTCGCACGGAAAAGCCCTTTTCCATTTTCAAAAAAAATCCTCCCGCCATTTTTTCCCGCCAGTTCTTCCCGCCATTTCTTCCCGCTAGTTTTTCCCGCCAGTTCTTCCCTCCAGTTATCTTCCTGCCATTTCTTACTATATATATATATATATATATGTAGGGTTGGCCTCCATTGTCATTGCACATCTCTAGACTCATATTTTCAACCTCATCACTCTTTCCCATGACTTCCACCGTAGCACTAACTCCCAGGGAGGCGGAGGCGCTTTGCGCCTCGAACTACCCCTGCCCGCCGGGCTACTGTGTCCCCGTCGGCTGGATGCTGAGCGCCGGAGGCGTGCTGGTTCCTCCTGTCCCTCTAGGTGTGGCGCGTCGGATGGCCATCACGAACCACTACTACTTCGAGCTCACGCCGGAGCAGCGGAGGAATCCCAGATGGCATCCCGACTATTTCCCAACTTGGGAAGCCTTCTTCGTGGATCGGCGTGAGAGGGCACTTGCCAGGCACGAGGAGGACGGCCCACCGTCGGCTGTGGTGGCGCGGCCAGACTCTCCAGAGTGTCATGGCCTACGACACGGCCATCGACTCTAGCCCCCGCCTGTGCTACCCTCAAGTCCAGCCCACTCGTACTCAGCCTTCAAGGTTCAACTACCGCGACCCCGACGACGATAGCGACGACGGCCGCGGCGAGTACGATGACTACAGTGGCGAGTATTACAGGTGTAGGCAGGAGCATGACTGAATTATTCCAACATTGCAAAACAAGTTCGGCCGATTGTGGCTTAATCTGGCCATGTATCTTAATTTTCAGTTCTTCTATGTAACTTTGTGTTAGTTGCGTTATGTACTTTAATTCCAGTTCTATCCTAATCAAATTTTCTTTCCGCCCATTATTTTTCGTCCTTTTTTTTCCGCCCATTAAAAACAGAAAATGGTTTTGAATTACTTATTCAAATCCAAACACTTTTTATGTTTAAAGTTTTTCTAAATTCCAATTGATATTAAAAAAATTTAAGTTAATTCATTTTTAATTGTAAATGGTTCATATTTTAAATGGTTACATTAATTATTTTTTAAAACAGAAAATGGTTTTGAATTATTTATTCAAATCCAAACACTTTTTATGTTTAAAGTTTTTCTAAATTCCAAATTAATATTCAAAAAATATAAGTTAATTCATTTTTAATTTTAAATGGTTACATTAATTATTTTTTAAAAATAGAAAATGGTTTTGGATTATTTATTCAAATCCAGACACTTTTTATGTTTAAAGTTTTTCTAAATTCCAAATTAATATTTAAAAATATAAGTTATTTCATTATTAATTTTAAATGGTTCATAGTTTAAATGGTTACATTAATTATTTTTAAAAACAGAAAATGGTTTTGAATTAGTTTTTCAAATTCAAACACTTTTTATTTTTAAAGTTTTTCTAAATTCCAAAGTAATTATCATTTAAAAAACATTACAAATTTAAACCCCAAAATAAAAAATAAGGCGGGAACAGAGAGAAAATACCTAAAATTTTTTGAAAACAGGGGAATATGTCCCGGTTGGAGCCACCAACCGAGACTAAAGACCCCCTGCGCGCGCGTCCCTTTATCTGCTGAAAAATTGGAGTATACGTCCCGGTTGGTGGCTCCAACCGGGACGTTTGACCCTTTAGTCCCGGTTGGAGCCTCCAACCGGGACTAAAGGCCCTTCCCCTTTATACACGACGCCCCTTCTCCTTCTCCTTCTTCCCCGTTCCTCATCAAACGCAATAGATCATCGCCGCCGCCACGAGGACAAGCGCTCGACGCCGTCAGGCTGCCCAACCACCGCCCCGCTGTCGGCCTCCACGCGCTGCCCCGCCGTCGGACTCCACGCGCTGCCCCGCTGTCGCGCCTCCACGTGCTCCTCGCCGACTCCGGCCACCGCTGATTCCGGCCACCCCGAACCCCTCCGTCTATTTTTCGAGCTCCTGGTGAGTATCTGAAGCTCAAGGCGCCTGCTTGCTTGCTGTAGCCGCCGCGCGTCGTGTCCGAGCAAGCTCCGCTGCTCGCCGTCGTCGTGACCACTGTTCCGATGACCACAAGCGGGCAGCGCTGCCACCACTGGGTCCGCCTCGATCTCCTCTTTCCAACTAGCCTACCCACTAGCCCGCGCGTGCAGCGAATCGACGGATTCGAGCCCAACCCGAGGATCGCCATTGCTGATGTCATGCTGACATCAGCATGAGGCAATATATCCTTTTGTTTTGGAAATAATTATAATAACCCATGGGGCCCAGACATCAGTGACTGTGAGTAGCCCCAGATCGAGTGAGAAATGTTTCCCAGCCTATGGTGACGTCAGCCTGAGGTCATAAATGTTTTAAAATTGATTAAATAAATTTCAGAAAATGATTTAATATTGTAAAATCAATAACTTATTATTTATAAGTCAGAAAAATATGTATAATACACCAAAATGTTCAAAAAAAATGAAACCTACCTATTTAAGCTATAATCATGCATTGTTAAACAACTTAAATGACAAGTTTGATTAGAAGAACATATTAACCCCTCACAGGTGATTCCGGAGTTTCCCCGAGTTAGGGTTTGCGCCCCTCGGAACCCCGTTTAATTTGTCGAGCGTGCTTTAGGGTTACTTTTAAATACAATTTAACTTGTCATATCATCATACTTGCTTTTGATCATTGCATCGATGCTTTAGGGTTTCCCTTTCTTTTCGGTGTTTGGATTATTAGGTTTATTATTAGTTAGGTATTATTAGGTTTATTAATTAGTTTGGTATTATTGGTCTTCGGCCCTACTGGTCAGTCAGTGTGAGTAGCCCCAGACCCGATTCACATTGTCAAGCAACTTAAAAGCCCTATCTTAGATAAGGAATCATTAATACCCCTTAGGTGCATGTGGGTTCGACGATGTGCCTTCGCCAGGGCATTCCGAACCCTCTTAAATCGATTCCAATATGGTATTTTGTTAGTATCTAGTGTTACCTATCTGCTGGATAGTTTCCCTTTTGTAGCCTTATACTCATGTTCCCCTCTCATATGCATCCGAGGTTTCTCCGAACTAGGTTTTACACCCCTCGGAACTCCGGAATATTGATTTTAGTTGATTTTAGCTAGAGTTACCTATCTACTACACAGTTTCCTTTTTGTAGCTAGGTTTAGGGTTTCTCTTCATTTTTATTATTGTGTATGTATATAATAGGGTTTCTCTTAATTAGGGTTTATATCTCTCAACACCGTACCTAACTTTCTCCCTTAGCCGCTTTGACTTATTGGTTTTTCCACCTATGCAGAAAATATGGACCCACACGTCAGAGACGAAGAAAAGGAAGAGTTGATCCAAGGTGTGATCCGTGGGGAAGAAAATTTAGACGTATCAACGTTTCTGAACAACTCCGGTGAGGGTGATCCTCTTTTTACTGGAATAGATGACTTGTTTGAGGTTGAAGGTGTTGCCTTCCGCGAGGGAGAAGGCGATGCCTTGTGTAATCGAGAAGACGACCGCTCCGGCGAGGCGCATGTAATATAATTAATTCATTAATTAATTAATCATATGCTATCTATATAGAAATAGTAACGACGATCTTTCTTCTTTTAGCCCTCCGGATCGAACAAATCTACTGAAAAGAGCAGACGAGGCCCAACCAAAAAGTTGCAAGACCATGAGAGGTTCAGGATCGAAGATGTCGCTGAAGACGTCAAACCGACGGCCCCCGAAGTTGTCGCAAACAAATTTGTGGCACAATGCGGAGTAATCGTTAGGGACTTAATCCCGATCACCATTAGAAATTGAAATAGGCCTGCTAATGCGGATGAAGAGGGAACATGTTTATTTGTCCCTAACCACGCCAAAGATTTACTGTGGAAGAGGCTCATGGTTAATTTCAAACTACCGAAGATAGAGCTGGATCCAAATGCGGAGGATCCAGTTGAGGACGCCTTAGAACATGGGAGAGACATGGAGGCTAAGGTCAGGGAGTGGGCTTTGAAGAAGATGGCCTAGTGTTTCACCAACTGGAAGAAAAGATTGCACCTTGACTATGTCGTGAAAGAGAAGACTCCCGATTTCAAGAATATTCAGTTTGAGAAGATAAAACCATTCTGGGCTTAGTTTGTGGAATACAAGACATCAGAAAAATCTAAGAAAATGTCTGCAACGAATAAGCTGAATGATGCTAACAAGAAGTATAACCATACTATGGGGCAAGGTGGCTACAGGGCTGGCATTCCTAAGTGGGAGAAACTTGAGAATGAATTGCGTGCTACAAAGATCACCCCAGAGACAGACGATTGGGTAGAACATGCAAGGAATTGGTTTTATGGGCATGGGGGCACGTTGGACTCGGAAGGGAGGTGTATATATAACATATGACATAAAGAAGACCCCTTGCTAATCGAGAGGATGAGAAAAGCAGTAAAGGCTGTTAAAGATGGGGACTTCATTCCCGATAGAGAGAATGATGAGCTCACACTCGCCCTTGGAAATAAGGAATATGATGGACGAACACGAGGCATAAGAGGCTCCCAACCATGGAGGACTGGGTTTCCCGAAGAGAGGAAGAAATATCCTGATAGAAGCCGTCAGAGGAGAAAGGACAGGGCGAAAGTTGAAGCAGATAGTCAGAAAGAGCGAATGCGTTTAATTGAAGAACGAATAAAGCAACAACTAGATGAAATTAACACACTTAAATAGCAAAGTACTACCGGCCCATCTCAGCAGCACACTGCATTCGATGCTACCGGCCTATCGAATAATCGAAAAAGCAGTGTGGCTTCCACCGAGATCCCGAGTGATGACAATGGTGATGACGATGGTGCACCGACGATGGCTCCTGTTGGCTACCCAGTGGATGATATCACAGAGATGACACACTGCGAGCTACATGTCAAAGTTGTGAACATATCAATGAAGGTGGCGGTCGGCTATGCCTTATCAATTGGACCCACACCAACTTACCACTGTCGTCCGGTTCCAGAGGGCTACGCTGTTGTCGGGTTGGATGAAATCATGCCCACCTTTGAAGTTTTGGATCTTGACTACCCTGCAGGTGAAGGGGATGTGACTGTACTGGGAGACGCAAAAAACGTCACCATTCTATGGCCAAAGGAATGTATCGTGCTTCGAAATTACACGCCAAGGCCATCTTCGCCGCCGCCTCACCCGTCTGCAGCGAGGTCGTCGCCACCGCGGCAGCCGTCTTCGTCGCCTCACCCGGCTCCGTCGCCTCACCAATCCCCGGCGCAGCCATCGCCGCGGGAGCCATCGCCGGCGCCTCAGGATAAAAAGCGTAAGCGTACCGCTACTCTACGTCATGGTAAGCGATCGCCTAAACGTAAACAAGAGCCTCTTCCAAAAGTACCAACGGTTCCTCCCAAGAGAGCTTATGACTGTACTGAAGAGGAGACTGCGACGATCGTTGATGCGGAAACGACAACGTTTTTTGCTAAGCTGAGGCGGCCGAAAGAGCCAGAGTTCCCCTGCACGAAAGAAGAAAAAGCCAAAGTGTTGAAAATGCTAAAGTCTCCTCATCAACCCGAGCCAAAGCTGTCATCAGACTATGAGCGTTCTATTCTCAAGTCACATGCGGCACAAAAAGCCTCGAAGAGCAGTACTGATGCAAGCGAGAAATCTGTTGCCCAGCTCGGAGAACAAGCAAAATAGTCTTGCGCCCCTCTCAAGGTGATTTCCCAAACCAATATGGGGTCGAGCAAATATGGGGCCGAAGAGCAGTATGATCCAGAGGTAGTTGCACAATACGGAGAAGCTGCCGCTGCTCAAGGTATGAGTATTGTCCAGTACTTATCCCAGTTAGAGTACTTCCCCGTGAGTGAAGTAGCATACAAATACCAGTACGACAAACCTCTCGTCAAACCTGAGGAGGTAAATAATCTTCCAACAAAAATGCGAAGATTGCATAACTGGTACTTGCATGCCACAAAGGCCGAGGCTAACTGGATAGTGCTGAAGGTTATAAAAAAGCATTATGGAAAATATATGGATGACATGATATCCATTGAATTTGATGAACTATTTCAATTATTCAATCAAGACGCCTTGGACAAATCGATCATCAGTGCCTATTGTCTGTAAGTACTAATTCTGTAATTAATTTAGTCTCCAGCTATCTCACCTTGTTTATTGCATGTATATAATCATACTGTAATATGCAGAATGAAGATTCTCGAATGCAGCAGAGGACAAATCTATGACATTGGCTTCATTGACCCATATTGGGTTCATCAAGCTAATCTCAAAACAAACCCCCAGGATACGGAGGATAATATAGTACACGCGTTAAGGTTTCAAGAAACCAAAAGGGAAATACTATTTCCTTACAACTTCGAGTGAGTGTTATTGTCTTGTATACACTTTATATTTCGCTTACTCGATGTTAAGTATATAATTGATTAGTTATGCATTTGCAGCTACCACTATATTCTGTTAATCATTCAACTTGACAAAGGGCGTGTACTAGTCATGGACTCGAAACATAAACCCCTTGAGACGTGGAAGGACATGCAGATACTTCTCCAGCGGTAATTCTAATCATTACGACACTATATCGGCAACGTTCGTGAATTTTATGATATCAAGTACTTAATAACTTATTTTATTCATTTTCTTCGTCGGGCAGCACTTGGAAAAGGTTCACCAAAAAGGCTAGGGGTGTTTGGAAAGAGGAGCTTACATTTGAAGCACTAGATGTAAGCACCACTAGCTATATCCGTGCATCTCTTTGATTCTAGTTTTGATACAGTTATTATCATGCTTGATTATTATTTTGATTGAACTATGTTCTCGTAAAGTGCCTGACGCAGGGACCAGGTAACAATCTATGTGGATACTATGTTTGCGAGTTCATCCGGCAGACGTGCGATGAGAAGGGCAGAAATTTAGAGCAACTCCACGTACGTAAATAATTTCCATAGTTTTTAATTACAATCAAATTGTATTTAGTTTCATTCATATAGGCTGACTCCTTTTTTAAATCAGATCGAATGTCTACGGGATGGTCTTTTGCCAAAGGATCGCGTACGAGCAATTCAGAAGGAATTGGCTGGATTCTTGGATGCAGAAGTCCTAGACCCAAAAAGGGAATACTATTCGGCTGTATATAGACAATAGGGATTGTACAAAGAGAAACTTTTGTATGTAGTGCATGAACTCGATCCGTGTATCGAATGTAATATTGTCATTATGATCTTGTGTAATATAATGGTTCCTTCATTGATGAGTGCAAAACACTAAATAAAAAATAAATCAACCTAAATGAATTCTCTGCCGCGGCACAAAAAGTGGCGAAAATGCTGCTGCGGCAACAAAATGTGCCAAAATGAATTCTCTGCCGCGGCAGAAGGTTATTTGTCCCGGTTCGTGTTACGAACTGGGACTAATGCTCCACCCCCCTCGCGCTCTGACGCCCCCACGTGTGCCCTCATTTGTCCCGGTTGGTGGGGCAACCGGGACTAAAGCCCCTTACCAACCGGGACGCATGGCACGTTTTCTACCGGTGTGTGTTCTTCATCATCCCATTCTTTGGTAAATTTACACAATTAGTTAAAAGCTGTTGCTGATCATTATCTTCCATCATATGGTAAATCCTCCACTATCACTTTGTAGATATCATGCGGCAACAAATTCTTCTCTGTTGCTGGGCATACAAAAGATCCATCTGACAGCATTACAGGTTTGCTAAAACCCACTTTTCATTCAGCTTAGCACTGTGAGACTAATCATGTCTCTAATATCTGTGATTTTTTTTGCTGATGTTGTTACTCTGCTTCTGGTGTTTTTATACTAGTGAAGGAATTTGATCCGCATACTTGTACCTGGTCAATTGTTAGGACTTACGGAAAACCACCGGTAATAATTTCTTCAACCAATAACTCTCTCCGAGTCTATGTGATCAATTGTTATTATAATGACCGATTTGTTTATTGTTTCGCTGTTCTTTGATAATTATCTGTCTTAATGGTTTCTTCTGTTGGCATGTACTTTATTTTTCCAAGAGTTTATTTTAGTTTAGCACAGTATCCTAGGCCTGATAAGGGCTTAAACATGTGCGTGGAGTAATTTTCAAAAAAAATAATTATGGGTGACTAAAGAGGGTGTTTGGTTCTGAAGCTAGCACTCTCCTAACCATGCTAGGCAAGGGCGGCTTTTTGGCAACATGAGAAGCTTGCTTTGCTTGGCTAGGTTGGTAGTAACCACAATAAAAAATCTTGATGTCAGAGGCTAGCCTCTAGCATGGGCAGCTAGGGATCCAAACACGCCCTAATTCATTCATAGCTTATGCAGAAGTTTTTTGTCAGTGTTATCGGTACCGATATCATGTTTACAAGATTTTTTTTTAGCTCAGTACATTTATGATACTAATTGAGGCAATCTTATCTTTTGCACCAAAATTCGAAGTATAATACTAAGTTCATGTCTAATTGTCCATGCCTAATTTTATTATTGCGATAATTTCATAATTCACTGGTGCATGCTGAGATGACACAAGCACCACTCTCGATACACAAGCACCCTTACATGAATGAATGATACAAAACCTTGCAAAATACTAAATTAACTAACTAGTTATGTAAAAGTAAGGTATATTTCTTATGTAAATTTCATCCTCTGCAGGTTTCTCGTCGAGGTCAGTCAGTGACTCTTGTTGGAACAACTCTAGCTGTGTTTGGTGGCGAAGATGCAAAACGAGGTCTTTTGAATGATTTGCACATTCTTGATCTTGAAACCATGACATGGGATGATGTGGACGCAATGTGAGTACTGCAATCGTTATAGATCTCATGCACAATCATTCTGATCTATACTGTTCATCTAGTCAAAAAACACTGTTAGCTTCATTGTATCCGAATTACTGTTAAAATCTACTCCCTATGTACCAAATTATACTTATAATTTAACACAGGAAGTACTAAATTTAATCGACATACGTATGTCCAAACATAACTCGTGTGCGTGATGCCTTTCACCAGTTACTATTACGGTGGAAGCTTCTTTTCCTAGTGAGCTGTTCCACGAACTTAGTTTAAAAGCTTTTCAAGTAGATTACTCTTCATGTGACGTAGTTCTGAGCTGAAATCTTAGCTTATTTAAATTATTCATGCTTTGTTAAGTTTTCTTAATTTGATGGAATCGATAGGAGTGCTAAATTTATTGAAAGAGAGAAATGAAATGAAAGGAGAAAACAGGGACAAAAAATTGAATCTGCAATTTGAATCTTGTTTTTAATGCCGAAATTGACATCTCCGTATATCTGGATTCAATCCATTCTGATGTGATTTATTACTCTACATGGTTATCCATTTTGATTTGCCTCTTATCTTAACAAATAATTCCATTAATTATATTGTTTAAATTTGAAGTGATTGTATATACAATTCTATTTGGAAGATGTGTGGTGTGTTTTTCTTTTGGCATGTACCAGATGAGAAAAATATTTGTTAACTCGAGTACCTTTCTCTTTACATGACATGACCTTATATTTTTCCTGTAAAGAGTAACATGGTCAAAAATTATTGATGTGTGACTTTATGTAAAACCCAACAATCCATGGAGTAGTCAAGGAGCTCCTGTTAAACCCAACAATATTAATTAGTGTGTAGATTTGTTAACTCCTGTTAGTTAAATATTGCACGGGGAGGAGGTGGCGGACCAGGGGAGTGCTCTCTGCTGCACGCCAGCCCCCATCGCGGATGCAGCTCCAGGAACTTCTCCACATCGCCGCCAGCAACCTCATCCGCGGCAAGATCGAAATTTCTCTGGTAAGTTAATCTGGGCTGAGCTCGAAATACTCTAGTGCTGTATGTTAATCTGGGATGAATAATAGCAGTCCAACAATCAAAATTTCTCTGTTGATGTATGTTAATCTGGGTTGAGAGGAGAATTTCTTCTTCTTGGATCTAAAAAAGACAAATAGAAATTGCATTTGTATGGCTGGTGGCAGTAAACAAAATCTAATGGAAGAGTATTAATTGACTTCAAAAATCCTTATTGGACTTCAAAATTGATCTTAACTTGGTTGTGCTCTGGTGTTGACCAGCGGCAAACCTCCCAGGAAAGGGATACAGTAGCTGGACTGGACTGTGTCATAACACACTGAAACTCCAGAAGATATTTCTGAACCATGCTATCGAGCCAGGCTGCAGCCTTGTGCCGTCTATATGCTTTCACAAACCAAACCAAAGAAGTAAAATGGGCCAGGCAAATTGAATTTGTAATTGATGCATATAGACTAATAGACATGGTATTGACTTTACATATAACGAAATATAGTAATCCAGCAGCAAACGTGTCATTTTCTGGGTTAGAGAAAAAGTTTAGAACTAGCCAAGTGCACAAGCTGATTAAATTTGTTTTATTCAGAGATTAAAGCATGCATCATTGGGACTAAACCTGTACTTTCTACGAATGTGCAGAGCTGGAGCAAGATAGCAGTCACAGTTTCAGGATTGACCCAAATACAATACTCCATGCACTTTTTTTTTGAGGAATCGAGGTTCAGATTACATCACCATGTGATAATCTGGACACCACACTACCACGGGGCAATATCCTGTAAAAATATATTATAGAGAGCTTTTGGCTAAGAACTACGAGACTGTTAATTCAACCAATAGAAGCAGTAAGAAAAGTTGGTGTGCAATCTCCTAGAAACCTCACCGGTGTACCACATCTTCCATTGTCGTTGCGGCCGCCTTAGAGCTCCAGAAAACCTCACGGGTAAACTTCCAGTCGTCCACCTCACCACATCTGCTTCCGCTGCCGCCGCCGGAGGCACCACACTTGAAAAACATTTGGCTTCAGGTTTTCAGTAAACAGTTACAGTGCCAGTGAAGTTCTTCTTACAATAATGGATTCTGATTGCCAAGCCTATTGTTGCATTTGCAATCCATTGCATGCAAGTTACCATGCTGTCATGAAGTACACTGGCCTGCCTGATTACATGGCAATGTGCCTTATGTTGGTGAATGTTCAGTTATAGTGCCAGTATCCCTTCACCCCTCTTCTTGTGATTCATTAATTTTTGGCATATTCAAACATAATGCTTTTGTATTGCTGTCTGCGCATGTTCTTCTTTTTATTGGTACTTTCACATGTTCCAGGTACTGTATCTAATTACAAGTTTGAATATGTTGCCTGTGGCATGCTTGCACTTTCTTATGTTTCTCCCATTTGATGTTTGCTTGCTAGGTGCTATTCGCTGCTAAGAAAATGTTCAATGACAGTGGCAGTGACAGTGCCATGTTCAGATGTTCTTCCTTAAGATACTAATTAGATCAAACATACATGGAAATGACTTGGACTGAACTAAGACAGGTGAGGCTTCTCTTTAAATGCTACTGATTGCTTCATGGTTACTGTTTTTATGCTAGTTTCTGTTTATAAGCTAGATGGTCAAGAACCTAGAAGTCCAGGTTTGTTCTGAATTTATTCATGCTGCTACTCCATCATGTTAAACAGATCATGTAGCAACTCCATCTGACGAGTTTGTTGCTTGCATTGGACATGGCACTATGACATTTCTATTTGAGTAAAATTCACTGGCAATACCTAAACTTGGCATCCTTTTTCGATATGGTCACTGACCTTAGGAATACGCTAGTTATGGTCACTAAATACGACAACGGTCTTATTACGGTCACCGGAGCTCCGTATAGCTATGTATTCGTCCACTCGGTGTGGTGTTGACCGGTCAAACAGTGCATTTTTTTTGCAAAAAAGCCCTCCTCTAAATTAAGCCCAAACCTAGAGACTAACAGTTCCACACACTTAGCCATTTTCAGCTAGAAACTTCAGATTATGTGCATTGGACGTACGCAACACCACCTACTACACTCACACAGTCACACGACCGATGTGGCTAACTCATGAGCTTGTCTATTAGTATCTTCTCTGGGATCTTACGGAACAGAAATTTTGGAAGATGAACAGCTGGCGTTGAATATCAGGGACTACAGTTAGACGTACGCAATCGATCCTTTCAGCCGTCGTTTGCTTGTGCAAAACTGAATCTGACCTTGATGACCTCTAACGAGCGCACCCCAGGAAGCAGATTCCGGAACATAGCTAGCATCCCAGACGGGCGAGGAGAGCAGGCGCGCACCCCGGGCAGACGAGCACGAGTTCGACGAGGGGAACCTGCAGGGGCTCGGTCGCAGACGAGACAAAAGTCGACGACGCTGTTCTGTAGAGGTAGGAGAGGCCGGCGGGATGACAGTGGAGCAGGACGAGGGAGACGCGGTACTGCCGGGGCCGAGCAAGACCAGAGCTCGGGCAGAGGCGCGGTGGAGGGCCTGGGGCGTGCAGGCCAGCAGCTGTATCTGCGCACGAAGGACTGGCACCGCAGGTGGCCTACCAGGAGGCGCTCCTCCTGTTCCGCGACGGCTTCCCACACCTCGCCATGGCAACACCGTGACCTTATCTCGCACTGGCGTGGGAGCTGAAAGGGAAGGCCACCACGGCAGTCCGACCGTTACCGCCCTACCTAGCTTCCTCTGCGGCGGGGGATATCGGCATCCTGCAACGCCGGCGGCGGCGGGAGGTGGGACGGGATGAGGGGTGGAGGCGGGGGCTGGGATTCTCCTTGAAATTTTTCAATTTGGTCCTGCTTGTTTTTATTATTCAAAAATAGTTTCCATTCAGTGTTAAATGGCTGACAGATGGGGTCCATTCAGTGCCACGTCGGCAAATATATCGCTGTACAGAGCTCCGGTGACCGTAATGAGACGGTCATCGTATTTAGTGACCGTAAATCACGTATTTCTAAGATCGGTGACCGTATCGAGAAGGGGTGCCAAGTTCAGGTATCACCGGTGTATTTTACTCTTTCTATTTGCATACAAAATATTTTTCATGGAGTAGCTACTAGACATCTTACTCAAGCATGTCCTGTCTATATTTTTGGACAAATTTTGGGCATCCAAAATAGCTTACTGCTATGTTTCTGAAAAGATAGCTACGGAGTACCATGCTTGAGTTCAAACAATGACAGCACCACTTATACTTGTACCAGCAGGTCAACAATTCCTCTTCTCTCCTTTGATAATTCACTAAACTTGTACTTGTACTAGCAGGTCAACAATGACAGTACCACTTGTTCTTCTAATCCACTAATTACTGGATTTTCATAATATTGGAGTAGTGCTTGTACTGTATCATCGATTAGAGATACCGCCCTTCCTTTTATTCAGAGATACATGTTATTTAAGCTCTACCCATTTATTGTGCAGGTTTCAATGTCCAAGAAACGGGCAAGGTCATGGCAAAATTTCGAATTGGGTACAATATTGCTTCTTAGTGACTAGTTATAATGTCTGACCTACTTGCTTGACTACATTTCTTCTCACCTATAACTATGCTTGCCTTCATCAGCTGGATACACGGTCAGGGAAACAAACCTACGAAGGGAACTCTAAACGTGCTACTCTGAAACCAGTACTGAAGGAGAAACCTGAAGAAAAAAGGTCTGTTCCTGCTAATATCTGAATCAGGCCATTGGAGGGAGGAGCAGGCCGGAGGGTGGAAGCCCGGGGAGTAGAAGAGTCCGGCGAGGTCCCGACCAAGATTGATCTTCCTGCGTGTCCATGAGCTGGGAGGGTCTGCTAGCTCGTAGGGGACGCGCCTCCGGCGAGATCCAATGGGACGCGACGCCTGCAAGCTCGTAGGGGATGCGCTGTCGGCGAGCTCGTGGGGGAGGCGCCGTGCGCGAGCTCGGACGGGAGGCAGCGGAGCGGGGCGTTCTGCTAGGGAGCGGCCAACGGTGGACGAGAGGCGGCGGAGCGGGGCAGACTGCTAGGGAGTGGCCGGCGGTAGACGAGAGGCGGCAAAGCGGGGCGGACTGTTGAGGAGCGACGGCGGGCGGTACTCGGTAGGCGACGGAGGAGATGCAGTAAAGATTTGGATTTGAATTTGTCAAAATTTGGAAATATTTGAATGCATTAAGGATTTAATTGCAAAACTGTATTTGTACTGTGCCCGCGGCCAATAAATCGGGCAAGAGGGAGTATGATGTTTCAGCTGATTCACACACACACACACACACACACACACACACACACATATATATATATATATTTAACATTTTAATAGTGCCTCAAATTATTAGCTCTAGAGGCACTCTCAATAGTGCCTTAAAATGTTAACTTTAGAGGCACTATCGAGAGTGCCTCAAATGTTTCATTTTAGAGGCACTCTTTAAAATGTCTCAAATATTTCGTTTTAGAGGCATTCTTCAAAATGCCTCAAATGATTTAATATTTTGAGGCATTTTTTAAACTGCCTCTAATGACTTTTACCTACACGACCGTCCCGGTGTTTTTTTAGTGCCTCAAAAAATTAAGTGTGGCACTAATTTGACTATTAGAGGCACTTTAGAGTGTCTCCGATTGCTAGACGTGCCATAGTGTTAGGCGATAAAGGGGCATTGCCTTCTCGCCTAGCCGGGGGATAAAGCGACTGAGAGCCATGACTCGCCTGGCCAGCTTCTGGACGTCGCGCAAGCATTCGGGTCTGCCGAGTTGGGCGATCATGTTGATCTTGGCGGGGTTCGCCTCGATCCCTCGCTTGGAGACGACGTATCCCAGTAGTAGCTGTCCACTAGGTACACCGAAGGTGCACTTTCCTGGGTTTAGCTTTATCTTGTACCATCGTAGGTTGGCGAAGGTTTCCGCCAGGTTGGTGAGTAGATCGCCCTGGCGAGTGGATTTCACCACCACGTCGTCGATGTAGACGTGGATATTGCGGCCAATTTGGCTCGCAAGGCACTCCTGCATGCACCTCTGGTAGGTCGCCCCGACGTTTTTAAGGCCGAAGGTCATGGCAGTGTAGCAGAAAGCTCCGAATGGCATGATGAACGCCGTCTTCTCTTCGTCCTCGATGGCCATTTTGATCTGGTTGTACCCAGAATAGGCGTCGAGGAAGCATAGCGACTCCGAGCCCGCGGTTGAATCGATGATTTGGTCGATCCGCGGGAGGACGAATTGCTCCTTCGGGCAGGCGTTGTTTAAGTTTGTGTAGTCGATACACATTCTCCAGGTCTCTTTTTCTTCTCGACCAGGACTGGGTTTGCCAGCCACTTGGAGTATTTGATTTTCCGAATGAAGCCTGCAGCGAGTAGACGCTGCACCTCCTCGGCGATTGCTCGGCAACGCTCTTCATTGAAGAGCCGCAGCGACTGCTTGACGGGTCGCACTTTGGGGTCGACATTGAATTTGTGCTCAACGAGTTCCCTCGGGACACCAGGCATGTCAGACGGCTTCCATGCGAAGATGTCCCGATTCTCACGTAGGAACTCGATGAACGCGCCTTCCTATGCTGGGCTCATGCCGGTCCCGATCGTCACCGTCTGGCTGGAGTCGCCTAGGACCAGCTCGACGGTGCGGGTGTGTGTCGTTTCCACCCTCCGAATTGGGCTTCTTGAGTATGGTGGGGTCGTCATTGTTGACCTCGCTCGCGTACTTGGCGAGCTCCTTAGCGTGGTTGGCCTCCGCCATGATGACGACACCCGCGAGTTCGGCGCCTTTGGCCTCGCATTCTGCGGCCATGTCGGGGTCGCCATGGACAGTGATGATGCCACATGGCCCGGATAGCTTCATCGCAGCGTACGTGTAGTGGAGCGCTGCCATGAATTTGGCGAACGCCTGGCGCCCCAGGACGTAGTGATAGGGGCTGTTGAATGGCACCAGCTCGAAGACGATCCGCTCGGTGCGGAAGTTTGCTGGTGTGCCGAAGGTGACTGCCAGCGTCACCTTGCCGATCGGGTACGCCTTCCGACCGGGGACGATGCCATGGAAGGTGGTGTAGGTCGTCTCGATCATCGACTACGGGAGCCACAGTCGCCTGAACATGTCCAGGTACAAGATTTTGATGGAGATGCCGCCGTCCATCAGCGTTTTGGGGAGCCAGTAGTCTCCCACCTTGGGCTTGACCACTAAGGCGACTCGGCCCGGATATTCGATCCGTGGCGAGTGGTCCTCGCGGCTCCAGGTGATTGGTTGCTCGGACCAGTTGAGGAACTGGGGGATGTCTATCTGGGACACCGCATTGACGGCGCGGGCGATGACCTTCTTCTCACGCTTCGTGTTGAAGCCTGTGAAGATGTGGAGCGAGCCAGCGACGCTGCCGAACTTTCCGCCGTTTGGCGGATTGTTGTCGGGGTCTTCCCGCACACGCCGTGCCTTCTCGATCTCTTTGAGAGAGTGGCAGTCGGCAGTCGTGTGCGTGGCGGGCTTCCCTTCCCTGCTATGAAACACACAGGGTTGGTTGAGGAGGGCCGTGGGATCGAACCTCGGCTTTGCCTTGTAGTTGCCGCCGTCGCGGCGCTGGCCTCCATCGCGGCGAAAGCTCTTGGGTTCGCGCGGCGCGTATCCGGCATTGGTGACAAAGTCGACTCGCCCGTCACCGCGGCGTTTGCCGGTGAGGCGAGTGTTGCTGTAGCGTAGCTCGGGTTGCCTCCCGTTGTCGTGGTCGTTCGTGTGGCGATTTCCTCCCGAATCGTCGTCGATTTCTTGGTTTGGGTCCTCCTCCGCGTACCGCTTTGCGATCTCTAGGAGGTCTGGTATGTTGTCGAGTGTTCTGTACACTTGCTTGAGCTTGGCGACCAGGGGCTCGTAGCGTCACGAGGTCTTGAAGAAGTGGATCGCGGTGTCCGGGTGGAATCCGGCCGCGTTATACCACAGGTCTTGCCACCGTTGGACCCAACTGCGGGTCGACTCGTGGGGTCCCTGGACGCATCGCTCTAGGTCCTCGATGGTGGTGGCGCGGGTGTAGGAACCCTCGAAGTGCCTGACAAAGGCGTCGCGCATTTCCTCCCAGGAGTCGATGCTATCCGCGGGGAGGGTGTTAATCCACTGCATGCACGCTCCCTCCATCATCAGGGGAAGGTAGCGGGCGGCGAGTAAGTCGGTGTGGCCGGCGATCCCCATCGCCATGAGGTAAGTGTCCAGCCACATGAACGGATCGTACGAGGGGTCGTACTTCTCGATCTCCTTCGGCGCTTTGAAGTTCGCCGGGTATCTTTCGCCTCAGATCATCAGTCGGAAGCACTAGGGTCTGACTCGGCTCAGCGATCCCCTTGGTTCGCCATCGCGGCGGTTGGTGAGGGTATGCCTCAGGTTTTCAGGCTGGCATGCGCACCAGCTCTGGTTGTTGATGATGTGGGTGCGTGCGTCGACGGGCTGCCCGTTGGCGGCGACGAAGTTGTTCACCGGCCGTGGGTCGTTGGTGGAGAGTGCCGCGTTCGCGGGTCGGTGTTGGAGCTGCAGGGGCTCGGGTGGTGGGAAGTTGAGGGTATTCGCCGCCATTGGGCGGCCGCTCGAGGCCGCCCTGCTGCCTAATGAATGCGAGTACATCCGACCCTGTGAGTCGGCGCCCGCGTTTTGTTGATCGATTGCTTTGGCGAGCAGAGCCTTGGCGTATTGGATCTGCAGGGCGCCTTCCCCGGTGACTTGGATGTTGTCGACTGCTGCTCGGCTCGCGACGACGTTGTCCATTGGGTGGAGAACAGCGGGAGGCCATTCACATCTTGCTCTCGTGAGGAGACCACGATCCTCGGTTGGTCCCTGGGGGGCGTGTGGTTGGGTGGTGGTGGTGGGGCGCCGTTGGCCGTCGCACGTGGTGGGGGTCGGGCGCTTCCTCCTGGTGGCGCGTTCTCGTAGATCGCGCGCTCGGCCATGCGAGCCGGGTCATTTTCATCGTCGAAGTTCAGGGCGCGCCCCTGAATGGTAGGGTTCAGGCGCTACCTGATTCGGAGTTGATAGCGCGAAAGCTCCTGTGTTGTCACCTGCTCGAGGCGAAATTTTTCGCGCTCGGCTTGTTCCTTGCGGATCGCCTCCGCCAGCCGCAGGCGGAGTTCCTCGACATCCGTTGCCGTCGTGTTTGGTGGGATCAGCATGGAGAAGGGGTCTTCCAGGGGTCGGCGCCAGTCGCCATGTAGGTCGCGGCGTGGCGACCGGTTCCGTCATGGAGGTCGGAGGAGTTCTCCGACCCGGAGTCGAAGTCGAAGATCCCAAGGATGGAGGGGTCCTCGAAGTCTCCGACGTTGGAGACCTGGGTGATGGAGCCCGCGGGCAATGCGGAGACGATGGATCCGGCGGCCGACGCCGGGGTCGCCGAATCGGCGTCGTCCGCGGCCGCGGTGGTTTCGGCCATGTTGCTGTGGGCCGAGTCGTACTCGGAGGCGAGGCGGTGAATCGTGCAGACCTGGCTCTCAGAGAGCCATTCGCGTGGCGGTGACTCGCGGATGCGAGCCGAGTCCTCCGAGATGATGACGTCGGTGAGGCCGACGAAGAGGCGGATCGTGCCGACCGGCAAAATCACGCTGTGTGTGACGGGTCGTGCCGCCGGGACGTAGCTGCTCGGCAAGATCTGGAGCATCTCACCGATCGCGATCATGCGGCCGGTGGCGACCGACTCGTTGCTGTGCAGATTGGATCTCGCCGCAGAACACCTTCCTGACCGGCCAGGCCCCACGGTGGGCGCCACTGTCGTGGGAATGACCATGGCAGATGCTGCAATCGGCAGCGAGTAGTAGGACATGGGGCAAGGGCGGCCAGCCATCTGCGGTACGAGATGAGGGATGAGACACAAGGGTTTACCCAGGTTCGCCCCCCCGGAGGGTAAAGACCTACTCCTGCTAGATTGTATTACGGAGAGAGTACAAGGGGCGAGCTCGACGACTAGGCGGCGAGTCGCTTGGGTGTATGATGGAACGTGTCCTCTATGCGTACCCTTAGGGAGGTTTATATAGGCTCACCTCGCTAGGGTTTACAGATTACAACCAAATTAGTTAAGGATTCGGAGGGTCTTTGACCTAGTCCGACTGGGCCTAGCTACGCTTCTAGGCCTCCATCTTCCAGTCGCCTGAGTCCTCGCCAAGTCTCGATCCAGTCGCCTTCCCGCAGGCCCACTCGCTGGCGGCTAGGGCCAATAGGAAACATCCTACTGGGCATACCCCGGTAGGTATACCCCCATCAACACCCAGATTTTTAATCCCAGATGTCTGTTATGCCATACATCGCAATCCTAGGATTACAATTTTTGTGAGACATAACAGATTGGATATCACAATACATCATCCATTACAAACCATACATAAGGTCTTACACAAATAAAGGATCTCATGATACAGTCTTAATACAATTCAAGCAGCGGAATAACGTAATAATAACGATAGCGTGGGCAAAGCTCCATCTTCATGGTCACAGGCAATACTGATGATGGGATATGATCCTAGTTGTCGTAACCTTCCTGTTGTCCATCCTCCTGATAGTCCTATTCATAGTCTGTCCACGTGAATAGCCAGGGACAAAGCCATAAGTACTCGCAAACTAATACTAACAAGTGAAGTGGTTTTTGAGTAGGAAGTACTAAGCTCTAGGTTGTTTTGCAAAAAGCCATATTTATCTCTACTGAGTTCAGAAGCAAAGAAAGCTAGTTGAAAGTTTTATAACACCTAAGTGGGAACTTGAATTTTCATATCACAACTCTGTTGTGGTCAAGTCAAAATCATGAATCATTTCATAAGTCATTTTGAAAACATCTGACGACGGAACAGTATGGCCACTCCAACTGTCCCTAACCGCGGACACAGTTATTCGAATAGTTTGACACTCTGCAGAGGTGGTACACTTTCACCACTATATTCGATACATCCGTTAGGAACAATCCTGAATTCACCATACTCAGTATGCGGATAATCAATCCTAACCTTTCAATTACACGCCCTAGTATTGACACCTTTCCTGTGAGTTTGGCCTCCCAACCATGACCAACTGTCATCTTGGGAACTGCACAAGTGGACAATCTTCACAAGGTAGCCTCAGCTCAAACCTTGGCTGCAAGGGAACCCATACTAAGGTATATAAATTTCTAGTTAAGCAATAACCAATTTTCGGGTATTGTGGTTGTACGGTAAAATTGGAATGGTATTGTATCCAGACAACCATCAGTTTTATAAAGGGGATAAGGCTCATGCCTCAACATTTTCATCATCAAAATCATCTGGTGTTCAAGAACACATGTCAAAACATTTCAGTAGAATGACTCATCATTCTAAGGTTTTCATAACCATTTTCACCAAGTATTCTCATCTAAAGTTGATCAAGTTTTATGCTTAGCACTAGCATCTACAAGTGAGGGTAAATACTAATGAGGGGTTGTAATCAAGTATGAATGATCAAAGTTCAATCTCATGCCTCAGGATGACATCAAGATTATCTAACTTAGGTCAAGTTTTATGCTCTTTATGCTACCTTTAAATATCTTTCTAAAATCTACAAGTCACCAAGTAAACTCTAATAGAAAGCTTTGATAAAGAAATAAAATACTAAGCTTGCAAGTAAAACTAGGATTGGGTATCAAGTAAGGTAAGCTTGCAAGGATTAGCTTGCTAAGATAGTAGTATAAGCTTGCTAAGTTGCAAGTGTTAGCTTGCAAGTATTGGCTTGCTTAGTTAGTAGCTTGCCTTGTGTAGAGCAGTAGTTGAAGTTTTCCTCGGCTTCTTCCTCGTAGTATCCTCCTTCCTCCTTGTATCCTTGGTCGGTACTAGCGTCTATAAATAAATACGAGGTACACAATCACCAAACAATACTTAAATATTTATATTGATCACACCAAGGTTTTCACTAGACGATATAGGATCATCACAAGCATTACAACCATTAAGGCAAATAGTTTTATTTCCTTTATTTTAGAAAAGTAATTTCTACTCATTGAAAAACTAATTAAGATTTAATATTCTCCAACTAAAACATGGGATCATGTTGATACATGTCATCACCACACATTTCAGTACATGGGAATGTGATTTAAAGTGGTGTCACAATTTAAAAAGGTTTAACCTTTTTTATTTTAGTTAATTAAAGTGAATAGAAATGCCTATGGGGCATTCTTTTATTACTTGATCATTATTTCTGCAAGTAAACCTATATATTTTTATATATTCTAAAAGGTATGGTTAAATGTGATTTTTGAGAGTTGGAATCAACTCAAAAGCTTTTATGGTTAAATTTTGAAAAATGTTTGAATGCATAAAAGCTTCTGCCTTGTTATTTTTACTATAGGTGATCTACAAATCCAATTGGTTTGAATCCAACAGGATTGGATTAAGCATTCCAGTACCTTTCTAACAAAATTGGTTTCATGCATTATGGTTTAGTGAATCAAGCTGGTTTGATTTTTGAATCTAGATACAGAACTGAGTTTGAAACTAAAAGAATAAACCTAAGTTTGAATAGCTGGGTCGCGCGGGAGGTTTAACTGTGCCGGCCCACTACGCACAGCGCGCGCGGGCGGGTTAAGTGGCTGTCTCCACTCGTCAGTCAGACAGAGAGTGGCAAAGCGGTACGGGGTGATCTAGGCCGTAGGATTAGAAGCTAGATCTACGACTGTGGTTCATCGTCCACGCCTGAACAGGACACGGCGAGGTCGAACCCTAGTGCGGCCAGTGGAGGTCAGTGGGGGCTCATCAGGACTCCGGCGATGGTCGGCGACGGGGGCGAACGACGAAGTCGACGACAACGATTCCTGGTACCAGCAGCTCCTCCTGGGGCAGCTCCAATCAACAACGCCTCTCCTCCTCTGCAGCGGCGGACTCCAGTGAAATTCCGGCCACCTGGTGCTCGCCATGCTCCGGGCGTGAGTGGGTGTGATCAGTGAGAGGTGGGGAGTGAGATGGTGTGCTCAAATCGAACGAGGGTGGCCTCCTTTTATAGTGCCTGAAGGGGACCGACATGCACGGTTTAAGCTCGCCGTGGTCGTCGGCACAGCGTGCTAATGGCGTGGGCAACGATAGGGGGCGTTGCATTGTCTCCTGGCGAAGCTCAACGGCTTAATGGTGAGGCGTGGGGCGGTGCAAATTGGTCGAAACACTTCGATGCTCTGTATGGGTCCGACGGGGAATTTAATGGCACACAACGTCCATGGTCCGCGCGGCAGCGAACGGGGTTGTCTGGCGGGTTGCTGGGGTGCTGGCGATCATGTACGCAAGCGGCGAGGGCGGCGCGCGGTCTGGGGGCTTGTGTCACGGGTGGCGCTCTGGCGCGCTCTCGGCACGCTCGCAGAGGAACTGGGCGCGAGCTTTCTGTGTGGTCCAATGGCTGGCAAGGCTCGGGGCTTGGACAGGGGTGGCGGTGGACGGTGATGTGTGTCCCATACAAGATTTGCGAGGCTAGAGCTTCTCCTAGCTCGCTGGAGGCATGGGGGTGGCAAGGGTGCTCTCGCCATGGTCACCATTGATGGCTATGCATGCTCATAGTGGTGCTAAGGCTAGTTAAATTAGTTTGATCATCTACTGAGAGTGTAGAGTGAGATAGATAGGGAACAAGGTTGGCCAAAATCACTGCTCCTAATAGTGTTTGATGTTTGTTTGTTTGCTGATTACAAGGTGTTTGATGAAATGGCCGCAAGAGATTCAAATTTGAATTTTGGATTCAAACTTGGTGGATGTGTTGGTTACATACTAGGGAGTCTCTGGTTAGTTGGATTGGTCAAGGGGCACTGATTTGGTTGGGTTTTGAAAATGTGTGATCTTCACATATGTTATAGATTCAATTTTAAATTGTCCTTTGAATGGGGTTGCCAAATGTTTCAGTAAGTTTGAAAGGTGGGCTTTGATTCACTTTTACTTGGTCTTGCAAGGGGTGAAAAGAAATGGAAAAGTTTCTGTTTCAAATCTTGGACTATAAACACTCAAAGTGGCCTAGTGAGCAAGATTGGCAAAAGTGACCATTTCCTTTATTTGTTTTGTTTTTTATCTTCTCTTGATTTGTTTCTGTTTGGAAATGTTTTAGATGATGTTGTTTTCATCTTTAATCCATTCCTTTCTATTTAGATCAATCACACAAGTCCATTCATTCATTCATTCATGCAATCATCACATACACACATGCATTCATAATGATTTGAATTAACCAAAGTTTTTGTTAACCCTAATTTTGGTGATTGGAATTGATAATCATTGTTCATAATTTTTGGGATGTTACAATATTCCCTATGGTAAGTGTAACATCCCACGATTAGCACCTAGAAATAGAGAGGACACAGGTTTGTGCATTGCATTCATGCATAAGAAAATCCGGGGAATTTTCGCGCAAAACTAAAAGAGCTACAGAGGGATCGAGATCTCTCTTGTACTGATGGAAACTTCAGAGCAAGTGCGATAGATTTCGACATGACCTTTATAGAATTCCTTGTTTAGGGGAAAAGTTGTTTAAACATGTATTCGAATTTCAAATATGAAATTCAAATGAATTTATAAAATTTCACAAATGGAAATTAGAAACATTTAATAACTTGAATTGAAATGATTACAAAAATGTTATAAAAATATTTCCTTATTAATATATATATACATATAGTATTACATTGATCTTTCACAATAATTGAATAAAAGAAAAGTATGAGGAATCAAATAAGCAGAAAAAAAGGAATTACATTACTAAAATAAATAAAAGAACTCTTTTTACAACAAAATTAATATGACATTGTCTTTACAAAAGAATTGTAAAATAAAAGGGGAATAAGTAAACTTTATTGAATAAATAAAATAATACAATGTGTTTTACAATATTTAAAACAGAAAAATAAACTACAATGTTTATTACAAAGAAAATCCTAAACTATTGTTCCTAAGTCACTTCTTCATCTGGTATCCTTTATCCTAGTTGGTTCCTACAAAAACAAACAACTAAAAAAATAAAACACAAGGGTTAGTTTTGGGATTAGATTACTCTCAGATTTAGCATACTGATGATATGCTTAAGCTCATCATTGAGTGTTTTGAAATGGAACAAGTGTAGGATCTGTTCTGGTTATATCAAATGACCTCAGCACAGTATCATGGGTGTAAAAGGGGCAAGTTTCACTTTGGTAAAATAGTAAAAGAGTCCATTCCATTTGTCAACCCAAAAATAAAGCCAAACTGGAGACAATACCAAACCAGCGGAGCACAATCATAGCACAAAGATCTGGACAGGGGAAGGTATCAGGACCAGCAGCATACAAACAGGCAGCTCACACATGCATGCATGCATATGTGCTGTCAACCCCACAAGGCAACAACAAGTAGAGGAAAAGCACCAGCCGTAGTAGAACTACTGCTATCTTCTCTCTTCACATCCACAACCAGACCAAGTCTCACACCTCTATTTTCATCCCAAGCCCACACATAAACAACCACAAGATCACCAATCTAGATAAAACCATCACACCTTAGCTCTGGTTGCTCCCAGGGGCCATCCTAGAGCTAGGACAAGGGGAAATCAAGGCCAGATGTACCAAGGCAAGAATAATATCCAGCAGAATGGACATGAAACAATCAAGATCCATCACAACGGCAATGCAACAACAGTAGATCAAGAGCAGCTGCAGATTATCCACAATCTCACCAAGTCAAGCTGATCTACTATGCATATCAGGTTACCAACTTATAATAGTAATAGCACATGCTCATTTCATCTTTTAGAGCATAAGTTTTAGTGGGAAAAATTTTGAGGCTCTCAGACTGGTGTAGAAATGCTACACCAGTATCATCATTGAGCCAGGAAAAAACATTCAAGCATCTATTTGTATATACAAACATAATCAATCCTCAGACCATGCATCATTCGCAACCATACATGAGTCTCTTTTTAGCTAGTCAAGCAGTCGAAGCCAACAAATAGATCATGTCCAGAATCAAACAACTAGCAACCACATCCTTCACAACTATGGGTTGTGAGGAGAGATTTCTCTCAGACCCACATAGTAATGCTATGTTGAGTCATCATAGAGAGTTTGGTAGTCAAACTTTAGTATCTGTTCTTATTAAGAGTTTGGCCTCAACCTTTGCATCATAGGCCAGGTATAGGATCTTATCAAGTTTTAGTCAATCAAGCTCACAGCAGTTCATGCAAATAGAAAACCAATATGCACACTCCAACGGAGGCACCACAGTGGTAGCTATCAAGCATAAGCCTTGCTAAATGAGACAATCACATCAGCCCAAATGAAAGAAAATCATCTTCCTAGCCAAATCCTAGGAATCATTTATAATTATCTGACTATCATGTCGATAGTATACATAATTGGTCACTTCCTCACTTATTAAGCATTCAAATCATTTTCCTAAATATGAACATTAGGAATCATTCTAAAAGCATCACTGTCATATGGACCAGCCATAGATGATATATCATTTCATCCATAAACACTAACCAATATAGAACACATCATTTTCTTAAGCATTCTACCCAGGAATCAGTTAGAAAAATTGCTAACTGTCAATATAGGACAGAGCATGATCAACCTCAACCTATACTGAACCAGTTGGTCAGTATAGAAAATAACTGTAAATTCTGGAATTAAGCACATATGTACTCAATGCCCAAAATAACAGGAAGTCAAAGTATTATCCAACTAATCATATTTCTCACACAGCTAAGCACAACAGTGACAGTCCAGGCACAATTATACATGCTTAGTTTATCTACTAGTCAGGAAAGAGCATTCAAAGAGGACCCTTTGAGTATCACATGATCTCCGTCTCACAAGCATTACCAGAAATCTAAACACAAGCACTTGACAATAGTGAATCATCATTGACACACTCTAAACAAATCTTACAGATCAAATATAAGGGGGATTGTCACCATATAAATCCTTAGCAGATGACACTAGGGATCTACAATCTTTAGTAGGTAGGGTAGCCGTACCAGTTATAGAGAGGGTAGAAGGAGCGACCTACCTGGGGCGAGTCCTAGCTCACCGAAGAGGAAGTAGAGGCCACGAGTGCAGCAGCACAGCGGCACGATGGGCACCGAAGCACCTGCACCGCGCCAAGCCGTCCAAGCAACATCTGCGGCGCGGCGAGTGTCGTAGCCAAACCGCAGCATCCAACACATCACCGGTGAACGGTGGCACCGCGGCCACCACAAACCCTAGCACCAGAGAGGTTCAGATATGACTTGATAGAGGCAAGATTCTCAAATCGAGTTGGAGGGCGAGGTCCGTCTAGGGGAGGCGGAGCTCCGAAAACCAATGGAGGCAACCGCAACGGCCTGCCTCGCCGGAATCGAGCCAGAGGTGGCGGCACCTCGCTGCGTCGCGTGAGGGGAATCGGGGTCAAGGCTGTGAGCGCGCGCGCGTGTGTGTGTGTGTCTGTGTGTGTGTGTGTGTGTGTGTGTGTGAGAGAGAGAGAGAGAGAGAGAGAGAGAGATAGAGAGAGAAGGAAGAGAGAGGGGCTAGGGGTGAGATGGTTGGTCCAATCCCAAATATGTCCAATCTAGCTGGGCCTGGCCAGCCCATGTACCCAACCCAAAACAGCCCAAGTTAAATAAAATAAGAAATGAAATAAAAGTAAATAAATCAATTACCAAAATAACCTTTAAACTTTTTAGCTATAGAAAAATCATAAAAATACATTTAATATGTTAAAATTATCATAAAAATAAGATCTATCTAATAAAAATATAATTTTATTTATTTAAAATAAATACAGAGCACATAAATATTAACATCATTAAATCCTGAGTGAAATTTCATAAAATAAGAAAAACCCCTAAAAATAAATAAAAATCATTTTTGTGTATAAAAATAACTCTATTATTTTATAAAAATACTAACTTAGAGTTTTACAAATAAAATATAAATCAAATATTTAAAGACACTTAATTCTTTAAATAATTTTATAAAAATAAAGGTAATACTTAAAAATAAATAAAATTCATTTTTAAGATCTTTAATAAGTATAATTTCACTAGAAAAATACTATGTATATTATTTAAAAAACATTTTAAGATAAATAAAATTCATTACTTATTTTACTCAAATAAAATACCCACTTTGTTAATTCTTAAAATTATTTCTTAAGTAAGAAATAATCACATTTCTTAGTAAAAACACTAAATCCTTTAAATCTAATTCCATAATCATAATCCATAATAAAACTTAAGTAAAACTATTAACTTTTAAATACTCTTGTTAAATCTTAAATCCAAATTAAACTCCTTTTAAATAAATATTACCTATCACTCATGTATAAGATGGTGAATAATCTTCATCTCTAAACCATCTTAAAAATAACTCTGACCCCTAATAAATTTATAAGATCATCTAATTATGCTTCCATTAATAAATTGCATGTTATTAAACCCATCCTTCACTTACATTAAAAAGGATCATTCATAATCATATTTGTCAAAATCCTAAAACTAGATAATATTCTAAAACTCATTATATCTTAAAATTCACTTCTATTTTTATAGTTAACTTTGGTATAAACAATCATAAACATCTCATTTGAAGTTTATTCATGTTTTAAAGTTAACTTTAGTCACTTGTATCATCAATTGAAATATAATAACTCAACATCATTTGTAACCCTCACAAACCCTAATGTAAAACCTAATAAACCTTAAGACTAATTAACCTTAACTAAATACTAGTTTCTTCAAATGTTATTCTTTTTGCCACTTCACACAAACAAGTCTATAATAGTTCCTTCAGCTCTTAAGAACTCAACTCAAGGACTTCTTATCCTAGTCACCAGATAACAATTAATCATAATCTCATTACTCTATCCGTATTTGTATATTTTGGATTGTTAACACTGAAGTTCCTTATCAATGTCATTTCTTATGAAATAAACTTAAAGATAAACCCAATCTTAAAGAAGATACATAAGATCAACTTATTCAAAATACTAAGGGTTTCATTTTGGGAATTATAAAATTGCATAGCATTATTTATGCATAATGGCATCTTGCTTCTTTAAACATTAGTCCTTACCGGACCAATGATGATGATTTCAGATATTGTATCTTCTATTATCTCGAAGACCGTGAGTGCATAATCTTGCAATCACAAAAGGCAAGTTCACACTTTCTCATGTCCTTTGATTATTTTCTATAAAGTATTTTGCAAATCCAGTATTGTCATCACCTGCATTTGAAAAAGGTCAGAAAACACTATTTTCATAATAATATGATTATAGGTTATTTACCATGAGGTAATAATCTACTATGAAAGTTCCGGTGATAAAGGAACATATTATCTAGGACTTAACAACCAATGTCGCCAGTGATTCTTGCGCCGTATATTACGCGTTAACCATGAGATTTGGAATGGGATGGAAAAGTCAGCTGGATCGGCTCCCTTTCGCATGCATTGGACATTGTTCTGGGCATTTGTAAGTTGCAGATCGTGGGTATAGCCATTTTATACGGGGAAGTCTACCATGGATCCGGGCTTACAAAGACAGATATCTAGTGTTAATTGTTGTTGTGTGTATCCAACTAAGGTATAGCCGTTTTATACGGGGAAAAGTCTACCTTGAGTTTGGACATCCAACAATTGTGGTGTATGCGGGGTCGCGGAGAAGGACAGTGATTAGCTTGGATCTTAGTCTGGGCCTCACACCAAGGAAGTGTGAACGAGCCTATAACTCAGATGCGCAAAAATGCTAAGATCTCTCATGGGTAAAGTGACGCACCTCTACAGAGTGTAAGAACTGTAACTTGTTACTCCCTGTTCCGGGAAGGAGCTGCGAACGCTGCGGGAAAGGAACTCCATGAAAGTTCTGGCAAACCCGTGAAGGCTGATGGACATAGCTTTTCAGAATAAAAGCAACCTTTGAAGAAATGTTTACGAAAACTTGCATTGCCTACGACCTATGGTTTGTGGATGTAGATAGTGCATCAAACACTCCTCTTTAGTGATCTAAAGTGTTGTCTTGGACTCGCTATGTTTCTGTTGTACCATTCTGAGGGATATAATGCGGATGGAACGATGTTCCATTGGTTTTATGTCAACGACTATAGTGTACTACATCATGCAGTGGTATGCTGGGTCACCGTAGTTGGTATTAGAGCATATGCTTTGACCTTAGGTTGGAAACCTAGTAAATGGGTAGAACCTGTAGGTTGGATAGTGAATTTAGGAAGCCATCTTATCTACACTATATTTCCTTATACAAGTGATGGTTATTCACTTGAGAATAACCTTGTCACACCTTATTGAAGTTCTTAGGTTTTTTTCTTATTAATGATACTTATCTACTATTTAATTTAGGAAGTACCTATCCAGTATTTCGTAAGTAGACAATATATCTTCTACTAGACTATTCTATACTATAACTAAACTAGAGTAGTATATCACCAAGTCAGAGTCCCTCATAAGGGAGTAGTTAATCATGGTGTTATCTTACTAAGAGAATCCATGAAATGAAGTAAAACTCTGTTATTATCTTTATACTAGTGGTAAACACCGGGGGAGTATGCCCCAAAACCTTAAACAACATGTTATTGTAGGGGAAGTAACTAATGTTTTGTTTAACTAAAAGCTATTATATGAAGAATAGAATCTTATAGAGAGGAAAAAATAGGGTTATGCTTATCTAACCCCATGTAATATGCCAAATCGATAGTGGAATGAATGACAAGACAGTATTCTTGTAGTATAAGTAGACCTATATAGGTTATGAAACTAGTTAAAACTTGAGAATTATTCGTTGTTATAATAAATATGCTTAGAGTAGTTAAAATTATAAGTCAAGGGTAGAAATGTGAGGATGATGTTTAGTATAACTCCAAGGATAAATGTGTTATAACCAGTTATAGAGTGATTTAACCAACTATCTCTAGAGCCGGATCAAATTTTACCAAAAGGTATCCCTTTGCAAATGGGCAGATGGTGTAATTTCAGAGACAAAGAACATTAAGAGCCATACAAATAGGTATATAACTATAGAAGTCCATACACTATATGTATTAAAAAAATTGTAGTGTATAACATCAAAGCCTTAGTACTAGAGATGTTTTACTCGAAGTACTATTTCTACAGTCTTTTGATGTATGTTTGCTAGAGGTAATATTTGGATTTGTTGGATTTTATTGTGTGACTAGGTCTGTGCATGAAGTTTGAACGTTATGGGCATATGCATGATGTTTCATGGAGTCCTTACTTGATGTACATGTCTAGAAGGGAAAATGGGTTCGCGTGAGGGAGATGCGAATTATCACTTTAATGTTGGAAAGATGGAGGCTCATGAGATGTTGGTGATACAACAAAAGGAGGCTAACCAGGCAATTCTGAAGGAAGGATCAAGTCAAAAGCCATGTTTAACCACCAAAGAGGAGATTCTTCAGTATATGACGAGTATTGAAGAAGGAAGAAAGGTTGAAACAGAGAGGCAAAACCAGTTTTATCAGGAGATATTAAAGGTTAGGCAAGAAAAGCAATTCAAGGAATTACATCCTAGGGTTAAACTGGTGGAATTCTTAGAAACCAAACCCTGGAGTTTTTCTATGGTTGAAGAACCTATGGAGGCGGAAAATTGGTTAATGGATACATCCCATAAGCTTAAAAGTGTGTGATGCAAGGATGAAGAAAAGGTGCGCTATGCAACTTATCTATTGAGAGGAACCGCAGCCATGTGTTGGGAAAAGTCCAAGTTCGTGATTCCGGAAGGAGGTGTTAATACCGGGCTGAGTTCAAAAAGAAGTTTCGGGAAGAATTTGTTCATCGCGACAATGGAAAAAGGAAGGAGAATGAATACTTAGAGAAAAGGAATCTTCCAGTCCTGAAACATGTACGGGAGTTTAACCGTTTATCCAAGTACATTAGTAAGAAAGTAAACAAGGAGGCGAAACGACAAAAGAAGTTCATGAAAGGACTACAAGCAATTATGAAGATGCAGCTCAGGATTGTGCGTGCAAAGGAGTTCTAGGAATTGGTGGATAGTGCACATCTATCAGGAGGTGGTGATATTGATGCACTTGAAGGAAAGAAAAATAGAATTCAAAAACAGACCACAACAGGTCAGGCCCAAGGACATATGACGAAGAATTATCCGGATCCACATATGACATACAAAACAGAGAAAATATGTCACAACTGTGGAATTCGGGTCCATGTTTTGAAGGAGTGTCCAAAACCTAAGATAGTATGTTACCAATGTGGAGAACTAGGACACATGAAAAGGAACTGCCTAAAACCGCAGTTAACTCATGGATGGACAGCAGGAGTAATAGAACCAATAATGGGGTTATCATCTACTCAAAATATTCCGCCGAATCCAAATGGAGAAAGGAATGTAGGAGAATTTCAAGGGAAATGTAATATGTGTGGAGTTCTAGGACACAAGAAATCATGTTGTCTGGAACATCAGGAGGTTTACGGAATATCAGTGGGAGGAGACACAACATCCACCAAAGCACCATCAAAGGAGGGTGTAGGTGAAGAAGGTACATCTTTAGGAAAATGGAAGTATGAAACCATAAATGAAGTCAATAACAGCAACAACCACAACAAAGAAAGTGGTAAGTCAAGGATTATTAATGATATAAGTTACCTTATACATACATTTAAGGAGTTAGATATTTTACACCACTATTTCCCAAGTGTGTGGGTGTACCATCTGTTCCTCAAAAGACCATTAGAAAATCTCAAGGAGGAGAGTGAATAATGAAGCATCAAGAGTTGAGATCCAGAGTAAGGTTTAGGGAAAGCCAAAACATTCTTAAAAAGTAAGCATTAAGGACTAAGTATACCATAAATAGATGAATAATAGAGTCAAGCTATATTTAACCAAAGTATAAACCAGAATCTTACCTTAAAGAGACTTTCTAAAAACTTAGACACTTCTTGAATAGATGTCCAAGAGGATCTGATCAGGGAAGAAGTGCTAGATTCAAAAGAAGTTTATACATCAAATGGGATTAGAAGTTGTCTCATTTCAAATCAGAAGAGGATCCAAGGAAAAGCTTGAATGAAGATACAACAGTTATCTTCATCCCGGATTTAAAAGAGTCACCAGGATCTGAAGAAGTCAATCTTATGTTCCGAAACGTAAGAGGGTGCGAACTTCGAGGACGAAGTTTATTTTAAGGGGGAGAGTCTGTAATATCCCAGGATTAGCACCTAGAAATAGAGAGGACACAGGTTTGTGCATTGCATTCATGCATAAGAAAATCCGGGGAATTTTCGCGCAAAACTAAAAGAGCTACAGAGGGATCGAGATCTCTCTTGTACTGATGGAAACTTTAGAGCAAGTGCGATAGATTTCGACATGACCTTTGTAGAATTCCTTGTTTATGGGAAAAGTTGTTTAAACATGTATTCGAATTTCAAATATGAAATTCAAATGAATTTATAAAATTCACAAATGGAAATTAGAAACATTTAATAACTTGAATTGAAATGATGACAAAAATGTTATAAAAATATTTCCTTATTAATATATATATACATATAGTATTACATTGATCTTTCACAATAATTGAATAAAATAAAAGTATCAGGAATCAAATAAGCAGAAAAAAAGGAATTACATTACTGAAATAAATAAAAGAACTCTTTATTACAACAAAATTAATATGACATTATCTTTACAAAAGAATTGTAAAAGAAAAGGGGAATAAGTAAACTTTATTGAATACATACAATAATACAATGTGTTTTACAATATTTAAAACAGAAAAATAAACTACAATGTTTATTACAAAGAAAATCCTAAACTATTGTTCCTAAGTCACTTCTTCATCTGTTATCCTTTATCCCAGTTGGTTCCTGCAAAAACAAACAACTAAAAAAACACAAGGGGTAGTTTTGGGATTAGATTACTCTCAGATTTAGCATACTGATGATATGCTTAAGCTCATCATTGAGTGTTTTGAAATGGAACAAGTGTAGGATCTATTCTGGTTATATCAAATGAACTCAGCACAACATCATGGTTCTAAAAGGGGCAAGTTTCACTTTGGTAAAATAGTAAAAGAGTCCATTCCATTTGGCAAATCAAAAATAAAGCCAAACTGGAGATAATACCAAACCAGCCGAGCACAATCATAGCACAAAGATCTGGACAAGGGAAGGTATCAGGACCAGCAGCACACAAACAGGCAGCTCACACATGCATGAATATGTGCTATCAACCCCACAAGGCAACAACAAGTAGAGGAAAAGCACCAGCTGTAGTAGAACTACTTCTATCTTCTCTCTTCACATCCACAACCAGACCAAGTCTCACACCTCTATTTTCATCCCAAGCCCACACATAAACAACCACAAGATCACTAATCTTGATCAAACCATCACACCTTAGCTCTGGTTGCTCCCAGGGGCCATCCTAGAGCTAGGAAAAGGGGAAATCAAGGCCAGATGTACCAAGGCAATAATAATATCTAGCAGAATGGACATGAAACAATCAAGATCCATCACAAGGGCAATACAACAACAACAGTAGATCAAGAGCACCTGCAGATTATCCACAATCTCACCAAGTCAAGCTGATCTACTCTGCATATCAGGTTACCAACTTATAATAGTAATAGCACATGCTCATTTCATCTTTTAGAGCATAAGTTTTAGTGGGAAAAAATTTGAGGCTCTCAGACTGGTGTAGAAATGCTACACCAGTATCATCATTGAGCCAGGAAAAAACATTCAAGCATCTATTTGTATATACAAACATAATCAAGCTTCAGACCATGCATCATTGGCAGCCACACATGAGTCTCTTTTTAGCTAGTCAAGCAGTCAAAGCCAACAAATAGATCATGTCCAGAATCAAACAACTAGAAACCACATCCTTCACAACTATGGGTTGTGAGGAGAGATTTCTCTCAGATCCACATAGTAATGCTATGTTGAGTCATCATAGAGAGTTTGGTAGTCAAACTTTAGTATCTGTTCTTATTAAGAGTTTGGCCTCAGCCTTTGCATCATAGGCCAGGTATAGGATCTTATCAAGTTTTAGTCAATCAAGCTCACAGCAGTTCATGCAAATAGAAAACCAATATGCACACTCCAATGGAGGCACCAAAGTGGTAGCTATCAAGAATAAGCCTTGCTAAACAAGACAATCACATCAACCCAAATGAAAGAAAATCATCTTCCTAGCCAAATCGTAGGAATCATTTATAATTATCTGACTATCATGTGATAGTATACATAATTGGTCACTTCCTCACTTATTAAGCATTCAAATCATTTTCCTAAATATGAACATTAGGAATCATTATAAAAGCATCACTGCCATATGGACCAGCCATAGATGATATATCATTTCATCCATAAACACTAACCAATATAGAACACATCATTTTCTTAAGCATTCTACCAAGAAATAAGTTAGAAAAATTGCTAACTGTCAATATAGGATAGAGCATGATCAACCTCAACCTATACTGAACCAGTTGGTCAGTATAGAACATAACTGTAAATTCTGTAATTAAGCACATATGTACTCAATGCGCAAAATAACAGGAAGTCAAAGTATTATCCAACTAATCATATTTCTCACACAGCTAAGCACAACAGTGACAGTCCAGGCACAATTATACATGCTTAGTTTATCTACTAGTTAGGAGAGAGCATTCAAAGAGTACCCTTTGAGTATCACATGATCTCTGTCTCACAAGCATTACCAGAAATCTAAATACAAGCACTTGACAATAGTGAATCATCATTGACACACTCTAAACAGATCTTACAGATGAAAGATAAGGGGGATTGTCACCATATAAATCCTTAGCAGATGACACTAGGGATCTACAATCTTCAGTAGGTAGGGTAGCCGTACCAGTTATAGAGAGGGTAGAAGGAGCAACCTACCTGGGGCGAGTCCTAGCTCGCCGAAGAGGAAGCAGAGGCCACGAGTGCAGCAGCACGGCGGCACAGTGGGCACCGAAACACCTGCACCGCACCAAGCCGTGCCAGCAACATCTACGACGCGGCGAGTGTCGTAGCCAAACCGCAGCATCCAACACATCACCGGTGAACGGCGGCGCCGCGGGCACCACAAACCCTAGCACCAGAGAGGGTCAGATATGACCTGATAGAGGCAAGATTCTCAAATCGAGTTGGAGGGCGAGGTCCGTCTAGGGGAGGCGGAGCTCCGGCAACCAACGGAGGCAACCGCAACGGCCTGCCTCGCCGGAATCGAGCCAGAGGTGGCGACGCCTTGCTGCGTCGCGTGAGGGGAATAGGGGTCAAGGTCGTGAGCGTGTGTGTGTGTGTCTGTGTGTGAGAGAGGGGCCAGGGGTGAGATGGTTGGGCCAATCTAGCTGGGCCTGGCCAGCCCATGTACCCAACCCAAAATATCCCAAGTTAAATAAAATAAGAAATGAAATAAAAGTAAATAAATCAATTGCCAAAATAACCTTTAAACATTTTCAGTTATAGAAAATTATAGAAAAATCATAAAAATACATTTAGTATGTTAAAATTATCATAAAAATAAGATCTATCTAATAAAAATATAACTTTATTTATTTAAAATAAATACATAGCACATAAATATTAACATCATTAAATCCTGAGTGAAATTTCATAAAATAAGAAAAACACCTAAAAATAAATAAAAATCATTTTTGTATATAAAAATAACTCTATTATTTTATAAAAATACTAACTTAGAGTTTTACAAATAAAATATAAATCAAATATTTAAAGACACTTAATACTTTAAATAATTTTATAAAAATAAAGGTAATACTTAAAAATAAATAAAATTCATTTTTAAGATCTTTAATAAGTATAATTCACTAGAAAAATACTATGTATATTATTTAAAAAACATTTTAAGATAAATAAAATTCATTACTTATTTTACTCAAATAAAATACCCACTTTGTTAATTCTTTAAATTATTTCTTAAGTGAGAAATAATCACATTTCTTAAATCTTTTAAATCTAATTCCATAATCATAATCCATAATAAAACTTAAGTAAAACTATTAACTTTTAAATACTCTTGTTAAATCTTAAATCCAAATTAAACTCCAATAAATATTACATATCACTCATGTATAAGATGGTGAATAATCTTCATCTCTTAACCACTCCTAAAAATAACTCTAATCCCTAATAAATTTACAAGATCATCTAATTATGCTTCCATTAATAAATTGCATGTTATTAAACCCATCCTTCACTTACATTAAAAAGGATCATTCATAATCATATTTGTCAAAATCCTAAAACTAGATAATATTCTAAAACTCATTATATCTTAAAATTCACTTCTATTTTTATAGTTAACTTTGGTATAAACAATCATAAACATCTCATTTGAAGTTTATTCATGTTTTAACTCAACATCATTTGTAACCCTCACAAACCCTAATGTAAAACCTAATAAACCTTAAGACTAATTAACCTTAACTAAATACTAGTTTCTTCAAATGTTATTCTTTTTGCCACTTCACACAAACAAGTCTATAATAGTTCCTTCAGCTCTTAAGAACTCAACTCAAGGACTTCTTATCCTAGTCACCAGATAACAATTAATCATAATCACATTACTCTATCTGTATTTGTATATTTTGGATTGTTAATACTTATGTTCCTTACCAATGTCATTGCTTGTGAAATAAACTTAAAGATAAACCCAATCTTAAAGAAGATACCTAAGATCAACTTATTCAAAATACTAAGGGTTTAATTTTGGGAATTATAAAATTGCATAGCATTATTTATGCATAATGGCATCTTGCTTCTTTAAACATTATTCCTTACCAGACCAATGATGATGATTTCAGATATTGTATCTTCTATTATGTCGAAGACCTTGAGTGCATAATATTGCAATCACAAAAGGCAAGTTCACACTTGATCATGTCCTTTGATTATTTTATGTAAAGTATTTTGCAAATCTAGTATTGTCATCACCTGCATTTGAAGAAGGTTAGAAAACACTATTTTCATAATAATATGATTATAGGTTATTTACCATGAGGTAATAATCTACTATGAAAGTTCCGGTGATAAAGGAACAAATTATTTAGGACTTAACAACCAATGTCGCTAGTGATTCTTGCGCCGTATATTACGTGTTAACCATGAGATTTGGAATGGGATGGAGAAGTCAGCTGGATCGGATCCCTTTCGCATGCATTGGACACTGTTCTGGGCATTTGTAAGTTGCAGATCATGGGTATAGCCGTTTTATACAGGGAAGTCTACCGTGGATCTAGGCTTACAAAAGACAGATATCTAGTGTTAATGGTTTCTATGTATATCCAACTAAGGTATAGCCGTTTTATAAGGGGAAAAGTCTACGTTGAGTTTGGACATCCAACAATTGTGGTGTATGCGGGGTCGCGGAGAAGGACAGTGATTGGCTTGGATCTTAGTCTGGGCCTCACACCAAGGAAGTGTGAATGAGCCTATAACTCGGATGTGCAACAAAGCTAAGATCTCTCATGGGTAAAGTGACGCACCTCTGCAGAATGTAAGAACTGTAACTTGTTACTCCCTGTTCCGGGAAGGAGCTGCGAACGCTGCGGGAAAGGAACTTCATGGAAGTTCTGGTAAACCCGTGAAGGCTGATGGACATAGATTTTCAGAATAAAAGCAACCTTTGAAGAAATGTTTATGAAAACTTGCATTGCCTACGACCTATGGTCTGTGGCTGTAGATAGTGCATCAAACACTCCTCTTTAGTGAATTTGCTAAGTACGCTCGTACTCAACGTATCTTCTTAACCCTTGCTAGATCTCGGAGAAACCAATGGCGTTCCCAGGAAATAAGTTACTTGAAGAGTTGAAGATATCTGAGGGAGATCAACGGAGTCGGAGACCTTACCGGAATCTATCAAAGACAAACTGAAGCATAGAATATAAATAAAACTCCTAGAATCTAAAACCTACTTCTGTAGAACAACACTATAGTAGTACTTTCAAGCCTTATACATATATTAATAGAATGATGCTTCTGATAAGGAGGAAGTTGAGGAAGAACCTAAGAAGCACACTAAGAACACTAGGTACACTAAGGAAGACTTTATTGCTAATAAACATGGTAAAGAGAGATAACCTTGGGTGCAGAAACCTATGCCTTTTCCATGTAAGAAACACAAGTCAAAGGAGGAAGAACACTACAAGAAGTTTTGTGAGTGGATGAAACCTTTATTTTTGCAAATTCCTTTGACTGATGCTATTAAATTGCCTCCTTATTCAAAGTATATGAAGGATATTGTCTCTAATAAAAGGAAGATTCCTAATGAGGAGATTTCTACTATGCTTGCTAATTACTCCTTCGATGGTAAGGTTCCAAAGAAACTTGGTGACCCAGGTATACCAACTATTCCATGCTCTATTAAGAATAATTATGTTAGAACTGCTTTATGTTATTTGGGAGCTGGAGTTAGTGTTATGCCTTTTTCTCTCTACAAGAGACTCCAGCTCGAAAAGTTGATACCAACTGATATATCATTGCAAATGGCTGATAAGTCAACTACTATTCCTGTTGGTATATGTGAGGATGTTCCTGTTCAAGTGGCTCATAATTGCTTGGTTTTAACTGATTTTGTTGTGCTTGAAATGCCTGAAGACGATAATATGTCTATTATTCTTGGGAGACCTTTTCTTAATACTGCAGGTGCTGTCATTAATTGTAATCAAGGAAAAGTAACATTCAATATTGATGACATAGAGCATACTGTTTATTTACCCAAGAAGGTTGTTAAGAGCTATTGCCTGAATTCCATTGAAAATATTGAGAGCATCAAGGTTGGAGAAATATATTGTCCCATTCCACGAGAAAACTTTGAAACTTTTATGATTGGGACCATTGCTATCAAGTATGAGGTAACATAATCACCTTGTGGAATGCAAAGTTTTGTTTCATATAAGATTGTTTTGGTAACAAGACTTGATCAACCTTGTTAACAAAAGTATTTTTATGAAAAAAATAATGTTTTCACCGTGGTTATACTTGCTTTCTTTTACTTTTCCCCTTCCTAGTCTTTGCCTTTCTTTTGCTAGCTTTGGTTTTGCTAGTTGTTTGCTTGTTAGTTTGTCTTAGAGATCCTGTAGTTTGGCTTTTGGTTTTCTTTTGCTTCTTCTGAAAAAACTGTTTCTGCGAGAAAATCAATTTTCATACCCTGAAAATTGGCCAAAAATAAAGTTTCCCGAAAATTCCAGAAAATTCAAAATAAAATTTTCCTCGAAAAAGGGGCAGAGAGACACCTGAAGTGACCTAGGGGGCCACCCTACGCCACCAAACCCATGGTAGGCGCGACCTACCAGTGGGCGGCTCCTAGGGGGGGTGGGCCCCTCCAGGTTGCCTCCTTAAAGCCATCTTCTTTATCTCTCCCAAAAAACACCGGAAAACTTGCTCAAGCTCGAGTTCTTGCTATTCTTGCTCGTGATTTTCGATCTCCTTGCTCAGCCCCTCTTTGCTGCTGATTTTGGAGAGATTGTTCCTTGATATGTGCCTCCTCCACTTGTCCAATTAGATTTGTGATTGGTAGGTTGTAGCTTGAGTATTTTGCTGCTATAGGTGACAGGTTGTTTGAGCTTGAATGCTTGTTCTATGCTTAGAAATATCATTTTGATGCATGTGTAGTCCTCTAGCAATCTCCTATAGTAGTTACTCACCATTTATCAACTTAGAAATAACTTGGTTTGATGCTTGTCTAAAATTTCAGAAAAATGAAGTCATGGACCACCACACATTTGGTGAAATATTTGTGGGTAATGCACCTAGAAGGGCAAGGCTTCCAAGATCATCCATCAGTGTCAGGCCCTCATACAATGAGGATCTCATCACTCCACGATTTGGTGACGAGGGAGATGAGGGGGATGCGCATCCCTCCGCCTTTCCTAGCCAAACCTTCTTGCAGGCAGCTGGGATCCTTAATGATTTTATTACCTTGGTTCGGAGGGCTGGTCTAACAAGTCTTATGCAGGATGAGAGCGCGCAATATGCTACGCTCACCAAAACATTTGTGGAGAGTTTCTCCTTTACTAACCATGTTTTCCATCCAGATGTTTCTTTCAAAGTTTATGGCAGGTCTTACCATATGACATTGAAGAAATTTTGTGGGGCTCTTGGACTTGGTACAGCTGGGTCAGCAAAGAAGATTCCAGCTCAACCCGCTGATTTGTTGGGGCTTTACCGAGGAATAACCAATGATGATAGCCGTGGAGCTCAACGGGGAAAGATAAGAAACATTCAGCTTCCAGCCATTAGGTACTTCGCTTGCTATCTTGCCACTAGTGTTCTTGGTAGGGAGAACACTAGTAATATTTCCAGCTATCATTTGGCTTTCTTAGCTGTTGCGCTCAACAATGATACCAAGTATAATCTTGGTTCTCTCATTGCTCGTCACTTAACAACTAAGGGACCCATTTATGGGGGAATTATTGCTATGCGTGTTGCTGCTGCCTTAGACATTGCTGTTGATCCAAATGATACAAACTTGGCTCCTGAGAGGCTTGATCTTGCTTCCATGAAGGCGCATCACTTTGTCACCACTAGCTCTACCCTAGAGAAGTTGGTTTATAGAATGCTGTTTATTGATGGGGAAGAGAGAGAGAGAGATCCCTGTCTCCCAAACCACTTTGTTCAGTATTTCTCAAGGACCGTTGTCACGCTCCAATGAGGAGATGGATGAGTTGCTACGCTCCCTTAACTTCCATGGGCACTATTAGGAGGAAGTGCCCTCATATGACCCCGCGGTACACTACACAGGAGAGTCCTCGAGCTCGTACAAGGACGAGGGAGCCTCCTCGTCATACTACGGAGGTGCATCTACTTGGGCACCTTGGGATTGAGCCCCACTTAGGCCAAAAGCCTAAGCTTGGGGGGAGGTATACCTACATCACACTCATATATATATCATGTTCGGTCGGTTCTTTGTATATCCATTGTTTTGCTTTCTTTCTGGTTCTTGTTGCTTCTTTCTTAAAACCCAAAAAAAATACCAAAAATATTTTCGTTGTTTATCTTTCTTTGTTTCTTTGCTTTGGTTTGCCTTAAAAGAAAAATCCAAAAATATTTTGCTTTGTTTGGTTTGCTTTCTTTAAAAAATCGAAAACACCAAAAATATTTGTTGGTCTTCTTTGGTTTTGTGAGTTCTTTGCAGGGTTCAGCCGTCCTCAGTGGATTTTGGTTTCATGTTATTATTCAAGTCACACAAGTGAAGGGCAATAATGAATATTAAGACAACTCGAGGTGTGGTAAGAGGCTGGTAACGAACTCTATTTGTTTCATTTTTGTACATATACTCATCATTGTGAGCATGCTTAGCCTGTTTGTGTAAGGTGTATGTCATTATGGATGCTTAGTAGTTCTTGCTTGTCTATGATTAGCTCCAGCTTGCTAATAGTTTGTAGCATGTCATATGAGTGTTTGCTTGCATTTTTTACTCATATTTTGGTTTGATATTGTGGTATCCTCCTCTGACTGTTCATACGAATCGACTTGGCACATGCTCACGCATGCATATGACTAATCAATAGTTAGTACGCCTCAATGATTTATTTTGCCTCAGAGTTCTTGTATCACATTCATGCCATAATTAGTCCTGTTTTGTTGCAAGCATGATTATGACAATTATTGCTCTCTCGTTTGTCACTCCCTCTCTTTTGCTAGCCTTCACTTGCACTGAGCATGAGCTCTACCTGTGCTTCCAACTCCCCAAAACCAATATTGCCAGCTGTGTCCACCATACCTACCTATTAGCATCATTTGTTATTTCAGTGCATATTCAATATTCCTTGTTTTCTTCCAAAATAAAATGTTTGTCTGTTTTGAGAAAGTTAGTTAGTAAAGCTCTCAAGAACTTGATGGCACACTTTATTCCTTGCACTTAATAATCCTGAACCATTGTGACTAGTCCATGAAAGTTATATGCTTGCAAATTATATGCTGGGAGTCAGCAGAACCGTGCTGTCACGGGGAACACTTTCAACATCTTTTGGATATCCTATCCAGTTGATACTTTGCTCTTTTGTTTACGGATGTCGATGATGTGAAATAAAAGGGGAGCTTGTGAGTTCATGGAGTTTATACATTGTGTTAGAGAAACGCCTGGGGCGCTAGCCTAAGCCATGCCTAATCATGGTGGAAACTTGCAGCATCACCGTAATGAGCATCTATGAAGCATCCTCAATAAAAAGCTATGCATATGGTAAATAAAAAGTTTGCTGAGATGCTCATTGTCTGCTTGCCTTGTCATTTTGGTTATGGGAAAGCTCCTGTACCATGTGCAAGGGGTACCCCGTTGGCGGTTCTCTATGATATGCATGTATTTACAATGACAAGAACTTACAGGTAACCAAAGTTGAGTAGCATGCGAAGCGGCCCTCGTACTCAAGGGACATGGGATTTCCAGTCTATGGCCTGTCAAGCATATGATTCAGAGTGGACCTCACTTTCACCTTAACCATATGAAGATGCCTATGATATGGGAAATGAGAGCTCAAAGCTAACGAGTACCTTTCTTTCAGCATTAGGAAGCCTTTCAAACCTTTCAAAACCATTTTCACAATCTTGTTGATTCATCACTTATTCTATGAGCACCTTCTTTTTTTGAAAGGAAAGCGGTGGAGGAAGCCTCCATAGCGAGTTTGATTTTTTAAATAATTAGAACCCAAATTTGTGTCCGTGAGGATTTGAACCTGGGGGGCTGGGCCGTACATCCACTTCCCTAACCAAGTGAGCTAGGTTCACTTCTTCTATGAGCACCTTCTCGGGAGCATAGTTGTCATTCTTGTGTTTGTCTAAAAACTTGGTTAATTATGTCATGACTTTGATGCTTGTATCTCTGATATCTTTACTTCTAGTCTTAACTTGAACTTCAGAGGTGCCTTGGCATTTATATTGTGCTCTACAAATAAAGGCAAGCGAGATACCACTCTATCATACCTTACTATGAGCATTGCAATGTTGCTTATGTTTATGTTTCATGCTACTTATTACTATTGAGTTGGTTTCTCTTCATAGCTTGCAATGACTATTGAGTAGATTTAGTTGCATACTTCTTATTATAAATGGTTTAAGTATCTACTCATGTGCTGAGAATATATACATAATATGAATCAAATGTGTTCGCGAAAGTTCTTTTATCGCACTCAGTTTTCAACTAAATTGCTTGAGGACATGCAATAAGCTAAGCTTGGGGGGAGTTGATACGTCCAAAACGTATCTACTTTCCCGAACACTTTTGCTATTGTTTCTCCTCTAAACTTGTGTGGTTTGGATACAACTAACAAAGACTGACACTATTTTCAGCGGAATTACCTTGGTGTCTTATTTTTGTGCAGAAAATGAACTATCAGGAAAAATCCCGGAAAATATGCCAAAAATTATATTTCACCAGAAGACCCACGGAGCCAGAAGAAGAACGGAGAAGGGGCCTAGGGGGCCCACACCCCTGCCAGGCGCGGGTGGGCCCTGCCCGCGCCTAGGGGGTGCAGCCACCCCAGGCACCCCCTCAGCCTCCCTCTGCACCTATAAGTTGCATTTTGACCTAAAAACCGGGGGAGGGGGTTTCGATAGTTTTCCAGAAAGAGTTCCGCTCCGCCACCGCCACTAGAAACCAAGATTCGGATCTAGAAACTCCGTTTTGGCACCCTGCCGGGACGGGGAATTTGGAGAGGATCATCGCCATCATCATCACCAACGCATCTCCATCAACCACCGATGTTTCCCTCATGCATGAGTGAGTAATCCCCCGCTGTAGGCTTGGTGATTGTAGGGATTAGATGAGTTCTATCATGTAATCGAATAAGATCTGTTAGGGCATAGTGCCTAGTATATCTATTAGTGCTATTTGAATTTGTTGCAACTTTTTGTGCTTAATGCTTGTCACTAGGGCCCGAGTGCCATGATCTCAGATCTGAACTTATTATTGAATCATTATGATAGTATTGTTTATGATCTTATCTGCAAGTTGTGTACACATATCATTGTCCGGATCCAAAGGCCCTAAAGTGACAATAGTTGGGACAACTGGAGGGGATGGCTGTGGTGAGGATCGCATGTGTTCACGGAGTGTTAATGCTTTGCTCCGGTGCTATATTAAAAGGAGCACCTTAATTACCAGTAGTTCCCTAGAGGCCCCGCTGCCACGGGCTGGCTGGATAGAAGATGTTGTGCAAGTTCTCATTGCGAGCATGTATGACTATACATGGAGCACATGCCTAGGATTGTTTAGTACTTGGATGCTTGTTATTATTTATCTGCAATGCTCTAGATCTTGAAGTTACATGTTTAGACTTGTCCATGCAACGCCCGTCCATCCATCCCTATGGCTACCGCACTCGAATCCCACTGTTACCGTTACTGTTACTATTGCTCTTGTTCTACTGTTGCTGTTGTTTTGCTACTACAAACTGTTGCTACTGATAAACTTCTGTGAGCAAGAACTATTTCCAGGTGCAGCTGAACTGACAACTCAGTTGTTAAGGCTTGCAAGTATTCTTTGGCTCCCCTTGTGTCGAATCAATAAATTGGGTAATACTACCCGTGAAGACTTTTGCGATCCCCTACACTTGTGGGTCATCACCTACTGGAAGAAGTTCCTCTAGTGGGAGCACGATGTGTGGCGCGCCACCAGCATCCGTCACGACCTGCAGCCGGGGGAGGTCTACCCCGTCCCCGACATCGACTTGGACGAGGAGGGTACCATCAACCACTCCGACACCGAGCTTGACAGCGAGGACGGCAATGACGAGGGAGGCGATGACGACATCATCGTCAAGCAGGAGGCGGTGGACGACGTCGCCGCGAACCTGCCCCCCGAGTTCTGCGAGGTACTGGCGCGGGGCTACGACGAGGACGCCTTCACCGAGCAGGCCATCGCGGCCAGCGCGCAGGAGGAGGAGGTCCAGTGGCGCGGCTATGAGGAGGCCCTCGAGCTCACCCGCATTGGTGGTTGAGACGAACGCCTAGCTGTCTCCACCGTCGTCGCTGCCGGTTTGGGCGCCTCCGATCGCGCCGAAGGTGGGCATGGAGCTGGCGCACCTCCAGCAGTGGGCGCCGTGGCATGGGAACACTAGTGGAAACGAGGCCTTTGGTTGAGCCTGGAAATGGGCTTTAACACCGGTTCCTCTACGAACCGGTGTTAAAGGGGGGCCCCGTACCAGCGTGGCCCGTGCAGCAAAAAGGAGCCCCCCTTTAACACCGGTTCGTGGCACGAACCGGTGTTAAAGGCCCCTGCACCAGTGGCCCGCGCAGCCCCCCCTTTAACACCGGCTCAAGCCACGAACCAGTGTTAAGGGGGGGGGGGGGGCTATATAAGACACCGCAGCGCACACCCCTCTCTTCCAATTTTTTCACTCTCTCATTTTGGAGCCTAGCAAGAGGGTGAGAGGTGTGCTAGTTTGTGTTTTTTTCCTATGCACAAGAGGTGTTGGGTGAAATGCCCGAGAGCTCAAAATAAGTTTTCTCATTGCTCTTTCCTTCTTGGTCGAGGTCGGCAACTATCCTTTCATGTGCCATTGATGTACTATATATAAATGGTCATCTCCCTATTAATTTTTGATATATACTTGTTGCCTGTCAAAACTCACCGGCGGGCAGCGACGAGCAACACGAAGAGCCGGGAGGCTCCCAGAGCGGCTGGTGGGCCCTGGTCCCTCGGTCAACGGCCCGCAAATCTTCCGGCACGCACGCGTCCTGTCTTGGTTCGAGGGCGTGCCACCTGACCTATACCTGGTCAGGAAGGTGATGGATTGTTCCGATTGGTTTCCTGCACGGTAAACAAGTATACGTAAAATTCGAGCCGTGATCGGCTCCCAGGTTTCCCTGTAAATCGGCTTTCAGAGCCGATTATCCCCATGGTTCTGCATCGGATCTATGATAACATGGGGTTTTGCTTAATTACTACAAGTTAAATCGATCTACGATAGTATGGTGTTTTCACCACGCAACCGGAACATCCCACGCGTAGTTGAGCCTAATAGATACGAAAAATAGTAGAAGACTGATCCTAGAGAAGGCCTAAAAACCAACATAACGTCAATTCTCGGAACGTCCCCTCTAAGATCAATAAACCATACCTTACGTATTACCGGATCGTTCAACCCGTTTGTGAGGCCTAATCACGTGTATATTAAACTAAACCTTGATGAACAAGGCACAACTATAACAGATCAAATCGACTAAGCAGAAATCAAGCAAGATGCCACCTTCACACCCGGGAGAAGGTGCAAAGACGGCGAGATAGCTAGAGGTAGCATAAGTAAGCAATCATAGTAAAAGTATCGATGCTAGCTCTAACAAATCTGTGGTAAAGGTGTTACTCGCCATCAACAAGGCTTCAGTACGAGTAACACCGGATAACGCATAAGTAAATACTGCCTAGATCGCAAGATGCGATCTAGGCAGCATGGCACTTACCCGAGAAAAACCCTAGAAACAAGGGGTGGCGATGCGCCGAGATTGTGTTTGTTGTGAACGTGATTGTCCTTCTCTTTCAATAACCCTAGGTACATATTTATAGTCCGGAGACTCTCTACTTTTGGAATAGCTCTACAACTCTATCTTTATCTAAACATAAACGGAACCTAAACAAATACGAATCCTACTAAGATACAAGATACACGGGCCATTCAGCCCAAATCTACGCACTAGGCCGATCCAACCACACGTTGAATATATGTATCTTCTAAGCCCATCTTGATCAAGGCCCATCCCCTTCGCAGGCCAAAATATGGCGATAACACATGCCCCCCTGGTTTTGGCAATGATAATTCCAAAACCAACCGATGTGTTTTTCTTCCTGGGTTTTCCCCCTCTTTTTTCTTCTATCGGGTTACGCGTACGTCAGAACGCGTGGCAGAACAAGATCGTCACGCTACCCCTTCATCATGATGCCCTGTCTTCTCAACTCCTCCGCAGTGCATGATTTGACGATTTTGGCAGCACAAACTGGGAAACTGCTACGGCATTGAACCGTTTCTTCACTATCCCTCTTTATTTAAATCCGCCTGAACAGTTTACAGTCCCCATCTTCCTCCCGTAGCCAGAAAACCCTCTTTCTTCACCGGAAAAAACCCTCTTTCTCGCCATGGCCTCCTCTGCTTCCTCCGGTCTGTCCTCCCACGCCTCCAATAGCCTCAGTGACCGCGAACCAACTCCGGAGCACCCGCCGACAGCGGCGTACAACACTCTCGCCCCACAATGGTGGGACGAGAGGGGTTGGGACTTTGCCATCTGGTCAGAGGACGATGCGTCCCTGACAGACGGCGAAGAGAACCTTCAGTTCCTCGCCGACGGGGAGCTGGAGGCGGACAGCAGCGACGACGCCATGTCCTGGGATGGCGTCGACTCCTCTGAAGAAGAGGAAGAAGAAGAGGAAGAGGAGGACACCTCCTCCGAAGAGTACCAGCCGGTGAAGTACTTCCGTGCCGGGTCCGAAGACGACGACGATGACGAAGACGAGGACGAGGAGGCCCCTACCGGCTTCCTCAGTAGCAGCAGCGAAGACGACGCTGGTAGTAGCGCCGAAGACAGCGAGGAGGACGGCAGCGGCAGCAGCGACGACGACCTCGGCCTCGATTAGGATTTAGTAGCAGTAGCATTAGTAGTAGCAAGACTCCTCTTGTAATCGACCATCCTTTTGCAATCGATCATCTTCAAATGAATGAGAATCCGTCCCCCAAAGCTTTTCCTTGCTTGTCTGCCCCTAATTTCGCCGATAGCCAAAATAGGTCGCTGCCCAAAGAGTCGATGATACCGTATCGGCTCTCATCATACTACACGTATTAAGTCCAACAGGTTCAATCGCAAAGAGCCGATGACCACCCATCGTCTTCTCCGAAAACCAAAACGTTGACACCGTATGGTTTCATTGCATGCCCATCCTTAGCGTCACGAACGTTGGTGAAAATTTGGTCGCATCTTTAGGCTCATCAAAACGGCCACTTCTCGGTCTCAAACGGTAACCTGCGACCCTTTTTCAAAATAGGCGACCTGTGTCCTTCTTTTTTTCAAAACGGGCGATCCAAACCTCAATTGCCCATCGAAAAATGTGCCCTGAACGAACAACTATCGACCAGCAAGGATGATGATGACGAAGCTGAAATAACTGAGTTCCGTGCTGACGCTCTCCACGCCCTCAAGGCATTTCCTCAGCAGTTTGTATGTGCAGGCTGGCAACTGTTGGTAACTTATGCCGATGTTGTTTTTTTTTTATTCGGCCGATTTTCAATGTCGGCCCCCATATTTTACTGCCAATCGACTTAGCCGATCTCACGTATCGGCCCCTCAAGTTTTTATTGTCCCATATCCCACATGCTTGGAAAATACTTCTTGAGATGCTGGCCATTGACTGCCACTGGAAATTTTTCACCGTCCAACTGCTCAAGCATGTACGCATTCCCTCTTAAAACTTGGTCGACTTTGTACGGCCCGTGCCAATTTGGAGACCATTTACCATATGTTGCGTCCTTAGTACCCAAGGGCAACACAGCTTCCCATACCAGATCTCCAACGTGGAACTCCTTTGGCTTCACCTTCTTGTTGTAGGCACGAGCTACCTTAGCCTTGTTCTCTTTTATTTTCTCAAGCGACCACAGCCTAAGCTCAGTCACATCTTCAATGCTGTCACTCATCAAAGCTGCATATTCTTCAGTCGTTAGATCGTTCTGAAAGGTGACGCGTCTCGATCCAGCCGTAATTTCCCAAGGCAATACGACTTCTTGTCCATAGACCAGATGGTACGGAGAGGTTTTTATCGCTCCATGACACGACATGCGATAAGCCCATAAAGCCTCTGATAAAACCTCATGCCAACGCCTAGGATGCTCATCGATTTTCCTCTTGATCAGTTTGATAAGACTCTGGTTGGACGCCTCAGCTTGTCCATTTGCTTGAGCATAGTACGGAGATGATCGAATCAGCTTAATCCCTGTGTCCTCACAGAACTCTCTGAACTCGTGGGAAGTGAAAACCGAACCTCCATCGGTTGTGATAGTCTGAGGAATCCCAAACCTATGAATGACATGCTCTTTCACAAAATTGACAACATCCTTTGAACTTACTGACTTCATAGGGACGGCTTCCACCCACTTGGTAAAATAATCTGTGATGGCCAAGATCCACATGTGGCCCTTGCTTGACGGAGGATTGATCTTGCCGATCATGTCCATGCCCCAACCTCGGAATGGCCAAGGCTTGACGATGGGATTCATTGCTGATGCGGGTACCATCTGTATTTTTCCAAATATCTGACATGCTTGACACCCTTTGTAGTACTTAAAACAGTCCTCGAGCATGGTAGGCCACTAAAACCCTGATCGCCTGATCAACCACTTCATCTTATGAGCCGACTGGTGAGTCCCACAGGCGCCTTCATGTACCTCGTGTAGGAGCCGATTAGCCTCGGCTGTTCCCAGACATTTGAGCAATAAACCTTCCAGGGTCCTGTAAAACATTTCGTCCCCAATAAGCACATACTTCATGGCTATGTACCTTATCCGTTTAGGTGCCCCCCGAGCCGAATCCTTCAAGTAATTGAAGATATCGGCTCTCCAGTCGTCGGCTTCCAGGAGCTGTACCTGAATATCGGCTCCCTCCTCCGCCTCTTTATAGCCTGAAGCCATCTGTGCAAGATTATTTGCCTCTATGTTCTGCGACCGCGGGATCCAGGTGAAGTTTACGTATCGGAATCGTGCCATCAACTCACGGCAGTGCAACCATAATGGGAAGAGGGACTCGCTCTCGCACTTGTACTCCTCTGTGAGTTGGGAAATCACCAACTTCGAGTCACCAAAAATTTCCACTGCCTCCGCTCCGGCTTCGAGGAGTAACTCCATCCCCTTGCGTATTGCCTCGTACTCGGCTACATTGTTGGTGCAAAGGGTAGACAACCTGATGGAGAAGGAAAATGTTGCCCCCCGGGGCGACACGAGCAAAATGCCTATGCCGCAGCCATCGTCACAAACTGATCCGTCGAAAAACATAGCCCACGCTTTTATGGACAGTGCTGCTATGCTAGTGTTGATCCTCTCAGCAATAAGATCAGCCAGCGCCTGTCCCTTAACAGCTTTCGCGGGTTGATACCGGATGTCAAACTCTGATAATGCAAACATCCATTTGCCCAATCGCCCTTTTAACATAGGAGCCGATAGCATGTGCTTTATGACGTCCGACTTGCATATGATGATGACCTCTGCTGATAGCAAAATGTGGCGCAGCTTGGTACATGTAAAGAACAAACAGAGGCACAACTTGTCGATATCTGGATATCTCGTCTCTGCGTCCAGCATCCTTCTGCTTATATAGAATACGACTCGCTCTAGCCCATCATGCACTTGTACCACCACTGAGGCGATGGACGTGTCAGCCACTGACAAGTAAATGTAGAACGGTTTGTCTGGCTGGGGTGGAACTAACACTGGCGGCTTTGTCAGATATTCTTTGATCTCGTCGAAGGCCCGTTGTTGTTCTGCCCCCCAGCGGAATTCCTCGTCAGCTTTAATTTTCACGAGCCCCATGAACGGCTCTATCCTTCCTGACAGGTTAGAGATGAATCGTCTGACGAAGTTGATCTTGCCGATGAGAGACTGCAGCTCTTTCTTCGTAGTGGGTGGCTTCATTGTTCGCACTGCCTCCTTACTCTTCAGGCCGATCTCAATCCCGCGTTCATGGACCAAGAAACCCAGGAACTGACCGGCCGTTACTCCGAAGGCACACTTCTTTGGATTCATCCTCAGGCCGAACTTTCTTGTTCGGTCCAGGACGCGTTGTAGATCGCCCAAGTGCCCTTGCGCTGAAGCAGACTTGACCACCACGTCGTCAATGTAGATTTCCACCAGCTTGCCGATCAGGTCGTGGAAAATATAATTCATAGCCCTCTGGTATGTGGCGCCAGCATTCTTTAGTCCAAACGTCATGACCACATACTCGAATAACCCCACCGAACCTGGGACTCTGAATGCAGTTTTGTGTATGTCTTCTGGAGCCATAAAAATTTGGTTGTAACCAGCATTGCCGTCCATGAAACTTAAGATCTTGTGACCAGCCGCTGCGTTGATTAGCGTCTCTGCTACCGGCATCGGATACTCATCCTTTGGGGTAGCCCTGTTGAGATCCCGAAAATCTATGGCGACCCGCCATTGGCCATCCTTCTTCTCTACAGGCACTATACTAGAAATCCATTCAGCATACCTGCATGGCCTGATTAACTTGGCTGTCAACATTTTCTCGACCTCCTTCTTGACTTCTTGCAGAATTTCGGCCTTCATTTGCCGTGCCCGCTGCTGAAATGGCCGGAATCCTTTTTTCAGTGGGAGCCGATGCTCAATGATGCTCCTGTCTAACCCAGGCATTTCTGTGTAGTCCCAGGCGAAGCAGTCTGGGTATCGTTTCAACAGGGCGATCATTGGGCCTCGCAGACCCGGATCTAACTTCTTGCTGATAAATGTTGGTCGTGGCTTATCCCCAGGACCAATGTCAATCTCTTCTAGCTCATCAGCGGATGTAAACCCATACCCAAGCTTTCCGTCACCTGTCAGGTCGATGCTAAACACAGGGCAAGCAGTAGGTGAGGACAACGAAAATAATTTGGGCCGATTGCCTGAATCGGCCCCCTTTTTGATTGCGTTAGTCGAGGGTGGTGTACATCTCATGGTTTCACAATGGCAGGGCGTCTCCCTGCTACGACTACATGACCTGCTTGTCGTATGATCGTTGCTTTTTATTTTTTGTGGCCGATCGTGATGATCGGCCGTACCACGTATGATCGTGGACCTTTCTACTCTGTCAGGCCAGTGGATAAGACCAGCCTCACCCCGTTTTTTGAAGCTTCAATGCGCTCACAGCCGTCCAAACTGATTCCAGAGATCGGCTCTTGGTCTTCTGCTTCCCAGATGTTCATGCCAGCAATGGAAACCTCGATAGAATCGTCTGCATGGACGACCTCTACTTCATCTCCGTCCCACTGTATCAGGCACTGGTGCATCGTGGATGGAATGCAGCAGTTAGCGTGGATCCAATCCCTTCCTAGCAAGACGGCGTAGGTACTTTTGCTGTTCACGACGAAAAATGACGTGGGTATGGTTTTCCTGCCCACCGTCAGATCCACGTTCAGAACGCCTTGCGTTTCCGAAGACTGGCCGTTGAAGTCGCTTAACGTGACGTTGGTTTTGATCAGGTCCGCAGTGGAGCGTCCCAAACGTCGTAGCATGGAGTATGGCATGATATTGACTGCCGCTCCGGTATCCACCAACATCTTGCTGACGGGTTGTCCATTGATGTAGCCCCGTAGGTACAGAGCTTTCAGATGTTTGTAACCCTTCTCTCGTGGCTTCTCGAAGATAACTGGCCATGGGCCGCAGTCAAACTGTCCCACCGGGCGTGCCAGAATGTGTTGCCTGTCAAAACTCACCGGCGGGCAGCGACGAGCAACACGAAGAGCCGGGAGGCTCCCAGAGCGGCTGGTGGGCCCTGGTCCCTCGGTCAACGGCCCGCAAATCTTCCGGCACGCACGCGTCCTGTCTTGGTTCGAGGGCGTGCCACCTGACCTATACCTGGTCAGGAAGGTGATGGATTGTTCCGATTGGTTTCCTGCACGGTAAACAAGTATACGTAAAATTCGAGCCGTGATCGGCTCCCAGGTTTCCCTGTAAATCGGCTTTCAGAGCCGATTATCCCCATGGTTCTGCATCGGATCTATGATAACATGGGGTTTTGCTTAATTACTACAAGTTAAATCGATCTACGATAGTTTGGTGTTTTCACCACGCAACCGGAACATCCCACGCGTAGTTGAGCCTAATAGATACGAAAAATAGTAGAAGACTGATCCTAGAGAAGGCCTAAAAACCAACATAATGTCAATTCTCGGAACGTCCCCTCTAAGATCAATAAACCATACCTTACGTATTACCGGATCGTTCAACCCGTTTGTGAGGCCTAATCACGTGTATATTAAACTAAACCTTGATGAACAAGGCACAACTATAACAGATCAAATCGACTAAGCAGAAATCAAGCAAGATGCCACCTTCACACCCGGGAGAAGGTGCAAAGACGGCGAGATAGCTAGAGGTAGCATAAGTAAGCAATCATAGTAAAAGTATCGATGCTAGCTCTAACAAATCTGTGGTAAAGGTGTTACTCGCCATCAACAAGGCTTCAGTACGAGTAACACCGGATAACGCATAAGTAAATACTGCCTAGATCGCAAGATGCGATCTAGGCAGCATGGCACTTACCCGAGAAAAACCCTAGAAACAAGGGGTGGCGATGCGCCGAGATTGTGTTTGTTGTGAACGTGATTGTCCTTCTCTTTCAATAACCCTAGGTACATATTTATAGTCCGGAGACTCTCTACTTTTGGAATAGCTCTACAACTCTATCTTTATCTAAACATAAACGGAACCTAAACAAATACGAATCCTACTAAGATACAAGATACACGGGCCATTCAGCCCAAATCTACGCACTAGGCCGATCCAACCACACGTTGAATATATGTATCTTCTAAGCCCATCTTGATCAAGGCCCATCCCCTTCGCAGGCCAAAATATGGCGATAACAATACTATATATTAATGCAGATGAACCGGCAATGGATGTACGATGACCGACGCACTTCCGAGTACATTACAGGCCTCCAAAATTTCATCGTTGTGGCTAATGCAAACCGTAGTCACAATGGTTTTATGTGCTATCCGTGTGTTCACTGTCAGAACAAGAAAGACTACTCAAATACCAGAACCATTCACGCCCACCTGCTTCGATCCGGTTTCATGCCTAGCTATAATTGTTGGACCAAGCACGGAGAAAAAGGGGTTGTGATGGAAGACAACGAAGAAGAAGAGGATGATGACAACTATCATAATATGTATCCTGAATATGATGATACTGCAACGGGGGTAGATAATGAAGATCAAGAGGCAACAGATGGGCCCGCTGATGACGATCTTGGTCGGGCCATTACTGATGCAAAGGAAGAATGTGAAACTGAAAAGGATAAGGAGAAGCTGGAGCAGATGTTAAAGGATCACAAAACATTGTTGTACCCAACTTGCGAAGATGGCCACAAAAAGCTAGGTACCACACTGGATTTGCTGCAATGGAAGGCAGAGAACGGTGTGACTGACAGAGCATTTTCAAAGTTGTTGGTAAAAATGAAGAATCTTCTTCCAAGAAATAATGAGTTGCCCGACAGTACATACCAAGCAAAGAAGGTTGTCTGCCCTCTAGGATTAGAAGTGTAGAAGATACATGCCTGCATTAATGACTGCATCCTCTACCGCGGTGAGAAGTACGAGAATTTGGATGCATGCCCGGTATGCACTGCACTGCGGTATAAGATCAGACGAGACGATCTTGGCGATGTTGAGGGCGAGGCCCCTAGGAAGAAGGTTCCTTCCAAGGTTATGTGGTATGCTCCTATAATACCACGGTTAAAACGTCTCTTTAGAAATAAAGAGCATGCCAAGTTGTTGCGATGGCACATGGAAGACCGTAAGAAAGACGCGATGTTGAGACACCCCGCTAATGGGTCACAGTGGAGAAAAGTCGAGCGAGAGTACCCGGACTTCGCACGTGACGCAAGAAACTTAAGGTTTGGTCTAAGTACAGATGGCATGAATCCTTTTGGTGAGCAGAGCTGCAGCCACAGCACCTGGCCCGTGACTCTATGTATCTATAACCTTCCTCCTTGGTTGTGCATGAAGAGGAAGTTCATTATGATGCCAGTGCTCATCCAAGGCCCGAGGCAACCCGGCAACGACATTGATGTGTACCTAAGGCCATTAGTTGAAGAACTTTTACAGCTGTGGGCCAAACCAGGTGTACATATGTGGGATGAGCACAAAGGGGAGTCATTTGACCTACGAGCATTGCTTTTCGTAACCATCAATGATTGGCCTACTCTTAGTAACATTTCAGGGCAGACAAACAAGGGATACAATGCATGCACACACTGTTTAGATGAGACTAAAAGTGTATATTTGGATAAATGTAAGAAGGTTGTGTACCTAGGGTATCGTTGATTTCTTCCGAACCTGCATCCAGTAAGAACGAAAGGCAAGCATTTCAAACGTCTGGCAGAACCCCGGAGGAAGCCTGTCCTCCGTACCGGTGAGGAGGTATTTGGTATGGTCAAGGACCTAGAAGTAATCTTTGGAAAAGGTCCTGGTAGTCTATCTGTTCCGAATGACGATGCCGGACACGCGCCCATGCGGAAGAAGCAATCTATATTTTGGGACCTACCCTATTGGAAAGTCTTAGAGGTCCGCTCTTCAATCGACGTGATGCACGTGACGAAGAATGTTTGCGTGAACCTGCTAGGCTTCCTAGGAGTGTATGGGAAGACAAAAGATACACCGGAAGCACAGCAGGACCAGCAACGTTTGAAAGTCCCTGAAGAGCCTATGCATCCTGAGAACGAGAAGGGTAAACGATGCCACTTAACTCCTGCCAGCTACGCTCTTACCAAAGCAGAGAAGGAAATCTTTTTTGAATGCCTGAGCAGTATCAAGGTCCCGTCTGGCTTCTCGTCGAATATAAAGGGAATAATAAATATGGCAGAGAAAAAATTCCCAAACCTGAAGTCTCATGACTGCCACGTGATTATGACACAATTGCTTCCGATTGCATTGAGGGGGCTTCTACCTGAAAATGTTCGAGTACCCATTGTGAAGCTATGTGCATTCCTCAATGCAATATCTCAGAAGGTAATCGATCTAGAAAGCCTACCAGGGTTACAGACAGATGTGGCCCAATGTCTTGTCAGCTTTGAGTTGGTGTTCCCACCATCCTTCTTCAATATTATGACGCATCTCCTGGTTCACCTAGTAGAAGAGATTGCCATTCTCGGTCCTGTATTTCTACACAATATGTTCCCCTTTGAGAGGTACATGGGAGTCTTAAAGAAATATGTTCATAACCATGCTAGGCCAGAAGGAAGCATCTACAAGGGCTATGTAACAGAGTAGGTCATTGAGTTCTGTGTTGCTTTTATTCCTGACCTTAAGGCGATTGGTGTTCCAGAATCACGACATGAGGGGAGACTGCGTGGAAAAGGCACCCTAGGATGTAAAGCAATGATATGTATGGACGGGCATTCTCTCAATCAAGCACACTACACTGTTTTACAAAGATCTATCTTGGTTTCCCCGTATATCAATGAACACAAGAATTTAATACGCCTCAAACACCCGGGGCAGTCTGATGAATGAATTATAAGTGAACACAGGGCGAGTTTTGGCGGTTGGCTGCAAAGACTTCTCACGAATAACACCACTGTTGGGGATCAGCTGTACTTGTTGGCCAGGACACCATCTTCGACTATATGTACTTTCCAAGGGTACGAGATAAATGGGAATACATTTTACACGATAGGCCAAGATAAAAAGAGCACCAACCAAAATAGTGGTGTCGGCTTCGATGCAGCAGAAGACAATGGGAAAAAGACCATGTATTATGGGTTCATAGAGGAGATATGGGAACTTGACTATGGACCTAATTTTAAGGTCCCCTTGTTTCGATGCAAATGGGTCAAGCTAACAGGAGGAGGGGTTGAGGTAGACAAGAAGTGCAGAATGACAACAGTGGATCTCAACAATCTTATGAAGGTAGACAAGAACTTAGAAGAACCATTCGTCTTAGCCAATGATGTGGCTCAGGTTTTCTATGTGAAGGACATGTCTACCAAACCGAAAAAAGAAAAAAATAAGCAAACAGATACATCACACGATGAGCCAAAGCGTCACATAGTTCTTTCAGGGAAAAGAAACATTGTGGGAGTGGAGGACAAGACAGACATGTCAGAAGATTATAATAAGTTTGATGAAATTCCGCCCTTCACAGTGAAGACTGACCCAACCATCCTGTTAAACGGTGCTGATACTCCATGGTTACGGCCGACACGATCATAAGATTGACTATATGTATTAATTGAGCCATTTTTGGCACACATATGTATCTCAACATGGAAATCAATGTCATATTTCTTCTGTTAATAGTATATGTATTAAATGAGCCATTTTTCTTCCTGCCATTTCTTCCCGCCATTTTTCTTCCCGCCATCTTTTCCCTCCATTTTTCCCGCCATTTTTCTTCCCGCCATTTTTCTTCCCACCATTTTTTCCTGCTAGTTCTTCCCACCATTTCTTCCCTCCAGCCATTTCTCACTATATATATGTAGGGTTGGCCTCCATTGTCATTGCACATCTCTAGACTCATATCTGCGCCTCAAACTACCCCTGCCCGCCGGGCTACTGTGTCCCCGTCGGCTAGATGCTGAGCGCCGGAGGCGTGCCGATTCCTCCTGTCCCTCTAGGTGTGGCGGCCGGATGGCCATCACGAACCACTACTACTTCGAGCTCACGCCGGAGCAGCGGAGGAATCCCAGATGGCATCCCGACTATTTCCCTACTTGGGAAGCCTTCTTCGTGGATCGGCGTGAGAGGAGCTCTCCAGGCACGAGGAGGACGGCCCATCGGCTATGGTGGCGCGGTCGGACTCTCCAGAGCGTCATGGCCTATGACACTGCCGCCGACTCTAACCCCCGTCTGCGCTACCCTCAAGTCTAGCCCACGCGTACTCAGCCTTCAAGGTTCAATTACGGCGACCCCGATGACGACAGCGATGACGGTGGCGGCGAGTACGACGACTACAGTGGCGAGTATTACATGTGTAGGCAGGAGCATGACTGAATCACTCCAACATTCCGAAACAAGTTCGACCGATTGTTACTTAATCTGGCCATGTATCTTAATTTTCAGTTCTTTTATGTATCTTAATTTTCAGTCGTGCTTTATGTAACTTACTGTTAGTTGCATTCTGTATTTTAATTCCAGTTCTATCTCCTTCACAAAATGACCTATCATTCGAGGTTTCTTGGCTTTCGGGACAAATGACCAATGTTATGGCTAGAATCAAGGCATAGTTTGTGATAATGTGGCCATATTGTGCATACATGTGCATCATGGCATGGCAAATAATGTTGCAAGAGGAAGTTTTCCTTTTTGTCGCACCAAAAAGGCATTTTCCATTTTCCGAGCATAAAAAACGGATGGTTTTGTGAAGCAACCACCAAATGGCTAATTCAAAAAACCACCACCACATTTTACAAAAATACTAGACCACCTTATATGGACAATGTACCAACAGGGGGATCTGAAACCTTTCCGTCCACCTCTGGTGAAAAAGACAAATTCCTATAGAATCGGGAGAAAGTGGGTCAGATATGAACTACATGTACATGATACGATGCTCATGATTTTCTACAAAAATCATTTTTAGGTTCACAATATGCTATTTTATCAAAAATCCAATGCAAGTTGAGCGAGGCTTGGCCCCGAGCTAAGAATCTTCATGCCCGTTGTTCGACAAAGTTTGACGATAGTTTAAAACGGGGATAAAAAATTAAAAAAATATCGAAACAGTGCGAAACCTTCGTGTGGTGTTATATTATGTGACATAGTTAGAAGGAAAAATCTCAAACTTGGTATATTGATTATGTCTCAAAAAAACCTTCACAAAATGACTTATCTCATTCGAGGTTTCTTGGCTTTTGGGTCAAATGACCAATGTTATCGCTAGAATCAAGTCATAGTTTGTGATAATGTGGCCATATTGTGCATACATGTGCATCATGGCATGGCAAACAATGTTGCAAGAGGAAGTTTTCCTTTTTGTCGCACCAAAAAGGCATTTTCCATTTTCCGAGCATAAAAAACGGACGGTTTTATGAAGCAACCACCAAATGGATAATTCAAAAAACCACCACCACATTTTACAAAAATACTAGACCACCTTATATGGACAATGTACCAATAAGGGGATCTGAAACCTTTCCGTCTAACTCTGGTGAAAAAGACAAATTCCTGCTGAATTGGTAGGAAGTGGGTCAGATATGAACTACAGGTACATGATACGATGCTCATGATTATTTACAAAAATCATTTTTAGGTTCACAATATGCTATTTTATCAAAAATCCAATGCAAGTTGAGCGAGGCTTGGCCCCGAGCTAAGAATCTTCATGCCCGTTATTCGACAAAGTTTGACGATAGTTTAAAACGGGGATAAAAATTAAAAAAAGATCGGGTTAGATTCCTTTTTAGATGCTTAATATTTCTTATGTTCAAAGTTTTAGGGTTTGTCTATTTTATTTTTGTTTGAATTGAATAATCAAAATTTATATGTAAGTGTTTTAATTATTTTGAAAATTTTCATCTAAAGTAAATATAAAATGTTTTTACATGAATGGATAGATATTATTTTTCTGAAAATTATGATATATTATTCATATTTTTTTGAGTTGAAATGAAAAAGATATGAATTTTCTAAATTCATATCCTATTTTTTGAGTTAAAAATGCCCCCACCGCTTTAATGCATGAAATAAATGCCACCGTCACGAACCGGTGTTAAAGGGGGGTTCGGGCGCGAAACGAATTCCCCCCCTTTAACACCGATTCGTGCCACGAACCGGTGTTAAAGGGGGGGCATTTATAACGACTTCCTCTCTTCCTTCTTCCCCCCAGCAAGATCGAAAATCGCGCGCGCAGAGGAAGAAGAGGAGAGCCGCACCGTCGTCGTTCTGCTGTCGCCGTCTAGCCCTCGCCATCGCCGCCCTCGCCATCGCCATCCCGCGGGAGCGCCGTCGCCCCCCTCGCCGCGTGCGAGCCGTCGCCGTACGTCCTTCGCCGTGTCCACGCCCTCGCCGTCGCGCCCTCGCCGTCCAGCCATACGTCGCCGTCGCCCTCGTCGTCGCCTTCACCGTACGTATGATCCACGCCCTATCTGCCCCCTCCCTCCTCGAACTCGCGCCGAGTAGGGTGCGTGTTGGTGCATGCACCGACGGCGCGCATGCACCTGCCCCACGGGCGGTTCCTCACCGGCGGGCGGGCGCCCTGCCACCCCCACCGCCCACGGTGGACAAGGTCACTATTTTTTGGTTAAAAATACAACAATGTCACTATTTTTTGGTTAAAAATATTTTATAGTCATTGACTTATGTTTTTTTTAGAAATACACATGTAAAAATTATGGTCAAATTATTGCGTGGAACAGTTCATGTTTAAAGACTGATAAAGAATGTTCTATATCTTAGCTTAAAGAAATTAAGTAGAGGAAGAAGATATCCATAGATTAAAATGAGGAATATTTTTGTAGTTGTCCAATCTTTAATGATGATAATTATGTTCTATTTTGTAGTTGTATTGCATATTGTAACTTCCAATGGTAAATTTTGTATAGAAGGTGTATAATTTACCCTGTAATAATTTGTTTAGCTCAGCAGATTGATATCTAGAAGATTGACTTAACTAAATATATGTTTACATAATATGAATTTTGTCGCTGCCTTATTGATGCCAAAATATAGATGGACCAATTACTTATGGGTGCGAGCTTATACTTGCAGCTTGGCTGATCATGCTTCTGGGAGAGAGTTTATAATTGTTCGCAAGAAAATTTTGTATCATTGGTGAGCTGCTATATATGGTCCTGGAATTGATAGACCTATTACGATCGTCGCGGGGTCGTATGTTTCCAAACCGAAGGGGTACCGGCGAATCGCAAATAAAATACCACTGGGCCAAAATTTGCAAATAAAATACCATTAAATTCAGTAGAACAAGTGGCATATGTGTATGTATATTTGTATGTGTGTATGTATATATGTATATTGTATTGTATGTGTATTGTATATGCATGTGTATATTTTGTGCCATGCCGACGACCACCGCCACCATTATGCCGTCGACCCTGACCTCCTCTGTCCTCGCTGAGCCCACGTCGTGCTGGTTCGAAAGCACACCCCCACGCATCCCGGCCCCGCTCTCGCCCTAGCGCCGCCACCTCTCTTTGTCAATATAGCATTATAATAACCATGCTATGTTAATTAACTTACATGACAAGTTAATTAGAAGAAGTAAATGTACCCTCACATATGAATCAGGGGTTTCTCCTAATTAGGGTTTGGAATGACCAAGCATGTATTAGGGTTACATTTCAATACTTTTAACCTGTCATATCATCATCTTTGCTTGAGCATTTCAATAGATGTATTACTGATATTTGTGTGATCATATTTTGTTTTAGAAACTATGGATCCACTCAGTAGAAACCTTGAAGATGAATAAATAATGGAGAACATGATCCACGAGGACACCTCACAATATCTGAACTTGGAGGGACATGATGACAGCTCAAGTAGTCATGGAGAACATGACGACTCCGGTGAACGCACTTTAGTGATTACAAAGTCTGTCGAGGTATATGCATGGATTAAGCCTCTGCTGACTTGCACCGATTGATTTGTATATATGTAAATATATTAATTAACGTTTCTTTCTTCTTTTAGCCCTCTGGATCGACCAGCCAGCAACAATCTTCTTCTACGAAAAAGAGCAAGCGAGGCGCGAGCCATCGGTTGAAAGATCGTGCAAAGTTCACGATCGAAGCAGTCCGTGTTGATGGCAGGCCGATGGAGCCCAAGAAGGCCGCAGACAAATTTGTACGTTAGGCTGGAGTTCTTGTTATGACCAAATCCCAATCATAATTGAAAATTGGAATAAGCTAAAGAGGAGCAACGGTACCTTTGTCGATGAAAGATCCAAAGAAACGCTTTGAAATTCGCTGTTGGTAAATTTCACCCTTCCGCCAGAGGAGGATAAAAACAAACCGGTTATAAAGGAAAAGGTCAAAGAGTGGACTCTAAAGAAGATGGCTGACACTTTCCGCAACTGGAAGACAAAATTGAATAAATTTGTCAAAGCTCGCGAGACTCCAGATTTCGAAGACGCATATTATGCGAAGATAAGACCTCACTGGCGCGAATTTGTGGCATACAAGGAAGGTGCTATAGCTACAAAGAGGTCAGAAACCAATACGCTAAATGCCCAGAAGAAGGAATATCACCAGAGGACGGGGTCAGGTGGCGACATATCTCAGAGGCCTAAGTGGGAGGAAGCTGAGAAGGCCCTGCGCGACAGAGGGATCACACCCCAAACACATGGGTGGGACCTACGTGCAAAGACTTGGTTCTACGGAATCGGGGTAAGGTTGGACCCAGAAACAGGATTGTGTATCTTTCTAACCCTCCTTGCCAAACCCGTCACTGAACTCATCACGGCATACGAGGAAAAAGCCGCCAGGACCTTCCATCCCGACAGAGAGAATGACCAGCTCACACGCGCCATCGGTAAAAACGAACACCATGTACATGCACGAGGCACAGGGGGTATGACGTGGAAGGATGGGTTTGCCGAGTGGAGCGACTCTTACAGATGGCGCGGTAGAAAAGAAAAAGAGTGTACAGAGCGGATGACACAGATAGAACATGCACTTGTGGCGCTGCAGGCGCAAGTGAATGCACAACAGGGCCAGCAAGCTACCGGCCCATCTCAGCGGCACGAAGATCCTTCATTGGAAGCTGCCGGCGGCCCAGACTCAGCGCGGAAAAGCAGCGTGGCTTCCACGGAGAACGTGCAGCCCACGCTTGAAATGGCGGGTCCTCGATACCCCGTGGATGAGATCACGGAGAGCGAACACGCTGAGCTGCATGTGAGATTAATGGGCTTATCCATTAAGGTGGCTGCCGGCTATGCCTTACCTCCTGTAGCTGGTGGAACTTACCACTGCCGACCGATTCCAGATGGCTATGCTATTGTCGGGGTGGATGAGGTTGTGAAGGAATATGAGGAAGCACAACTTGACCATGCTACAGGTGAAGGGGAAACTCAACTCAAATTTGCAGTGAAAACAACCATTCTTTGGAAGAAGGAACACATCGTGCTTCCAAATTGGAGGCCACTGGCACCCCCGCCGTCTCCGCAGCGTCAGCAGTCTGAGCCGCCTCAGCCGTCTCCAAGTCATCAGAATACTCCCCTGTCGTCTCTGGTGCTTCAGCCATCTCCTGCGCGGCAGCCATCTCCGGCGCTTCAGCCATCTCCTGCGCGGTAGCCATCTCCGGCGCGCCAGCCATCTCCTGCCCATCAGCCATCTCCTCAGCGTAAGCGGAAGAGCACTACCATGAAGATCATCACTAGCACTGCCACGAAGAAATCCGCAGAAAACCGTACGCCAAAGAGTTCAAGAAACTATGTCCCGCAGCCTTCCGCCAAGCCATTGCCGGTTTTACCGTGGAATCGCAGCGACGAGGAGACCAATAGGATCTCGGAAGAAGGGGTCAAGAAATTCTTTGCACCTAGACGGGCCGAGCCAAAGGAGAAAATAGATCCGGTGGTGGTGGAGAAGTTTACAAAAATCTTTTGAAACCTGAAACCCCACTTGTGTCGGACTACGAGCGCCAAATTTTGACGCCGTAGGGAGACTGAAAGTAGCAGTCGTGCGATACCCCAGAAAACAGTTCCCATGCTCGTAGAACAAGAAAACCAATCATGCGCCCCGCTCCAAGTGTTCGACACACGGGACGCTCCTCCCGTAAATGATTACGAGGCAGAGCTACAAAGAAAGGCCAATGAGATGGGGATGACTTATATTGCATACTTGAACATCATGGGAGACAACTTGCCCAAAGGCGATGCCAACCCCATACAGCCATGGAAGTATGGGAAGAATCTCGTCAAGAAAGAGGAGCTCAATAATCTACCAACAAAGATGCGAAGATTGCACAAGTGCTACCTTGATTTCTGGAAGACGAGAAAGGAAGAATGGATCACGGCGCATATAAGAGATCAGATTTTCTTGTGCGGAGACGACGCAATCACCTTCAACATTCAAGACTTGCATTTTCTATTCAATCAGAAGGAAGACAAAGCTGCCATCAGCCTTTATTGTGTGTAAGTACTATTTCTTTAATTTCTATCTCATCTCATTCAATTCATTAGTTGCATGTATATATATATGCTCACCATATATTTATATATGTACTATTATGCAGGAAAAAGGTTATGGAATGCATGAAAGGAGGCCCTTTTGACATTGGGTTCGTTGACCCAAATAGAGTTCATGAACAAGTGGTAAGAGACAAACCCGAGCAAACAGAAGATTTCTTGCTAAGTTCTTTAATGAGACAACAAATCAAAAGGGAAATACTATTGCCTTACAACTTCTCGTGAGTACTGTTACCCTCTCTTGTACACATTCGGTTTCGGCTTACTCGATGTTAAGTTTAACTGATGATGAGTTATGCGTGCGTAGGTTCCACTTTATTCTGCTAGTCATTCAACCTGCTCAGGAAAAGTCCTTGTCATGGACTCGTTACGAAAATAAAAAGAGCTATGGGCAGACTTTAGAGAGATGCTCCAGAGGTAATTTCAATCATATTATCGCACTAGATCGGCAACTTTCGTGACAACAAGTAATTAATTACTCTTTTATCCATTTTCTTTGCCGGACAGGGTTTGGAAAAGGTTCACGGGCAGGGCCGTGGGTGAATGGTCAGAAGAACTAAAATTTGTAGACCAAAATGTAAGTAATACTAGCTAGATAGGTCTGCGTATCTCTTTGATTCTGCTTCCAATTCCATTATATCATGCTTTATTGATTATTATTTTGATTGAACTCTCTATTCTCGTAAAGTGCGCGCATCAGGGACCCATCAATAACTTATGTGGGTACTATGTTTGCGAGTTCATTCGCAACACGATATGTGCGACGGGCCAAGCCGCACTAGAACAACTTAGAGTAAGTAAACAAAGTACACATCATTATTTTATTATCATCAATTGTGTTGAGTTTTATTCTTATATATATATTGACCCCATTCTTCATATATATTCAGATCGAACGGATGCGGGACCAACTCCTACCATTTGACCGCATACGAGCCATTCAAGAGGAATTGGCGGGGTTCATACTTGATGAGGTCGTCACGTCTGGCGGAGAACTCTTTAGATATCCACCAAAATAAACATTGTATATATGCTTGAACATGTTTGTCTTGTACTTGATGCTTCAACGTTTATGGAGAATACCACACAATGACGAATGTTTGTCTATAATAATAGTTGCTTAATTATTCATGTACTCGTATGTACCGATGACGATGTATGTGTATACCCTCCCGATCGATTCCCCCTCCCCCCTCCCCGTCCCGGCCGCGCCACAGAAATACGTCCAGAACGGGGCAGGGGCAGAACTCTGCCGCGGCAGAGATTTATGCCGTTTTCCTGCCGCGGCAGAGATTTATCTCTTTTTCCTGCCGTGGCACAGAACCTGTTACTAACCGGTGTTAAAGGGGGGGGCTGAGCGCTGCGGCAGCCCCACGTGCGCCACCCTTTAACACCGGTTCGTAGGGGGGCTCTAACACCGAAACCGCAACAGCGGTTCTATAACCGGTGTTAGAGGGTCCTCCAAACCGGTGTTAGAGGGGTAAGTGTGCACTACTGGAAGGTGATCAACCCGCCTGCGCCTGCTCCCGCTCCGGCCCTTCCGCCGCCCAACCTCTGGACGCCGCCGGAGTACATCAACTTTGACCCGTAGATGGACGAGGCGGCGCCAGCGCGCTAAGACCAGTAGCTAGGGATAGTAGTTTAGATTATGTTTTTTATATTTTGAATGTAAATTAAGTATAAATTTTGCCAGTTTTTCGCACGAGATGTTTGTGTTTGAAGCTGAAAAAAAAATTGTCTCGTCCAGCGCGGACAAATAGATCGCGCCGCTGGGCACGGTTGGCCGAACAGGCCGGACCACCTACCCATATCGACCGCCCGACCCAAACGGACAGAAACAGACCGTTTAAGTGAACCATATGGGTCGGCCCGTGGAGATGCGCTAAATTCTGTCATTCTTGCTCCAAAAGAGAGAACGTAGCTATGTAACTTGGGCAACATTGTAGCAGTGAACTAAGATAGCTCCATACATTTTTTATGCCAGATAACCATAAACGGAAGGCATGTAAGGTTTAGTAAAAAAATATTTGTTACTTTTACTGGTCAGCAAGTTGTCAATTCTGGTCATCTTGGACAAGCACACCTTGCGTGCATGCTGTGTCAACATGGAGGGTTGCCGCTATACGCCTGTACACTCTCATGAAACACTGGTTTTGCAGCTGTAAGAGTAAGGGCAATTCGTAACACAGTAAATGATCATGTAAATTTCAACCTCATTCATAATGGTGCTATATTAGGAGGAGGCTTAGGCTAGTAATAGTGGGAGTAACTTAGTAGTAACATAGTCTTATATGTATTGCGAACTAAGCATTTAGATAACATGACATGTAATTAAATAATAAGAGAGATGCTTGTGGTAACTAGCTATGTTATCATAACATCACATATTTTAAGACAAAATAGGTCTATATTGCAATAAATAAGACTTTGCATGATATAACATCTATGTTATTTTCCAATATGGAGATAGTAACTTAGACTAGTAACATGTTACTCCCCACTATGACCAGTCTTATGGTGCTACCCCACGCGACTTATGGTTGATTAATCTGATACTTTGATTCATGTTATGCAAGTCAAGAATGAATCGGTGCTACATAGGACTGTTGCATTTCTCACAAAACCTCATAAGCAGCAGAATTGGGTTCACTTGGGTGGTTTCTGTGTCCACCATATTACGACTTCACAGGCAAAAGATAACAGTTTGACATTAGACAATATACTGTCTGTTCACGAATTCCCTTGACAATGCCACTAACAGTTCTGACTTAAATCTGTTGAGCTTGGGTAAACTCATACGTCAAGGAATTGGCGTTTACCTTTTGCAGGTAATAAAACAGGGCAGTGAGGCATGCAGACTCAATGGCCCCATGACCTCTACAAAAATAATGCTGCCTTGATGTTAAAAATAATAGACTAAATTATTAGACCCGTGTGTGATTTTAGATTTTCCCTAAATCTCAAAGCTCATACATTTTAAAGCCCATATGTAATAGGCCCAAGTTGGTGGCAGCTCACATGTGTGTGGCAAGAATAATAGGAATTAAAATTTAGTCCCACATGAGAAGTTGAAGAAGAGTTGCACCAAAGAACCCCACTTTTCTAGTTCTTATAAAGCACTGGGAGCTTATAGACAGAAACTAATCAGTTTAGACAACTTATAAGATGGAGTGTTGCACCACTTTGTAAGTGAGTGACAATAAGAGAGCTACACGCGCGCTCCTCCTTCGACGACGCCGCCGCTCGCACGCACGCTCGTCATGTCGCGCGCGGGTTGCAGGAATCTCGCCGAGCCGAGATTTATTTTGTTGCTCAGGAAAATGTGTGCGGTTAGACAGACGTGTCAACAGTTAGTGGATTCAGGTCACCCCCGGATCGTGGGCTATCTGTAACCGACCCGAACTTGCGCGACGTGGGCTTTGTCCAGTTCGTGTCATGTACGGGAATTCCGAACTGCTCTATATAAACGCTCGTGCGGCTTCCACAACGTACGAACCGAACCAATATAGGGTTTTGCCATCTTCTCTGTTTGTGCCGTCACCGTAGTCTACTCCATCCCGCTTGCCGGCGTGCACCGGCGGTCGGGAGGGCAGGTCTCCGGAACCACTCGCCTTTGTAATCATGTACGGGAGAGGGCAAATAAGGTTTTTGTGAAGCGCTCCGCGCGACTTATTAAGTTCGTCATCACGGCGCGTCTTCCCGGTCGTCAAGTCGGACCTACTGCATGTCGACTTCTTTGACAAGCTATTGCACCAATGGCGACTATATCGACAACCGATTAGTAAGTACACCTTCATCAGATCTGTTGTTGTACTATGGCTGTTAGTGCTTATACTCTGCTACTGTTTATGTTGATCAATATGTCTAGTATGTTAGAGGTTCACATGATTGTAGCTGTTTTTATCATGATTTATATTCTGGAAATTATGCCTAATAATCCAACAATCTAAAAACCTTATTATAGGCAATTTTCTAAATTAAACATGGGACACTTGGCCGATGCTATGAAGCCGGAAAAGTTTACCGGTGTTCATTTTAAGAGGTGTCAGTATAATACCACTTTGTGGCTACAAGCTCTGAAAGTATTCGAGGCTAGTGAGGGTTTATCTGAAGGAACTACATCTGACGAGGTTCAGAACAAGTTCAAGGAAACCAATCTTCCTTAGGCCTCTTGACTTTTCTCTTCCCTATTTTGGATTTGTTTAGTAGTCCACCCAAACTTGTTGTGCTTAAACCATCTCCAATGCGCCAGATCAGACCCGCCAAAAGAGTTTCCCTTGTAGCACAAACACCCTCCTCCATGTGATCGAAGCCTGAGGCGGAACCTTTGCCCTTAGACAAGCTCTATTCGGTTAGTCGCGCCCTTGAAGCACCTGAGCACATAGAAAATCAACGACCTCATCACTGTACAAAATGGGGGATACCGCTATTCATACATGGATGGACGAGGGACTCCGCTGACAACATCAGTAGATGACTTTTCTCGCGGAATGCTATTAACGTTGGAAAAAAACACAGCTTGTGGGATGTGTTCTGAGTGTTCTTGATAACAAGCTGTTTGATGTGTACATGCACATCAAAGATGGAAAAGAGCTCTGGAAGACACTGAACGCTAAGTTCAGTGTAGCAGATGCTGGCAGTGAGTTGTACATCATGGAGAACTTTCATGATTATAGGATGGTTAACAACCGTTATATAGTTGAGCAAGCTCAGGAGATACAGTGCTTTGCTAAGGAGCTTGAAATCCTCAAGTATATCTTACCCGACAAGTTTGTGGCTGGATGCATTATTGCAAAGTTGTCTTTTTCGTGGAGGAATTTCGCCACAACTCTCAAACACAAGAGACAGGAGATATCGGTTGAAAACCTGACAGCGTCTCTTGATGTTGAGGAGAAGGCTCGGGCTAAGGACACTGCTGAGAGAGGAGACAAGGGTCAGTCTAGCGCCTACATGGTGCAGAAGAAGACCTTCGGCAAGAACAAAGGGAACTATAAGCCCTCGTTCAACAAGCCTGAAAAGACTACAACCTTCAAGAAGAAGAAGAAGCCGAACAAGGCCGAGCTATATTGTTACTCATGTGGAGAGCTCGACCACTTTTCCAAGGACTGCCCAGAACGTGCAGATCACAGAGGGAAAGGTGGGAAGACTGTCAATGTCGTGACCGCTAGCAACACTGATGGGTATGGTAATTTATTTACTGCCCTTTCAGTATTTCAATCGCCATGTTGGTGGATTGATATGGGTGCTAATGTTCATGTGTGTGCTGACATCTCTATGTTCACTTCTTATTAGGTCGCTCGGGATTCATCCGTCCTAATGGGGAATGAATTACATGCTTCTATTCATGGTGTTGGCACAGTGGATCTGAAGTTTACTTCTGAAAAGATCATACAGCTGAGAAACATGCAACATGTCCCTACTATGAACAAGAATCTCGTTAGTGGATCCCTTCTAATCAGAGATGGGTTTAAGGTTATGTTAGAGTCCAATAAAGTCATTGTTTCGAAACATGGACAATTTATTGGTAAAGGTTATGAGTTCAGAGGCTTGTTCCGGTTTTCACTTCCAGAGTTTTGTAATAAATCCGTGAATCATATTTGTGGTGGTGTTAATGATAATACTAGTGTTTGGAATTCTCGTTTATGTCACATTAATTTTGGTTTGATGTCTCAGATGTCCAGTATGAGTTTAATTCCGAATATCACTATTGCCAAAGGTTCCAAGTGCCATAGTTGTGTGCAATGAAAGCAACCTCTAAAGCCTCACAAAGCTGCCGAGGAGAGAAACTTGGCACCTCTAGAACTCATACATTCTGATCTATGCGAGATGAATGGTGTGTTAAAAAAAGTTGGAAAGAGATATTGCATGACGTTGATAGATGATGCTACTAAATTCTGCTATGTTTACTTGTTGCAAACTAAAGATGAGGCTTTATACTACTTTAAAATTTATAAGTCTGAAGTTGAAAATCAACTAGAGAGAAAGATCAAGCGTCTTAGGTCGGATCGTGGTGGTGAGTATTTTCCCAAAATATTTGATGAATTCTGTGAGGAACACGAAATTATTCATTAGAGGATGCCTCCCTATTCGCCCCAATCAACCAGGATTGCCGAGAGGAAAAACCGCACGCTGACTGACTTGGTGAATTCCATGTTAGGCACTGCTGGTTTATCAAAGGCATGGTGGGGGGAGGCTTTTTTGACTTCATGTCATGTCCTGAATAGAGTTCCTAACAAGAATAAAGAAAAGACCCCTTATGAGGAGTGGCCTAGGATAAAACCATCACTTTCGTATTTTCGCACTTGGGGGTGTTTGGCGAAGGACAACATACCGATTCCCAAGAAACACAAGCTCGGACCTAAGACAGTGGATTGTATCTCTAGGATATGCTCCAAGGAGTGTAGGCTATACATTTTTAGTGGTTAAATCTAAGGTACCTGATATGCATGTTGATACTATAATAGAATCTCGTGATGCAACATCCTTTGAGAATATTTTTCCTATGAAATATATGCATAGCATTGGTAGAATTTCTTCTGAAATACTTCCTGAATCTAGTGCATCTATTGATAATTATAAACAACCACATGAGGAAGTCCTTGAGAAGGATGACGATGAACCTCTCACGAGGAGTAAGAGACATAGGATTGCAAAATCCCTTGGTAATGATTTCATCGTGTATCTTGTGGACGATACTCCTAGATCCATTGCAGAGGCATATGCATCTCCTGATGCAGATGATTGGAAAGAAGCTGTCCAAAATGAGATGGACTCGATTCTTTCTAATGGAACTTGGAAATTATCAGAACGACCCTATGGTTGTAAACCTATGGGCTGTAAGTGGGTGTTCAAGAAGAAGCTAAGGCCTAATGGTACTATTGAGAAGTACAAGGCGCGGCTTGTAGCTAAGGGCTACACACAGAAAGAAGGCGGAGATTACTTTGACACCTATTCACCTGTCGCTAGACTAACCACCATTCGAGTACTATTGTCCCTGGCTGCCTCTTATGGTCTTCTCGTTCATCAAATGGATGTGAAGACAACTTTCCTTAATGGAGAGTTGGAAGAGGAGATCTATATGGATCAGCCGGATGGGTTTGTGGTAAAAGGTGAAGAGACAAAGGTGTGCAAGTTATTAAAATATTTATATGGCCTGAAACAAGCACCTAAGAAATGGCATGAGAAGTTTGACAGAACTCTACTCTCTGTTGCTTTGTCATTAATGAGGCTGATAGGTGTGTTTACTCGTCATGGTGGGGGCGATAGCGTTATATTATGTTTGTACATGGATGACATTCTGATCTTTGGTACAAACATGAAAGTGATAAATGAAGTCAAGTCTTTCCTGTCAAAGAGTTTTGATATGAAAGATCTGGGAGAGGCTGATGTGATTCTGAACATCAAGCTTATTAAGAACGAGAATGGGATTACTTTAATGCAATCTCATTATATTGAGAAGGTATTGAGCCGATTTGGCTTTATTGATGGCAAGACTTCTCCAACACCTTATGATCCCAATTTGACATTACGAAAGAATAAGAAGGAACCAATAGATCAGCGAAAATATTCACAAGTTGTTGGTTCTCTCATGTACTTAGCAAGCGCTACAAGACCGGTATCTCTTTTGCTGTGAGCAAGTTGAGTAGGTTCATGTCGAACCCGGGTATTGATCATTGGCATGCACTTGAAAGGGTCATGCGCTATCTATGTGGTACAATGAGCTATGAGATTCTCTATTCAGGGCACTCTGCTATGCTTGAAGGATATAGTGATTCAAACTGGATCTCTGACATTGATGAACTCTACGCCACGAGCGGGTATGTGTTTACCCTTGGAGGTGGTGCGGTGTCATGGAGATCCCGTAGACAGACCATATTGACGAGGTCAACTATGCAAGTAGATCTTACTGCTTTAGACACAGCTACTGTTGAGTCAGAATGGTGCGTGAGCTCTTGATGGACTTGCCTATGGTTGAGAAACTTGTGCCGCCAATCCTTTTGAATTGTGACAACCAAACTGTTATTGTCAAAGTGAACAACTCCAAGGATAATGCGAAGTTATCAAGACACGTGAAGAGACATTTAAAATCTGTCAGGAAATTGAGAAATTCCGGAGTAATAACTGTTACGTATATTGAAACAGACAAAAACCTGGCAGATCCCTTTACAAAGGGACTATCACGAAATATGATAGAAAGTGCATCGAGGGAGATGGGGTTGAGACCCATGGATGTCACACCTAGTTGTAACCCAACTTATGTGATCAAAGATCCCGTGAATTAGGACCTGGGAAGAACAAGCTAGTGGGTGGACCGAGGAGAGTATTTTGTAACCCTCTCTGTGTGAAGATGCATAACTCTCATAATCTGTAAGACAGGTTGGTAACATGCATTAATCTGTTTATGTTGGATTTAACTAGCAAAGATGTTGTTCTATAGGACATTCTTGAAAGAACACACCTATATGAGCTCGACTATAAACGTCGTGATCTATGAGACTTGGGTGATCTCTAGTAAACTCATGAAGAGACCAGGGAGTATGACCCATATGCTCCAACCCGCGGGGTAGGCTACTGGCAGCCAGGTACTAGTTATGATTTTGAGTGAAATCTATTGGCACCAAACTTGCAATTCAAGGTTCGTCCATTGTTCAAGTTGTTGATAGACGTAGTTCAAGATTCTAGGCGGAAGTTCAACTTAACAGTCTCTGCTGAAACACTGGTATATAAACAAGTAGCGAGGATTGGCAAATCTTCAAATGGGCATTTGAGATCTGGTGGGGGATTGTTAGAAATAATAGGCCTAAATCATTAGGCCAATATGTGATTTCAGATTTTTTCTAAATCTCAAATCTCATGTATGTGGAAGCTCACATGTGATTTGACCCTAGTTGGTGGCAGCTCACATGTGTGTGGCAAGAGTAGTGGGAGCTAAAGTTTAGTCTCACATGGGAAGTTGAAGGAGAGTTGCACCACCTTATAAGGTGGAGTGTTGCACCACTTTGTAAGTGAGTGACAATAAGAGAGCTACACACGCGCTTCTCCGATGACGACGCCGCTCGCACGCACGCACGCTTGTTCGCCTCGTCACGGCACGTCATGTGTTGCGGGAATCTCGTCGAGCCGAGCTTTATTTTGCTGCTCAAGAAAATGCATGCGGTTAGACAGACGTGTCAACAGTTAGTGGATTTGGGTCGCTTCCAGATTGTGGGCTATCTATAACCAACCCGAACGTGAGCGGCGTGGGCTTGGTCCACTTCGTGTCATGTACGGGATTTCCGAGCTGCTCTATATAAACGCACGTGCGGCTTCCACAATGTACGACACCGAACTAATTTAGGGTTTTGCCATCCTCTCAGCTTGCACCGCCACCATAGTCTACTCCACCCCGCTTGCCGACGTGCACCGGCAGCTGGGAGAGCAGGTCTTCGGAACCACTCGTCTTTGTGATCCTTTACGGGAGAGGGTGAATAAGATTTTTGGGAAGCGCTTCACGCGACTGCTCAAGTTTGGCATCATGACGCGGCTTCCCGGTTGTCAAGACGGACCTACTGCACGTCGACTTCTTCGACAGGCTACTGCACCAACGGCGACTACATCGACAACTGATTAGTACGTACACCGTCATCAGATCAGTTGTTTTACTATGGCTGTTAGTGCATATACTCTGCTACTGTTCATGTTGATCAATACATCTAGTATATTAGAGGTTCATGTGACTGTAGCTGCTGCTGTCATGATTTATATTCTAAAATTAATTGTAAAAATTATGCCTAATAATCCAACACCTGACCACAAAAATGGGGAGAGTGGGCTAACAATTTGTGACGGTTTGGGGATATGAGGCTGTTTCCAAAATGATGAATATGACTTAGTTTCAAATGAATAAATTGTACTCCCTCTTGTTTACTAATATAAGACGTTTTGGCAATGGCAAAGTTTGCCAAAACATCTTCATTAGTGAACAAGGAAGTAGTTAATAGCAGTTTGATTTTTTTACACATGATATCATAGTGAACATTCGAATATTTTCTTGTGAACTGAAGATGTTTCGCTAATCAAGTGTGAACGGATAAAAACCAGCAAAATTTTCGAGTGACCCAACACGGGCACAGAAGGATATTGCCATGAGCCCTACAAAATAAATTTGACCCTTGCTTTTGATGATTCATTTACTTCCACGAATGATTTATTTGAACAACCAAGTATTACTCCTGCACAGATATATAGATAAGTCGTTTTCTGTGAATGCTAGCCAGATTCTTCGATCAATATTCATCGATTGCACCCTTTGACCTCTCATTCAGACAAAAGGTGCATAAGAAGGCACCATTGGTAACTCATTTCAGAAATTGAAGGTAGTAAAAGAACATCTGACCAGGCCAAGGGGTCACTCAAATGAAGAATGGAAACGTGGTAATGAACTTATAACTGAGAGATTAACTATGTGCGCTATTACCATACCTAAGCAACCCCAGTATCCTAGTGCTGTGACGGTTTGTTGAATAAAATGCACAAAACAGATAATGCTACAATTATATCTAAGATACCTGAACTTTGAATTAAGTCTCAAACTGTCAAACCTAATTACATGGACTTCTAAACTTCAAATTAGATCTCATACCTATCAATAGTAACAGGAAGGAGAGGTATATGAATCACTGAACAATCAATCGGATGTGTGCAAGGTGGGAACATAATAAGGGAAACAGAGGTATAATATATCAATGTTTCTGTATCTATGGGGATATTGGGTATTCACCACAATAATGTTTCGAGTACAACTATCTCTACTTGAGATATGAAGTAAATGGTAAACCCAAGTTTCTAAAATTAAATGACCTGACAAAATTTATTGCATGAGATCAGAGATGAGTAATACCAATTCTGCAGTCACACGCCTAGCATAGCTTGAACTCACATTCGAACCAATTATAAGACGAGGTGTGCTTCGGTCCCCCCTCCCCCTCCTCCCTAAACTTAAGCTGCGTGGGCCGTTTTATTTTTTTGAACCGTCGAAACCCATATCGAGGCCTTGTATATCTCCGTATATGTGTACTCGGTCGAACTGGGTATAATCCATGTTTCGGTCGGCTGATCTCACCTTCCATTATAGAGATCTACGTCTTTGCATGTCATATTTTAATTTTTTAATTGCTGTTATATAACTTCCGATTTTCGCCTTCTGCAGACACATGACTATATTAAGAAACAGTAAAACTCAACCATCTACAGCCTTCCACAGCGATTTGGCACAGTAAGCCGTCCGATCAGTCTCACACACGGTCCAGATCTCACATGTCGTCCCGTAGACATTTTTTACTACATTATATTAGTCTAACGATCGTGCAGGCCGTACCAACGCCATAGAAAGGGCTGCTACTCCACAGCATGACTTGGACGCCCTCTCCTTGATTGGGCTGACCAACCGCGAAGTCCTTACATGAGCCCACGAAGTGTGTACCGAAGGGTCGTCGTGCCGAATTGATGTACGGAATACCCAACTTATCCCTCTAAGATGGCGGTCGCACTTCTACACTCCATCATGCTGGCCGTGCTCTTTATATCTAGGTACTGCTTGCTCTTTGATCTGATCAAGATGAGGATCATGGCCATGGAGATGCCACCGCCGTTCTAGGAGTCTGGACATTTTGACGCCTGGGGCTGCACCTCCTCCACCTTCCTCTGCCTCTGCGTACACATCCTCTCCTCCCTAATATCATGTTGATACTTTTTCCTTTGGTTGCTGTGAATTCAACGTAGATCCTCTGGTATCAACAGGAATACCATGTCTTTTATTTTACGAATTTTACGATCTCACATCATCACTATTGTTAACTAAAGTCGTTGCTTTGGTTGGTTCCAGACCCTCTCTCAGCACGGCCATACACGGACGCCAAGGTCTGCTACTGGTGCTTCAAGAAATCCTCCAGGTAGTATTTTCCCTTTTGAGGCTGGATACTAAGTTTGTCCAGGAGCCTTTTGAGTGCCACCGACTCTTTTTCAGGGTTAAATTGTGACAAAAAATATACTTCGCCACCCACAAAAAAAAAGACAGTTCAGAGTGCAGTAACATTATAAAGTGGAAATGTGGGATACATGTCTGCATATGTCAGGCGCCAAAGTCAGAACTTGCATTTGTGAAGGTAGATGCCAATCCGATACATTTGATCAATTTTGGTATGTACGTGCCAATGTAATTATCCTATGCTGCAGAATATTAGTGTCGATTCCTTGACTGCGGATGGAACCAAAGCCAAATAAATCCTCTAGCAACTAGGATTCAATATGAATCAACCCCGAAGAGTCTTCAACTACTTCTGTAATTCAAGGTTTGTAGGGTTCACTTTTATACATGTATAAGAGAATGTATAACATATGCATGTTTATTAAGAGATGCAAAGCATAATTAATTCAGAATGACAGTAGCTACCTTTGTTTTGGTAGGTACTACTGTATATTGTTTAAGTTATAGCTGTTTCATTGACTTCCTACCAAGGGCTAAATAATGTTACGTTTTAATTAGGAGGCCTTAGGTAGTTTTTTAGTTATGCTCCCCCTTTTAGACCAATGATGATTGTACTTTTTGAGCAATTTGTTATGTCATCTGTTCAGAATGCACTATACACACCTTTGCACGCTAATATGGCTCTTATCACATACCATCTTTGCAGGTTGAACTTTTAATTTTTTTGTAGGTGAAATAGCAATGATATTAAGCTTCCGAGGGAACAAGCCTTAACAAGGTGCATATGCATATTTTTGGGAATTTAAGTAAATCTGAATCTTATGTCCAATCTTCTCGAGCATGTTCTTATAATTTATCAACAACCCACTGAGATTTTTTTACTTATTTCAGTTAAAGCTATTTGGCCTTCAATTAGGGACCATTGTTATATTTACTACTAGAACATGAAGGCGCGCTTTGCCGCGCCCGCCCATCTTCAAGAAAAAATAAAATTTCGTAAGGAAATCTACACATTATAATGAGTTTGAGGTTGAACATATTGTCCCTCAATGTAGGTGGTCGGGCATATTTGTTCGATGAAATCTGAATTGAAGGTGATAATGCATCACAAAAAGACATCAACAAGACTGTATAAAAAAAGACATCAACAAGACAGTAGTTTGTATAACAAGTCCACATTCTAGAAGTTGAAATTTCTTATAGGAAAACATGTTTAATATTCAACAGTACAACAATGAATTACACTTTTCAGAAAATAATTTATTAAATCAAACACACATAAAGTTTTTTGTACAAAATGTATAGTAATATGTACAAGAAATAAAATTTACAAATAGTTTTACATCAGGATATGAAGTTCCAATTTAAATTGAGATGATTTCGTCAATTTGCGTGGAACAGGTCTTCACTTTGTACAATAAATTAAGATAAGGTTTGTAAAGCAGTCATAAACAAGATGGCTTAACCTAATTACTGTCACTAAATATAAGCTGACTAAATCTCCGCTTGTATACTTTACACTAACGGCACCAGAAAAAAAGAGTATTAAGTTGCAACATAACAAGAGGGCAGTGAGCATGAACATGGATGTAGAGAAGCCCGTGACCTGAAATACCTTTTGACACCAGGAACAACCGGAAAACGCACATCCATCCCCAAATAGGAATCTCGCACAATACCACACACATTGCTTGCGGAAACACTTGTAAAAATACAGGTGATTAGTTAACTCATTCGAATGTAAATCATATTTGGGGCAATAATTATTTGATCCACCAAGTATCCTTAAAGTAAAATTCTAATAAGGCTGAGTTGCCATAACAACAACAAACCTGTGGTTTCTTGGCTCTGGTCGAATATTGGCACCTGCAAATGCAAATCAGCTTCTGTGTATCATGTTACTAAATTAATTAACCAAGTAAAGTGCAGAAAATACATGTGGTATGTACAATACCTTTTCTGACGGTAGTCCACAAACTTTATTAAGATGTACTCCCTCTGTTCCAAAATATAAGATGTTTTAGCTTTGTGAATAAAATGTATTTAGACCTTTTTTAGTAATAGGTTCATTCCAAACTTGAGTGAACCTATACACTAAAAGAAGTCTAGATACATTTCATTCATAAAGCTAAAACATCTTATATTTTGAAACGGAGGGAGTAATAGGATTACATTCTGATTGGAAAGTTTCTATCAGAAAACCAAGAATAACATCACAGCTAGAAGAAACGTCTACGCTAAGTGCCTCTATTGCACAAATATGTGCAGCATAGTTTGCTTCTCTACGGATGGTGACAAGTTTGGACTCCTGGAACATGTTGCTCATTTCCTTCTACTCCTTCAGAACATGAGCTCTTTCAGCTAGAACCGCTTGGTTGTCAATCCATAACTTGAGAATGGTCGCACAGTCTGTTTGCAGAATAACCCTCTGCGTAGTGCAGCTTCGAGTCCGTCCCTACAGCCCAGAAATTAACCAATAAAAGTGGACGAATAAACATGTGTTTGATACTTCTGGCTTGAATGAAGGAACACTTCTCATCTCTTTGGATATAGGCAACCAGAGTACAAAACCTGCCACTCTGCCAAACAAATCCAGTGATAAGTACAAAACCTGGATTGTTCGTTCTAGGAGATGATTGATCAAAGTTGTTTTCCCTGTACAACATTGAATGAAGAGGGTAACCATGTGCTTCACCAAATTGATTTTGGAGGAAACATGCCCTGATGAAAAGGTAAAATTTCATAGGAGGATAACTATATTAAAATTGCAAAACTAATCGGACCTTTGTTACAGTTATTTTCAAGTACAAGTGAAAGCTTCACCTCACCTAATGTCTTGCGTCGGAAGAATATACCTTGCAGACAAATTCCAAAGTTCATTTTTCAGTCAAAACAATAATACTATAGGCCATCAACAATCAACATGTTAACAACTAAACTTGGTAACATTTTGCAAGAGCTTAAAGTTTCACACAGTATGTCAATTCAACAAACAAATATAGAAGGAAGAATGTGAGCACTATCTTCTTTCATGACTTAGTGTTGAATAAATGTTTTTTTTAGACAAATAACTTGTGCTTGAGAAAATCCTGAACAAGTATGAATGGTTTGCTTCATGTATCTCATCCATGTACGACTTGCAATTTAAGGGTTCAATCCGTACAAATAGATCAACCATCTTTACAAAATACTTGGATGTTTGGGAAGTACTACAGTAGGAAGAAGCAACTTCAAACTGCCAAGATCTGATAGAAATCTCCATAAGTTGATTGACTCAATGAGAAAATAATTAAGGAAGCAATTTGGTGGCTATCAAATCATTTCCTGCTTATTCCCCAGGCATCTTGATGGAAATCGCTGGCCCACTTCGTCGGTGTAAAGACAAAGTTGATGCATTGGAGATCTAATGGTCTGGTATGCTCGAATATCTCCGGTTCATCTCGTTCTGCTCCTAGATCCAAGGACCAATACACAATTGTTCGTATAGATACATCTTAGCCTGACTAATGTTTGCGTGAAAGCTACTCAGGGGCATGTGTTAAGCCGAGAGGATCTAAGTGTTCTCTTCCTCTTATAGAGTTGAGGATATAATGCCTTCCTTTGTTACGGACAATCTAAGCTTTCAGCGGGCTAAGGTTTTTAGACCATTTGGTTCAGCAATATGTTGATTTTGTACTTTAGTCTGTACAAACTCGAGGACAGAGTCGATTCTCGACTTCTCGCAATGCAAGAGGTTAATTTCAAGAGAATGTGATATTCCTGTTAGAGTTTTTTTTTGAATTAATATTCCTGTTAGAGTAGAAGATGCTAGGCTTTTAAAGGATAGAATGGTGTAACTTTTTGCTGTGTCCTTTTTTTCTCTGCGTCCCGTGAATGTGTTTTTGACAATAAGTAAAATTGAAATATAGTTATGTCCGTGTAACAATTTGTCTTGATATAAATATGCGCCAGCACCTACATCAAGGCACCTTGATCCAAATTATTCAGAATTTTACAAAAGGGGTCTAATTTACAAATTTGTGTACCACTCATTACTTATGATGGACGCGCGCGGCAACGTGCGTATTTCATGGTCTAGTTAGTTCTAAGATCAGTTTATGGTCCAGTGGAGTCATATATGTAAGGTAGACGGATCAATTACACACCAGCACGTCTGCAATGTGCTCAAGAACTCCTGACGTCCATATTCTGTGCAATGGAAGCGAAATAAGGTGATACATAATGAAATTTTGCAGATGTCACTGATATTTTAAGCTAACACTTCCTTTGTTTCACAACATAAGCCTTTTAGCAAGCTAGAGACATCGATCAGAAAACATCGCCTAGATTTTATCTCCCTTTTGGAAACTAGTCGATCCAATTTTTCGGTGTCTTTCCTAAAACAACTTGCGGCTGGTTTGGATTTTACGTGGTATTGTCTACCACCTCATGGTAGGTCCTGCGGGATTTTGGTTGGCATTAACGCTGGTACTCTCCAGGTTCTCAATGTGATGACTGGAGATTAATGTGTTAAGTTGCATGTTAAATGTAAGAAAGATGGTTTTGAGTGGGTTCTTGTGCCTGTCTATGGGGAAGCGCGGGATTTCCGGAAAGCAGGGTTCCTTGCTAAAATGGTGTGTATGTGTGAGTTAGAACCTTTACCTATGTTAGTAGGTGGTGATTTTAATATCATACACACCAGAGAGGAGAAGAATAATGATAACTTCAATGCTCATTGGCCTTTTGTCTTCAATGCAATTATTGAGAGTCTTGATCTTAGAGAAATTGGGACGGCAATTCACGTGGGCTAACCATAGGAAAACGCACACTTATGAAAAACTAGACCGCGTCCTAGCTAGTGTAGAATGGGAACAAAGATTCCCTCTTATTTCCGTGCGAGCTCTTACACATGCTGGGTCTGATCATACTCCCCTTCTCATTCATTCTAGTGTTAAAGCCCACTTGGGAAACAATCCTCGTTTTTTCTTTGAGTTGTATTGGTTATGAAAAGAAGGATTTTATGATATGGTTGCGACTGAGTGGGCGGTGGTCACCAAGGTTCGTACACCTATGGAACGATGGAAAAATAAAATAATACATCTTAGGCATTTTTTAAAGGGGTGGGACAAAAATTTGAGCGGTAAATATAAGAAAGAAAAATAAAAATTACTTTCCTTAATTGATGACCTTGACAAAAAGGCCGAATCTGTTGTGTTGAGCTCAGCCGAGCATGAGGCCTTGAGAGATGCACAAGATCACATTACATCCCTCAGGCGTGATGAGGAGACCAAATAGGCTCAATGGGCAAAAGTAAAGCATATTTAGGAGGAGGGAACTAATACTAAATATTTTCATTTAATTGCAAATGGTAAACACATAAAGGAGAAGATTTTCCAGTTGGAGAAGGATGAAGGCACAATTGTTGGTGAAGAAAATTTGAAGGTTTACATTACTAAATTCTACAAAGAACTATTTGGGCCGCCTTCTCCAACAAATCATTTTTTAATGGAGGGAGTAACTCAGGATATACCGCAACTTTCCATTGAGAAAAAAAAAATTCTTACAACGCCTTTTTTGGAGAAGGAAGTGTATGAGGCTATTTTCCAAATGGAACATAACAAAGCACCCGAATGGATTTCCGGCTGAGTTCTATCGAAAGTTTTGGGAAGTAATCAAGGATGATATCTTGGCATTATTTAGTCAATTACATATAGGGGACTTGTCTCTGTTTAAATTGAACTGTGGTGTTATTACCTTACTTCCGAAAAAAGATAATGTGGTTCAAATACAACAGTTTAGATCAATTTGCTTGTTATTGTTAGCTTTAAAATTTTCACTAAAGTGGGTACTAATTTCATCACCGGGATTTCCCCTAAGGTAATTAGGCCAACTCAATTTGCATCCATGCCTGGTCGACATATCCTCGAGGGGGTTGTTGTCCTTCATGAGACTATTCATGGGCTTCATCAGAATAATATGGATGGGGTTCTCTTTAAAATTGATTTTGAGAAAGGTTTATGATAAAGTTAAGTGGTCCTTCCTCCAATAGACTTTGTGCATGAAAGGATTTGCTCCTGAGTCGTGTAGATTGATTGAGCAATTTGTATAGGGGGAGAGTGTTGGCATTCGTGTGAATGATGATATTAGGCATTTCTTTCAAACTAAAAAAGGCCTTCGCAGGGGGATCCATTGTGCCCGATACTCTTCAATATTATTGTAGGTATGCTAGCTATCCTAATCGCAAGGGAGAAAGAGGATGGTCAAGATGGAGGTCTTATTCCTCATCTAGTTGAGGGGAGTCTCAATTCTACAATATGCAGATGATACTGTATTATTCATGGAACATGACCTTCAGAAGGCTATGCACATGAAGATGATATTATGTATCATTGAATAATTATCGGGTTTAAAGATAAACTTTCATAAAAGCGAGATTTTCTTTTTTGAGAAAGCCAAAGATGAGGAACAACATTACAAACAAATTTTTGGTTGTGAGGCTGGTTCTCTACCTTTCCTGTATTTAGTGGGCTGCTACTCCGGGGATCTAGCTGGACTCCTTCTTAATAACCGGGCCGATTTGATCGCAGGGCTGCTAATTTAGCAATGACCTATGAAAAATGCTCTTTGTGGACTCCCGTTGCTGCCCTTTGGGCTCTGGGATGGTTAAGGCCCAGTTTAGTTATGCACCGACGAAACAACTCCATCATCGTCTCCCTGCAGCTCATTTGCTGCAAAGGTACCTTCCTCGAAAAAAATGCGACACCAACAACGTCGGAGTAATGATGATGAAGCTCGTCCATCTCCCTCCCGTTACGGTTACTTGGAGTTGAGGTGCGTTACTTCCCGCCCCCTTGATATATGGTGTGTGCCTTCAGCTTCTCTTCCTCCATCTGGATTTTCATCCTCCGCCTCTTCGGCAGCCATGGCACTTGCAGTTGTTGTCGCTGTGTTATAGTGTTACTCAGGCTGCTTACTTGATTTTATTATTTCAGAAATTGTCGAATTTCTCTATTGCGTATGGATTTGGCGTGATGGCTTTTATCTAGGTACAGCAGCCAGCCAGCCAGCCACTTGATTCCCCTTTTGCGGTTCCTCGCCTTGATCTGTCTTCCAATCCGATAGGATTAGATCCTCTTTTTTCTCTTCATTCTCTAGGTATGTAGGTTGGAACAGAGGATGTGTGTGGACACTTGCGGCTTCAGGGCTCTCCAGCGTACATGCCTCTGGGGAATTGATGCAGGTAAAACGCCAGAACCAATTTGCTTGTTTCTCCATGATTAAGGTAAAGCAACGATCATGCCTCTATTCTTTGTTGGAAATTTCGGATTTTGGGGTTTTCACTCTGATGGTGTATTGGTTCCTGTTGAAGTTTGGCAGGAAAAGGTGCCGGGAAACATGCTGCCGCTATTGGGGAAAACATGAGAGATGTTATTGCTCTGACAAAACGCATCACAAACCATTACGATCTGGCTTGAAAAGTAGTGTTGCTACTGTTTTTTCAACAAGTTTGGTGACTTATTATTAGTCTGATGTTCAGTCTGTCTATGTCTATAGTTCGACAGGAGTCTGTATGGTATATAATTAGGAAATATTTTTCTTTGTAATAAATAGAAAATTGCCCCCAGTTTACTTAGGAAGCTCTAATGTGGTGCCATTCATGTTTTGACATATTGCTTTGAGATGGCGAAAATTTAGTTACCTAATTTGATAAAATTAGTAATGCATAAGCAATTGTGATAATCATGGTCGCTCCAAATAAATTTGATTGTATCTGTACGACTAATTTATGGGCTGTGCTAATTGGTACTCCTTTTGTATTTTAAGCCAAAATATAAGGCCATAGGTTGATTATTTAATGGAAAGCTATTATCTCGATTCATGCTGAGTAGTTGATCATGTTACATGCATGGTAGATTAATCTGGGCACAATCCTTTTGTATTTTATATTTTCTTATTTCAAAACAACATAACCTTGAGTTGCATGCTAGGCAATCATTTTACGAAATTGAATAAACTTTACAGGTCAGTCCAATCTTTCATCTGATATTGTTCTTTGGCATCAGCCTTCAAGTTGGCTCATAATATGATGTGACTACTGATAGAACTCAGTTTATATATCCTAAAGACAATCTACTTATTTTCCTTGAAATTGCTATTTTGGCAATAACAAAATAGTAGAGGCCATAAAATCAATAGGGAGCCTCTTGTATGCATATACAATTACAATTGTTCCTTTCACATTTTACAGACTTTTGTTGTTTGTATCAAAAAATTGCTTTCTGAAATCTAGCTGGGCAACAACTTGTCTTCAATATTGACATTGATACCATTCAAGGTGTGTGAGCACGCACTGTTGGAACGGTGGTGTTGGCATGGTGGTTGGTAAGTGATATTATATCCATGAAGAAGCATCTCCCTCCGAACCAATGGTGTGGTTTGCCAATTGCAAGAACTATACAAGGAAATTTCCCGTGTACTTATTGTTTATGCTGGACTTCACATTTTTCGTGTGCAAAGTACCTTATTTTAAGCCTACCTTGTTTAACTGACTTAGGAGGTATTTGTGATATATGTTTTTTCAGATTGTTCGTTTTGATATGAAGCTGGCGAATGAGGATGTTGGGATGCTTGCCTTCACGTCAGAACAAATTCCAGCACCTTTGCTTCTTCCGGAAATGGTATTATTATGGAACTATATCCCCATCAATATGTTATAATAGTAAGTAAATTACACTCTGCAGAATCATCAGCTGATGAGCAATGAAATGATCTTTATTTTGTTCAGGTGGAAAGGGTGGCTAGCATGTTAAATTACTTCCTCTTGCAACTTGCTGGTCCCCATAGAAAATCACTGACAGTAAAGGATCCAGAAAAGTATGAGTTCAAACCGAAGCAGCTATTGAAACAGGTGTGATGGAGAGGTCTACCTTATTTAATAGTCCAGTACCTTTTCATCTGGTGTTTTCTAACAGTTTGTTTCATTTTTGTTACTGTACTTTTAAATTGTAGATTGTTACCATCTATGTCCACATTGCAAGGGGTGATAAGGAAGCTATCTTCCCTGCTGCAATCTCGAAAGATGACGATCATACAACGAGCAGGTAATTTCTGCCTTATTTCTTGCACTAGAGCCTGGCCACTGTTGTGTTACCTGACGTTTGTTTATCTATTGCAGTTGTTTGCTAGCGCAGTTCAAATTTTGTGAAAGATCGGGGTAGATCTCCAAATCATACAGGAATTCACACAACTCGCCGATAAGGCAAAAGCTGCTGCCTCTGAGGCAATGGATGCTGAAGCTATCCTTGGGGACATACCAGATGAATTTTTGGATCCAATTCAGGTACTGATTTATTTACAAAATATCATTGTTTTTTTCTCTCCGATCAAATGTAATTCTAAGGTGAAAAGGAGTCGAATAGAAAATATTGGTTGTTAGACTAAAATTGCCCCCTTGACTCAGTCCTGAAGTCTCCTGAAACAAGTGCATAGATATCTACAACCTGTACAACCTTGTGTGGCCAGTAATATTACTAGGGTTGACTATGCTGTTTGTAATTCTAAATGATATACACAGGATAATAGATCTTGTATGCCTTTATTTTCTGTTGTATGATCTGTTATTCTTTCCTTTTTGCAGTATACTCTTATGGAAGATCCTGTGATACTACCATCGTCGCGGGTCACAATACACCGTCCAGTCATTGTCCGGCATCTGCTCAGTGACAGTGTAAGTTCTGCATTCTTGAATCACACCTACAATGTCGATACAAAGTGTCAGGACTATGCACCAGCACTTGTCTGACATATGTTGTTTTGACAGACGGATCCATTCAACCGCTCTCATCTCACACAAGACATGCTGATACCTGACACGGATCTCAAGTTGCGCATCCAAGAGTTTGTCAGGTCTCAGCAGTCGAGGAAACGGCCGGCTGCTGACTCGGAGATTGGGGAGCCTGATAGTGCTGCTGATATGGTCGAATGAACTGCCAACAGTTGGGGTGGGCATCTTTTCGGCGGAACAGATTTTATGCTATTCCCCAGGCCGTATCAAGTCATTATTATGTTGGTCTCCCCTTGTAGCCCTGCCTCAGTTCTTTGTAAATGTTGTAAACTGACCCCTGCAAATCTGAGTTTAGCATATACAGATCTAATCATACAGCAAGAGAAAAACATGTACTTTGTCACTCGGTGCCTTCATTGGTTGTGGGGTTATGGCAAGTCCGCTTGTATAAACCATTACTTGTTTGCACTGTGACGCGGGTGCTTGTTCAATGTGGTTGATGCGGAATCTGCCGCTGTTGCACTAATACTCCCTCCATCTCAAATAGATGTCGCAGATTTATAAAAAAATTGAATGAATTTATACTATTTAGTACTCCCTCTGACCTATATTACTTGACTCAAATTTGTCTAGATTTAGATGAATCTAGACATTATTTAGTATATAGGTTCGTCCAAATTTTGAGAAATCCAAATCAGGGTCGGAGGGAGTATATAGATTCATTTAATTTTTAACAAACTTGAGACATCTATGAGGGATCGTAGTTTGGGCCCGGCGTCGCATGGCGGGAGGGGAGTAAGATGACCCAGCCTATTGAGGGCTTCCAGTGATTTTTCTCGGCCCGACGAGTGCTCGGAGCAATATTTCCCCACCGAATCGATCTGTCAGCCAGAGGCGGCGGAAATCGGCATACGCATGTGGCGATGAAGCTTCCAGTTCGTGCGTTTCCTTCCTCCTCACCTCCTCACGCATGATGGTATTGATTGTGCGTTACTTTTCCTTTCCGTTTCATCTTCTCTTTCATGGTGAATCTTTAATCTTTTGTATCTGAGTATATTATTCTTCATCAGTCCACCGGCACCTGACAAGACTGTGCATAAGATAGAGATGGGAGTAGGCCACAGAAGACAACGGGGATCTTCTAAGTTATCGTCAACCAGTGCAGAATCCTGACGGCGTGCTCATGAAGGTCTGTGGCCGCGCTGCACGACACATGCATTATCCAAGCAGCATCGAGGTTAGCATCGCACATGTTGAGAGAAAGATGCGTCTACGACGGTCTGGTGGGCGACGAAGAACAGAGCTTCCATCGTGTATGATTCTATTCCCTTACGGCCTTATATATGTTGTTCTTTTACCGCTGCTCCCATGTAGAACTACTCCCCTTATCGTGTATGATTCACATCATCTGTAATTGCACTTACAGGCTCCTAATATCTTTATCTGATTATTAATTTAGAAATTACAGGTTTACAGATACGGTGACAAAAAAAGAGAGCAACCAGAATCAGTGTTAAAGCTGCCTAACAGTGTTTACACTGAACTTGTATGCTATACTAAATCGTGGTATCAACATCCGCAAGTTCGCCCTCAAAAAGAATAACATCTGCGAGTTTTCCGGTATGTTTATGCCAATTTATGTTACCAACACATAATACTTTTAGCGAAATACAAATATTCTACCCATACCAAGGAACTGCAATATGCTTCGGGAATTTATATGATCCATATTTTACTAAATATTTGTGCCATCCTATCGACAAGATGGACGGGCGCGGCAATGCGCGCCTTTTATGTTCTAGTTACTTATTACAAGGGGTTACTAGGCGAAAGGTCCCGCCCTCCGCACCCGAACGCGCTCACCGTTGAAATGGATGTGCTTCCACTTTTTCAAGTATTTCTCAAGGGCAGGCTTTTGCTTATCTTCCTGGCCGGAGCTCACAAATGCTCGTCCAATCCTTCTCGTCGTATCCTCTCGTCTGGACGCACCCCTAATTCCTCCATGTCAGCATATATCTGAAATTCGGGAGGAGAAAGTTAAGGTTTCAAATCTGAACAACCAGCTGTTCGGAACTTAAATACATTTCAGCATTAAAGCACATACTGACTTGTATTTAATACCATTGATCATTCACCTAACGAGACCAACATATAGGGTGGAATATTAAGAAACTCGAGCAGCTTGAAACGGATCATACATTAAGACTGCAACAGCAAATGATTCTTATAACCAAAATTGAGACTGCAGCAAATGTGTAAAAAGTTCAATGTTGCCTAAATCTTCAAGATAAGTAGAAACAAGTCGAATTTAACTTCCAAAACTTTTTCTGGAAGATGGCACGTGCTGTAAATCTGGATCATCCGAGAGAACAACTTTTTGGGCACTGAGCGTGTATAAGTTTGTAAGACAGTATTCCAAATTGACTCGGCCTCATCTAGAGCCAACAGCAGTAATATCGTATGTTGCCCATGCCAGCACCTGACCTTTACTCATCAACCATTTTGGTTACCTGTGAAACCATTAACAATTCACAGGTAAATGAGAAAACAAGCTCGCTGAACATAAATCTAGAGAGTAATTTGCTGTGATCTTGACAGACTAGCATTTAATTAGTTTAGTTCACGATAAGTTACCTTGATAATTTGTAGCCATTTTATTTGCCTTTTCAACATTTCCAAAGCTTTCACTGCTGCTATAATAGGAAATTCAGGCTCAAAAGCAGTCCACCTATCCAATGCACCATAAACAGCTTCCTTTTCAGTCGGTAGTTTTGAAACCTATGAGAGATGATTCCAGAGACTGGTTTGAGAACACATCAGTTTTAAGCTAAATATAAGACAACTGCAAACAAAAAAATGCTAACAAATAGAAGGGGTGCTAAGAGAAATCAAAACACCAAGACACCATTTTGATAATCTCATTAGTAGTTACTGTTGAAAATATAAGCAAATTACCATAATATTTAATCCAAAATAAGTAATAATAAATCATGACTATAAGTGCTGGAATTAATCTAATCATGTATACTAGCAGAATAGACGAACAGATCATATTCAACCAGAATAAGCAGATCACATCTATTCCAAAAGCTAGTACAAGAAACTGCAACAGAAACTGAACTAGATAGGAACAGATTACGTACGGTGCTGGAGGAGGAATCGGTTTCGCGTTCAGGTTGGGGTTGAGGTTCGCGTTGACACCAGTGTCGTCAGCCATGGCGTCGATGTAGAGGCTGTTGATGTCCGGGAAGAAGTCCTCGTCGGGGAAGGAGTGGTCGGTCGACGTGATGCCGTCAGTAGTCGCGCAGACGTGCTCCCCAAAAACCTGATCGCCCCTCACCCGTACAGGTTCACGAGAGGCGGTGGTTCCGGAGGCCTATTGTCCCGTCGTCCAGTGCACGCCGAAAGAGGGAATGGAGAAGGTGTAGCGGTGGCGCAAAGTTCTGGAGACATAGAGATGTGTATTTTCTCGTATTAGGGTTTTCGCCTAAGGCCGTTTATATATAGGCGCCGGTCAGGTAAGCCGTGGGGCGTAGCCCACGTCCGAGTAGTAACAGCCCACGTTTCCGGAAAGACCGGAAACGGCTGACAGAAAAATAACTCGCACAATAATCTTCCCGAGCAGCAAAAAGATAAGATCGGCACCGAGACACAATTCCGCAAACCGCGTCGTGACGAGGCGTGGCGAGGCGGGCGGCGGAAGAGGAGCGCGCGTGTATCCACTCCTCCTCACTCTCTTTAGGAGGTAGTGAAACACTCTACTATATATATGTAGCACCCCGGGAAAACCACCACTTGAAAATCGTTGTTGTTTTTATTATGTGCATCATCATGACATCAGCATGCATATGTTTTCCTAAAACTATTTTCTAAAAGCCTATTTTATTTTCTGGATGTTCTCCTCTTTGTTCAAAGCCAAACCCCAGATCTGTCCGGATCTTTTATTTGTCTAAAAACCTTTTACAAATGTTTTGTTTAAATTAATAAAAAGAAAATAAATAATATAAATATTTTGTTAGGGGAAGACAGTCCATCCGGTCAGGCCCAAAAGCCCAACTAGACAGACCACCTACTACCCCATATATAAAACCCTAACCCTAGATCTCTATACCAAACCCTAAACCTAATTCCCAAACCACCCAACACCCCTGCCGCCGCCACCCACCTATCTACCAGACCCACCCGACTCAAACCAACACCCACCACAGCTCGCTGGCACGCACCCGCGCGCGCAGCAACCCGACCCTGCCCCCCCTCTCTCTCTCTCTCTCTCTCTCTCTCTCTCTCTCTCTCTCTCTCTCTCTCTCTCTCTCTCTCTCTCGTACCGTAGGCGCCCACCGCGTGGGTCCCACCCGACCCCGACCGAACCCACGCTTCCCACAATCTCGCGTCCTCCGGCAGATCTCGCTCTCTCTGTTCTTCGCGAGAACCCCACCTCGGCATCGATCCCAGCCCCCTCCCGTCGTCGCCTCTCCTTCGCCACGCGTGCGCCGCGCCGCCCAGCGTCCCCATCGCCTTGCGCCTGCTCCCCTCCTCTACCGTCCCGTGTTGGCGCCCTCCCCGTCGACCTTGCAGCATCGCCGCCGCGTCGGCCAGACGCCCAGCGCCGCCAACTGTCCTTCTCCCATCCTCCGCCTAGTGAGGTCGCCGCCAGGAGGCCACCTCCCTCGACCTCGTCGGTACTCCTCTTCCTCCCCGAGCGCGTCCCTGTCTCTGCGCCTCCTCGAGCCGCGCTCGCGACGCCGCGTCAACCCGAGCCCCTCTCCGGCCACCTCCCTCGCATGTGTCCCAAGACCATCGTCGGCCGCCGCTTTCTCTCCCTCGGGAGCTTGCTGTGGTGTCTTATGCTGTCGCCAACGTGCCGGGGTCCTCTTTGTTTCTGTCTGGGTGAATGCAGCAACCCTACATTTTCTCTCTGTATGTACTTGCTCGCATAGTGTTTGATAAAATGTCCACATATGCTTTGTTCCTGTTTATTCTATCCGGTGTGGCCAACGCGTTTTAATAGGCTAATACTCCATTGAGTTTGGCTCCTTCGCCCCACTTATCTTCAAACATCATTCCGGCGTAACCGCTACTTCAACGACTTTGTCTTCGTCGCCTTCGGGAGCATCAAGGTGGTTAAGACGAAACTACTTCCGTACCATCGACCACGAGTTCTACTTCATGGATCCGGTGACGCCAGAAGCCCAAGATCTGCCACATGGAACTAAAGACCGCGAAGTCCGTCCAGACCCGAAGATCCGATCCGAAGCCGAACCCCCTCCGAGCCCCCAAGATCGCCGACCAATGTGTGACCCTTTTTTCCGGGACCTCCCCTATTTTTACAGTATATATGACATCCATATTTTGCATATTAAATTGTTCATACTTGCATACCTTGTGTGGTTTGGGGGCATTATGCCGATTCACATCATAACTAAATATGGAGGCCATATGCGGGCAAATCTAGCCTTATATTGGCTCCATTTAAATTTGTGTAGCGAACCAATTATATATTTTGCCATGTTAAGATAACATTTAAATTGTGGGGCTTCTAAACAACATGAACCTATTAATTATTTATCGGGGTCTCGGTTCCGCTTAATATGACCTAATTGCATCGCACCATTTTCCATGTCATACATCATACATGCATCATGCCCGATATTTTACCGTAGTATTAAATAGTGCATCCGATGTTTCTTCTAGTGCTTTGCTTCTTCACGGATTAGGCCGATGAGTTGATGCGAGTGTCGACCCTATCTTTGGATGAACCTTCCGCAATGTTTTCAGGCGAGCAATCTCCCCCTTTCTACCTATCTTACTTTTATAGTATTTATTCCCTCCTATTGATCTATTGCTATCTGTGTTGCGATGCTCTAGTTTCCGTACCCGTGATATCCCTTGCAGCCTTATATTGCATTGGACACCTCTTATTACCTGTTGTTTGGTAGATAGTTGGACTTGCGCGTCGTAGTTGCCTGTTCAAGTGCTGTTGCGTGTCGTCCAGTACCACGGTTGTTGGAAGGCTGCCATATGATTTATGTTGGAGATGATCATGGCTTTAATTATCGTTTAATAACTAAAATTGAAGTAGGTAAATGCAGAGGCACCGGTGGGTAATAGACAATATTTGGTTTTTAACCGCTCACTGGTGTCCCGTAGGACCCCGAGTTCTTGACACCTGTTCCGAGATCGAGCGCGCTAACCACAGGTGGGGTGTGTGGGCACCCCCATCGATTAGTACCTGATTTCAAAGTACTGTACCGGGGGGCCACAAAGTAGTTTGGGGCTTTATTACTATCCTGTACCTAGCCGCCCACGTCGTATCGATCGGACTAGGCTAAACCATGCGTTAGGGAAGGGCCGCCATCTCTGGGCTGCTACTCCGGAGACCGGTCTGGACTTCCTGTCGTAAATCAGGCCAAGATGCTATGGTTAACTGGGCCCCCAAAACCCTCAGAGCAACACCGCTCGTCAGCGTTTCGGTTGAAACAACACCACCGCAAAGTATCGTTTCGGCGAGGAAAAAGGAGAACACGATGCAACGAGGGGGTGCAGGGGAACCAGCGATGCGGCGAGACGGACGGATCAATCCGTCCTATCCCTGCAACAGATGAGGGTTGAACAAGAGGGGTAGCGGAAAAGGCAGATCATTGAACATGCGTCGGGTGGGCCGCGGCACCAGGCGCGGCTTCCGCTTCAACTTCAAGTAACGACGCTCCTGCCCATCAAGCTTCGTCCGCTGCACCTGTAACAGGCGATTGATGATCCGATGGGCATTCTCATCCGTTCCATTAATTTGTGTGCGGGAGCGCTCGCCCCTTCCGCTCGTTCAGTCCCCGATATAAAATCTTTTCTATCGTGTGTACTTTCTGAACCAATATTCTACCTATTGGTTCATGTTCATAGGATTTCTCTTATTCGATGGCTGCTTCATCACAAAGGTGAAGATTTGATTGCTCGCTTCCTGCACAGATGAAACTGATATCCGTTCTTTTCAATAATTACGTTCCTATTAGTGTTTCCATGATTCGTTGCTTTTTTAGAAGGAATACATTGGTTGCTAGCCGGTATAAGTTCTTTATTCATGTCTTAGATTGCATACTCGTGGCGTTTGCAGGTACATCCAGGATTGTTACCTAACATAATTGGCCAGTTGCTATCGTCGCCTCTTTCTCCCACAAGCAGAACCTATGCACAGTTCAAGAAGTGTCAGTGTAGCAGCTTCAAATTTGCATTCCCCAATCGTGAATAATTTGGAGTACTGTAGATGGTTTGCATTGTGGTGTCGACTGACGATTGTCACCAGCTTATTTATGCATTCCTATTTGTTTTGAAGTTTTGTAGAAACATTGTTAGATAATATTGAATTTGATGGACATGGATTTATGTTAATTCTACACTCGCTGTTCACTTCGGCAGGGACATCCACCTCTTGAACTGAAACTTCCATCGCCATGGCTTCAACCTTCGGGCGTTGACAAAAAATGTAAGTATTTTATGCAAGCTGCATATAGTCGTTATAATAAGATGTTATTTAATAATGTCTTACACTTTTGATTTTAAGTGTCTATACAGGGTGGTGCTCCAAAAGGTCCTCACCAAAGAGATTTGGACTATGCCGTTGACATTATTTTGGGTGGTGAAACTAAGCCAAAAGAAGTAAGGAAAATACCCTCGGTTTGCAACTTATTTGTCAAGCCAATCACACGGGTAATGAAAATGTGATTTATTTTGTGAGCCTCAGTTTTGACCAGCCGTAAACATCACGACAAGCTGTATGTAGATTGTAGCATCTGCCGTTTGTAAAATCTTCGCGTCTTACAATATTCAAGAATTTGTTACAAGATTTAGATCACCCATATTGTTTAGATTGCTCTAATATTTGTGTTGACCAGTTTTCTTCAACAACCTCTTATCTTTTCTATTAAGATGAACAGGCGCCGCAACACGCGTTTCCATGGTCTAGTAGGCCTGGTTGCATCTTGAGCGTGGCAAGCCCATGTCAACCCCTTGTCACTAGTCAACACGCGGCAAACGAATCCGGAGTAGAAATTCAGGGGCTACCAGCAGGCCAGATCCAGGTACGCAGTACACAGCATCCCTCCACCACCAACCCCGTCCGCTCTGCGACTCTGCTCGATCGAAGATGGAAGAGCCCGCTGCCGCAACAGCGACGAGGTCGCGGTTCGTGGTGTGGCTGCACGGGCTCGGAGACAGCGGGCGCGCCAACGAGCCCGTCGCCGGGTACGCCTTCGCCGGCGCCCGCTGGGCCTTCCCCACCGCGCCCACAGCACCCGTCACATGCAACCGTGAGTCGCACACACATTGCACATCGCCATCGCTGGTCCGCTCTCCCCTCGCCATTCTTTCTGGCTGACGGTCACGGTTGTTTGATTTGGTCAGGTGGCACGCGCATGCCGTCGTGGTTTGACATCCACGACACGCCCATCACATCCGTAAGCCAAGCTACCCATGGCAAATCAATTCTCAGATCAACAACCGGCATATGCAAAGGCTAATTTTGTGATTTTGAGCAGAAATCCGTGAGGGGCGAGGAGGACCTGCTGAGGTCTGTCCAGGGCGTGCACGCGATGATCGACCGTGAGATTTCCGCCGGCACGAGCCCGGAAGACGTGTTCGTGTTCGGGCTGAGCCAGGGAGGGGCGCTGAGCATCGCGAGCGTGCTGCTGTACCCGAAGACGCTGGGCGGCTGCGCCGTCTTCAGCGGCTTCCTGCCGTTCGCCTCCTCCTTCGCGTCCAGAGTCACGGGCGAAGCCAAGAAGGTACCTTAGTACTACACTTCTACGTATTTCCATGCTTTAATTTCATATTCAGGTCTTGTTGGGAACAGAGCAAGACGAACTGAACTACTCCTGCGAAATGTGCTCTGCAGACACCCGTGCTGTGGATCCACGGGCGAGCGGACTTCCTCGTCCCGATCGAGGCGGGGCAGGACGGCACCAAATTCCTACGGGGACTCGGCATGAGTTGCGAGTTCAAGGTACCTGAACGTTTACCCCTACAGTTTGGTTCATGGTAGTAGTACTAAAGATGGCCGGACTAGATGCTGCTTAATCTGGCAGCATCGTTTCGTCTTGACCGTGTTATCCACGACGTTGTCGGTATAATACAATTGCATGCGCAGGTGTATGATGAGCTTGGGCACGAGCTGGCGCCCTACGAACTAGAGTACTGCGAGCGATGGGCTGGGAAAGGTTCGAGCGAGCAAGGAAGAAAAGGGGTGGAGCGTGGGGTTCCGAGGAGCAAGTACTCCTGCTGTGGCTTCAGTATTTTCTCCACGCCGAGGAAGCCACCCGACCGGTGATAGACTGATAGGTGCTCTGCTTTGTATTGACATTGGGATTGCTGGGGTTGAATTTTTAGGCCTTTCACAATAGTGTGTATGTTAGCACATTATCATAAAAGAAATAAATTGTTAAGAGACAACTCCTCCAATGCATTGTTTCTCAAGAGCAAGTACAATAGGGTATACTTAGCTGACTATAAGAGATAAAATATTATAGTTTTGGTGATGTGGAGAAGAGATAAGAGGAGAGAGAGAATGTAGGCGGGCTGTAACTTAACAGCCGGCTCTAGCACGTGCTCCTAGGCAGCTTATATGAGTGAAATGTAGGCCATATATTAATTAAATAGTAGACTCTTGTAGTTAACTATTGTACTAGTGAACTATAAAACCGGCTATAGATGACATGACACTTTCTTATAGCCAACGGCCGACTATATTATTGAACTTGCTCTAAGTGGTGTATCTATATTTAATGATTTGTATGACATGCATGCCTTTGATTAGCCTAACCATGCTTTTTGCCTATGGTTTTATGCAAGAGGTGTTTCTTAGGCCTTTCACAATGGGGTGTTTCTTAGCACGTTTTTATAGATGCAATTAAAACTTAAGAAACAACAATGACAATGGATTGTTTCTTAGATAGTGTTTCTTAGTGGTGTTGCATTTAATGATTTTAGTCTCATGTATGTGTGTGATTGGTCTAGCCAAAAAAAAAATCCTATGATACCGTGCAAGAGGTGTAGCTTAGCTAAGATACAACAACACTCTCTTTCTTTATTAAATGACATGCCACATAGGCAAAGCGCCTAGGATACTGCGCTAAGAAACACCCATTGTGAAAGGCCTTAGCTAAGATACAACCTCAATCTTTTTCTTCATCAACTATAGTACCATATAGCCAAAGTGCCTAGGATACACCGCTAAGAACCACCTATTGTGAAAGGCCTTAGACCCAAAACCGCTGAACTCAATACAGCGACCAATAGGAAGGTGCGCGTGTGTGTGGGGGGGGGGGGGATGGGTATGGGAACTGCCGAATTCCCATTCGCGATTTCAGATCAAGTTCCCGACTTCGGTCAAAATTTTACAAAACACGGCGAAATTTAGACTAATTCGAGTGATTGCATTAATATATATACGAGTTCATACATATTATGTCAAATTTGTATATATACCCGAATTTTAATAGTACCAGGCTAATAAAAACTTAAAAAACATTGAAACCGGTAAATAAACTAACCGATGCTCACGGCGGCGCGCCGATCACATACCGAAGTGGTGGTAGAAGGAGGTGTAGTTGACATCCTAGGTCCCGCCGTCATCATCGCTCGGCGGTTGTGGTGGCCGGGAGCTGCCCTGGCCACCATCGCTGGAGCGCCACGACTGCGACAAGGGCCCGACCTCATCTTCATCGTCGTCGAGGACCACGAGCGGCGCGCTCAGTCTAGCGCTCGGCCTTCTCATGTAGACACCGGATGCGTTGGGCCTCCGCCCGCTCCCAGTCCGCCTGGTGCTTGGCTTACTCATGCCAACGCCGACACCATTTGCCGCTGCAGAGTCACCGAGATAGCGCTCCGCCATTGCAACCGCCGAGTTCTTCTCCTCTTCGTTGAAACTAAAGCTTTTGTGGTGGGGGAATAGAGGCGGTAGTTTGTGCTCTGGAGACGGCTAGAATGTTATATGTTGATCTAAATTCTACAAAGTATAAGTCAACTTCTGACGAGTGGAGCGAGGCCCATCGCCGGAGGATTGGGCCGAGTGGAACGAGTCTGAAGTTGGCCCACTCAGTGCCCAGCAGGGACGCCTGTGGGGGGTGCGGGGGGCAACAGCCCCCGCCCCCCGTGGTACGGTATGGATCGTTGAAGACCTAAGTTTCCCCCGATATATAAACCTCTTGTAAGCCGCCGGTTGGGATGAGTTGCATCTGTAAAATCGCTGACGTTTGTAAACACTCCCCGATATAGTGAAGTTTCGCTGGCTGGCGCCCGTGGTTTTTTTCTCTCTTTGTGGGAGAGGGTTTTCCATGTTAAATCTGTGTCCCCTTGCTATGATTTCGTTTTTGTTCTTCATTATTTTCTTGTCGTAATTATAACAGAGAACTACCGTCATTTATAGCTAAAAGGAGAAAGGGCTCTGATCTAGTACAACCCCTTTCCTTCTAAACTCATAAGAACGGTTCAGATCAATTGATACTCCTTCGTAATTACTATATACACGTATACGTGTAACTCTGTATAAAACCCCATATAACTTAACTAAATAATACGTTTTCTAGCCATACATGTACTAGTACGAGCCCTATGCAAAGGAAAAAAGTATGGTTGTACGTCGGATCATCGCCGCTAACGGATGTCCCGCGCGCGGTCGTAATAGTGGTAGTTAGCTCTGGCGAGCCGGTGACTCGGCCTGGGCAGCGCACGCCTCGGCTTGGCCTTGTAGGTTTGTGTCGGCTGACGAGGTTTGATCTCATCAATGCCCATTGTTATGGACTTGGGTTTTGGAGAAGATGGGGATGCTGGAGATCGCGGAACGGTTAACAGACAAGCAACCAGCGGACACGAGATTTACCCAGGTTCAGGCCCCCGGAGGGAAAACCCTACTCCTGCTTGTCTGCTCTTGATTACGGCGGAACCGAAGGTTACAAGGGTGCGCAGATTCGATCTGACGTGGTGGTGCGTATGCGAAAGTATGAGTCGAGAGATCTAGGTCTATTGTGGGATGCTTCCTCGTTGGACCCTCCTAGCCTTTATATATGGGGAGGCTAGGTCTCAGGTACCGACATGAGTAGGTTACAAGTTGTATTCAAACTCTAGTCTTGAGCTTTCCTTGTCTTGTGCGCTTGAGAGTCCGTGTCCATATGGGTTTCATAGAAGCCGAACCGTTATAGGCGTCATGGATCCTGGTAGGTCGTCGAGTGGGCCTTCCGTCGGGCTGGACCAGGTATGCTAACATCGGGTACCCGTAGGGTATAACCATGTCATCGGCGGTGCTGGAATCGAGGCGCGGCTGTTAGGCATCTCGCTGGACTGTCCGGCAACTTGTCCGGCGACTTGTCCGACGGCTCGCTGGACTGTCCGGCAACTTGTCCGGTGACTTGTCCGACGGCTCGCTGGACTGTCCAGCAACTTGTCCGGCGGCTCGCTGGACTGTCCGACAACTTGTTCGGCGACTTATCCGGCGGCTGGCCGGACTATCCGGTGATTTGTCCGGCGGCTCGTCGGACTGTCCGGCGAAGGCGCCGCAGGAGAGATTGGTTGTGGCGGTCGTGATGATGGCTGGCGGAAGCGACGGCGAATGTGACGGCCGGCGGCGGCGGCGGCGATCGCGACGATGGCCAACTGTGGGACAAGCCGGATCATGTGCGTGTGAGAATTTAGAATTCTGTATAACTACATATCCCAATACGTATATCTCTACAAGATAATATTTATATTTAGATACAGGTTCATATATATTTGTACGAGTTTAAGAGGAAGGGGGTTGTACTGGATCAAACCCCAAGGAGAAAAGGTAGTGAGAGCAGGAGGGGTGTAGCGGCGAGAGCGGGAAATGTGAAAGAGGTGAAAAGGTCGGCGAGCGGTGGCGCGCTATTATGGCGACATGTGGGCCATTGGAGGCGCCTGTTTGTCTTGCGGTCCGTCACGGGAGTCGAGACGATGGGACAAGGATGAACTGTTTCTCGGTCGCTGACAAGGCTGGGGCTACGAGCCTAGATTTTTCCCGCCGATTTAGATTCATCCGGCGTTTCTAGTCAACTCTCGGCGCCACGGGTTATGTAATTTGAGCTAAATTTGATGAAAACTAGCCTTAGGATAAAAAGTTCTGTCCCGGACCTCAGCGGGGATTTGAGTGAAGATGCTCTTACTCTTGCTCCTTCACATGGGTGGACCCTGCCAACACAGCGTCCTCCTATTGGCTGCTGGGTTGGGTTCAGTAATTCGTGTGTTCCATTCATGATTACCGACATTGGTGTTTGGAGTTGTGATGGTGCCCATTTATCCTTTCTAGAAGTTCACCTTAGATTTATTTGCCCGCGGCCGCACAATGAATTGGAGGCTTGGTTTGTGACTGTATCTCCCATGCCAGCATTTGAATACGATACGGGTTTGCCCTGGACCATGTGCTTGAGGGTTGGTTCTTCCAGCTCGCAGTGGCTGCTCCGGCTCCAAGACGATTGAGGGTCGTCGCTGCAAGGATTGGCCGAGAGATGGATCCGGGGTCTCACTGTGATCGTCCACGGTATTGTAGAGCTGCTCTCCACTCGCCACGAGATGACGGCTGTCAAACGGTTTGGGGAAGCGAGCATTTCCAAGATGCTCATCTTCGTCTACAACATCGTCTCTGATTTCAAGCCGGAGAATCTAAAGATCCGTGTTAGACATGTACATAAGCGTCTGTTGGGCATTTGGAAGCATGATAAAATCAGCGGAGTTGGTCGACCTGAAGGTAATGCTTCTTTCCTTCTCCAGATCAGTGTTCAAGCTAAAAGAGGCCATGTCCAGCACGATGGAGAAGGTGAAGACCCTGATTGAGTGCGATGACTCATGGGCTTCTACCCCTCTTGTCTGGGGGTTCGATCTCAGTCACGTTCTACCTAGAGTCCCCGGCCTCGACGCTCTTGACGCCCCTTTCACGGAGGAGGAGGCTCGGGACGCCATTTTTGCTATGAGGCTTGACAGTAGCCCCGGCCCCGATGGCTTTGGTCCTGCATTCTACCGTGCTTTCTGGAGTGTGGTGCGCGAAGACGTCCTGAGTTTCTTGAGAGACTTCCATGCGGGTACGGCCCCCCTCGATGGTGTGAATCGTGTCTTTATTGCCCTCCTTCCCAAGAAGGCGGACGTGCTCACGGCGGACGGTTTTCGCCCCATCTCGCTCCAGAACTGTCTTATGAAGCTAGTCACACGCATCCTCACCACTCGACTGCAGTCCTTCATTGAGTTGCTCGTCGCCTTCGAGCAATCCGGCTTCATCAAGGGGAGGACCCTCACCGACAACTTCTTATACGCCATGGACCTTGTTCAGAGTTGCCACGTCCGTAAGGTGTCGGCCGTCGTGCTGAAACTGGATTTCAAGAAGGCCTTCGATTCTGTCAATTGGGAAGCACTAGACGCGATTCTCGGCGCCCGTGGCTTTGGCGCCGGTTTCCGTGGTTGGGTTGCCGCAATCCTTTCCACAGGGAAGGCGGCGGTGCTTCTGAATGGAGTTCCGGGCCGCTGGATCAGGTGCCGGAATGGGTTGCGCCAGGGTGACCCGCTGTCCCCATACCTGTTCCTGGCCGTGGGAGAGCTCCTTCGTTGCCTATTGGTTGAGGATGTGGGTGGGGAGCGTCTGCTGCACCCCCTTGTGGACGACCTTCCGTGCCCCGTGGTCCAATATGCCGACGACACGCTAATTATCCTCCGCGCGGACGCCCACCAGATGCGGCGTTTGCGCGCCGTCCTGGACGCTTTCTCTCTCGCCACAGGCCTATGCATTAACTACCACAAGAGCACCTTCGTCCCAATTCATGTGCCGTCCGCTGACGCCGCGGGCCTCGCCAACATCCTTGGATGCCCCATCTCCGTCTTTCCCCAGACATACCTCGGGCTTCCTCTCTCGGACCAGAAGCTACCTGCGGCTACCCTGGAGTTCCTCTCCACGAGGATCTCAAACCAGATCCCAGGGTGGCGCACTGCACTGCTTCCGATAGGTGGTCGATTAACCCTCGCCACGGCCGTCCTCTCTGCAATCCCTTTGCTTGCCATGTCTGTGCTGCCACTGTCAAAAGGCACCCTCGCGAAGATGGACAGGCCTAGACGCGCCATGCTTTGGAAGGCTGCTGCCTCATGCTCTGGCGGCGACTGTCAGGTAGCGTGGGACCTGGTCTGTCGGTTGCGATCCGAGGGTGGTCTCGGTGTTGTCGACTTTGGTCTCCAAAACACATGTCTGCTGCTCAAGAACCTCCATGCGCTTTTCTCTGGTCATGATACCCCCTGGACGCGCTGGGTCCGTCGGAGCTACCTGTGTGAGGATCCACATCCTTCTACGCCTTCGTGGCGAGGCCTTGAGTCCTTGATCCCCCTGTACCGCTCCATCACACGGGTGGTCCCAGGGGACGGGGTGTCGACCTCTCTCTGGTTTGACTCTTGGACGCCACTTGGCCCGCTTGCTGATGCCCTCCCAGCCGCCTTCTCCCACTGTCTTACGCCTATGTTGTCGCTGGCAGATACCGTCAGCAATGGCGCCATCCATATTCCTCTGCGACCGCGCGTCACTCCTCAGGCGGAGGCCGAGCTGGCTTTCCTGCGCTCCCGCCTTAGTGCCCTTCAGCTCTCCAGCGCTCCCGACAGCCGCAATGTCACTCTTTGCCCCGCGGGCAATTTCCGTGTTGGGGACTTGTATCGTGCGCTGCGCTCCTCGGGGTGCATAGTGCCGCACCAGGAGGTCAACTGGGAAAACTTTGCGCCGCCCCGAGTCAAGGTGTTCTTTTGGATTCTCCGCCTCGGTCGCACTAGGACGCGCGCACACCTGTTCCATCTGGGGTGTGTCGCCTCCACACACTGTCCTTTCTGTCCAGGCACTACCGAAGACCTGGCGCACTTGTTCGTGCAGTGCCCTCGTCTGGCCCCCCTTGGAGGCGCCTTGCAAGCGACCTGCGTTTGCCCCTCGACACGGATGTCGTTGGCTTACTTGGCATTCTCTCAGATCGCCTCCCCCGTATGCATGCCTCGGCTCTACACACGGTTCTACTCGCCATCCTATGGTCGGTCTGGAAATCGCGCAACCGCATGGTGTTTGATAAAGCTTCCTCCACCACCGACCAAATCGCCTCCCTAGTCGTGGAACATCTGCAGCTCTGGGTCGTCCGAGCTCCCCGACGGGTAGACCTTGATCCTCTTCGGGCTTGGTGGGATAGCTTAGGGTAGCCCCCACCACCACCATCCCTCCCCCTACTATGTACCGGAAGACCATGAAGGCGCGCTTTGCGGCGCCCGTCCATCTTGATAAAATAATTAAATATCTGAGAGACTTAGATAGTAGAGACATTTGCTAAGAATTTATATTTTTTGAATTATAAGTGGCGCATATCGCATCATGAGGAGATGCGAAGAATGGATAGAGCAAAATTTTACAACATTCTATCCTCTAAAGGCTAGCATCAACTCTAAGGAAGGTCAAGTGAACCGAGAGTTCAACTCTCATACCAGTATAAAATGGGCTCCTCAAGTTTATAGAGACTAAACTATCGAATTCTAAAATCTAGCAACCCTACAATTAATCAAGATGAGAGCGGAAAAGTTTACCAGACAGTAAATCATATTGAATGCCCCTTAGGGATAAAGGGACCTTTTCTCTGCAATAGCACACAAATCTTCTGAATAATGAAATGGGGAAGCGTAAAACGTTTTATATCAGCTTAGCTGAACCCCAGTTCTTGAGTAGCTTTTGTTCAATAGTCTGCAAGTTAACGCTGGAAATGAGCCCAAGCAAAGAAATTTACAAAACGAGACAAGGAATAATCTGGAAAATATGAGCACATACATGCCTGCAGATGAACCCATATGAATTAATTAAATGACTGTTGTTTCTTGGTTCCAGCTCATGTTATTTACTGTAGATCGGAATCAAGCATAAAGATCATAGAAACAGACTTTCAGTTTTAGTAGCATGGAGCATCTAAAAGGGATAAACATACTAAGGTAAAAATATGCAGAAAGCTGATCTACAACTAAGTACATAACTGTTATTGTGGATCACAGAAAACAAGCTGATCTTCTCCACACTACATATATTTGCATCACCATGAGCAGAAAACCTGTTATTGTTTGTGCGTTCCTGGCCAAGTTAGCCAAAGGGAGGCAGCAGTAGTTGGGTTGAACACCATAATATAAAAATAAACCTAGGCAATGGTTATATTGAAAATTGACTCGGTGCTATTTAAATAACTATTTTTCTCATGGGACCAAAACGACACTTTTCGTTTATCGAATAGTTTTTACACCATCAGCAATTCATTTATCTAAAAAAGGTTATTAACCCCCTGCAGATATATGAAACCAATAGCTATATATGTGCTCATATTTTCCAGATTCATTGCAGATAAAGGGATCAAACTGGGGTATAGGAATAGAGAAAAATGTTTAAATCAGTTTAAACCATGCACATTGTAGTTTTCATCCAGGAACAACCTAAACGGCCCATAACAAGCGGGGTAAATGGAAATCAATGCAATAGAAAAATCAAGGCATTGTCCTTTTATTAATGGTACTTATTTCAGTCCACCTAAAAGAATATTTGACAGGAGAACCTGCTGGCCACTACATACGTTATATAAAAATCCAGCATATAGAGTATTTTGTCATTTCCGGTGTATGTGATTGCACAAAACAATTGGTTAGCTCAGCTGACGCTAATACTTAACTTGGTGGTCTGTTTGTTCTAATTCTCTTGGCAAGAACGAACATTTTTGTTTTTGTAAAAGATATAAATATAAGAGTAAATTGCACCGGTAGTCACACAACTTGTTCCGTATGTGCACTTAAGTCACAGAACTTGCAAACTGAACTAACAAGTCACATAACTTGCAAACCCGTGCACCTGTGGTCACAAAACCGGTCAACTGAGTGGTTTTTGACCAAAACCTATCATATTTAGACTAAAACTTTACAATAACCATATTTTATTATCAAATACTATGTATGCATTCGTGAGCATGAGAGAGAATTTATGGCTCCCAAGCTTGGTATTTGAAAATCAAAATCTGTACCTTTTTATTAAAAAAATTCAAAATTTATTTCGTGAATACATATGTGTGGGCTGAATGACTATGGCAAGTTTTGGTGAAAAAATCGTTTTATTTTGGGCTATAGAAGAAAAAAGAAATTCCCAGCTATATATCGTATAAAAAACCACCGTTGTTAGAGATTTTTTTATATTTCATTCACAAAATAAAACGTATTTTTGTCTAAATTTTTTTCGAATGTATAAATATTTGTGCGAAATTGTTTTCAGATTTTTTGGAGTCTTATAAACTATTTTTCATTTTTTTTGAAAAACGAGATCTACTGAGCGGTTTTGGTCAAAAACCACTCAGTTGACCGGTTTTGTGACCATGGGTGCACGGGTTTGCAAGTTATGTGACTTGTTAGTTCAGTTTGCAAGTTCTGTGACTTAAGTGCACATGCGAGACAAGTTATATGACCTCCAGTGCCATTTACTCTAAATATAATGAAGCAGAAAGAACAAGAACAAAGTGTAGCTGAGTAAGAAAGCAAAACTGCAGAGCACCTGATTTTCCTCTCGAAGTGGGAGCCACACGTGGAAGGGCCCGTTTTGCGGGAGGGGTTCATGGGGCGGCGCGAACCAGAGACGGTTGGACCGCTGTAGTAGCCCATAGATATGTTTGCTCACCTCTGATACGAAGCGGCAGTAGCGCACACACGCACACCATGTCATGTTCATCTTTCCATCCTCGCTCTCTCTTACGGTCCTACCCAGGGGCTAAACATGTGAAGAAGATAAGGAGGGGAGAGCCTAATTACATAGAGTGGCATGGCTTAAAGATAAAGAAAAGTGAAGAGGGTCGAGGCTGCTAGCTGAGTGGCATGGATTTACCAGATCGATGTGGATCGTCACTGATACGCCGTCGAGGATGCTACCCGAGCGGTCGCCCCTGCCTCAGCAGCGGGACGCCGTCGTGTCCTCGTGCGTCGGCGAGTCGTAACCGCCGCCTCCGCCTCCTCCTCTTCCTCATCTCACTCCATCGCCCTCGCCATCGCTCCCACGCTCGTCATCGCCACCTCCATATGATTCCCGGACCATTTCTAAAAGCACCAGCGATTAACACCTCAATCTGAAGAAGCAGAGGGAGGGAGAAAAATTGTAGCGCCGCACTTACTATGGAAAGTTATGGGAGGAAACAGATCGACCTTCACGGCTTCACCCCGTCATTATAGCGCCGCCGTGAGGATACTAAAAGCGCGCTGGACCAGCCGAAGTGCGGAATAGACTGTCTTCAAGGGATATATCTGGGC